>CM065188.1:14642641-15183257 GCA_033026295.1 Channa striata
TGCTGTCTGTCCTCCATCCAATTACACAGCTGAAGAATAATATTCATTTTGTTCAGCTATTCAGTACTTAACTGCATTATTGTATCTAGTAGGTGAGAAATTATTCACTACAGGAATGAGACAACAGAAGCTTTCGACTGCTATCTCTAGAGCCACATGTCGTCTGCTGGCCTGGGATCAAATCCCTGCAGTATATTTGCTCCGGCGTAAGCCACCCCATGCTCACAAGGAAGAAAAATCCCAGTGGCGCTGACTGCAGTGCTGTTTGAAAGATTCAAGACTTGTTATATTCATGCTACAGAATCCACTTATTATCCAGCCTTTGCTGTGCAGTCACGTGTAATTATGTCTCAGGGTTCAATTCATCGTTTATTGCTGATGATGTGCAAATGTAAACTCAATTCCAGGCCGTCACAAACTCCAGTGTCTCGGAGGCATAAACACATCGTGTTAAAAAGAACGAGGCTGTGGATTGGAGCATCGGCGACACTCGCAACGTGAGCAGTGCCGCATCAAGACTCGACTTTGCTCAGTGGTCCCGCATGGCGACATCACAGCGTTGGACTCTATTGGAGTCTATACTCATTAATGTCAAACATCCCAGGATAACATACTGTAAACAGGAATCATTATGGAATCTGACCTTTTCATCGAATGTGGATGAGGTCAACAATTAGCAGGTCTGTGCTGGACATAGTGTAGATTGAATGTAGAATTCAAGTGGCACTTTTGAAATATTCACATTTGCTTCTATGGAGTACTGATGTTCCGTGGCAGACTATAACCCCTCACAGTTGTCTTCAGTCCTTGTGCTAAGCTACTTGTCAGTTGGCAGCCAGACAAAAGTCCAACATTTACACCCATCCAGGTTGTTGTCCCTAACCTTTCTTGCAAGCATTAGGACCATTTGTCGTGCTGCCACCAAATTGCAAAGCTTCGGATGTCAGGCATGGCAGCTGCCATCACCTGCAATTGCACCAATTGGACGTTTTCCAGGTCGTCAAATTGTGCAGCCTTTTTAGTCTTTCCCGCATTATATTTTGAGCACCGCTATTTGACGCCATGGGAACAATGGAATCTCATGTTGATGCCACAGGTACACTTTGGCGTCAGCACCGGACGCTCCAGGAGCAAAACCATTTGGCGACGTCCCATACACACAAACGGGTGCCTTAAGCATCAGCACATAAAACTGAAGGACTGGACAAACGACACTTTCTGACACCTCCGGAATGAGAACAGGCTCAGATCAAAGAAGCCATTTTTTTCCATCCTAAACTGTCCAAATGGCAACGGTGCAACACACTGTAGCAGTTGGAATCAGAGTAAATTTTAAAACATAAATAAACATGTTCAGGCTTTGTTTATATTCTTGTAAATGTTGGTGTGAAAATCAGGTTGCGTTTTTGTCACGTTGGATTTTTTTATTTCTGGTCATTTTTCATCTCTTATAGTCATTGTTTGAAATTGGGCTTTGGGTTAATTATATTTTAAATGATGCAAATTTAGGAAATGTCTTCAACAGAAACAAAATATAAATTTGGATTATCAGCCGTGAGTCTCGCTCACATAGTCCCAGTTCGGGTGCAGCAGCAGTACTGAGGCAGTACGCTGTATCTCAGTTAGGGAAGGTTGTTACAGACAAGCTGTTGTTGGCTGTTCATGGAAGAGTGAATGATGCACCGTGCACTGTCAATTACCAGCGGCCTCTTCAGCCAGAACCTTTCTTGGCCGTGTGTGTGTGCATGCAAATATGTGTGTTTTCTCCTTTGGGCCAAGCTATTTGTTGATTTGTGTGTGTGTGTGTGTGTGTGTGTGTGTGTGTGTGTGTGTGTGTGTGTGTGTGTGTGTGTGTGTGTGTGTGTGTGTGTGTGTGTGTGCGCAGCCATCCATCAGCCTTCTTCCCATCAGCCGGCTGGGCCACCATTTTGATTTAAGGAAAGGCCCCGGAAATAAGGCATGCCTTCCTCTCGCCGCCTGGACTGCAAATCAGGCCGATAAGGCCTTAGCTTAGTATTAATGGGGCAGAAAATTAAATTAAGGCCAAAGTTGGGAAAGAAAAATGTCCGAGTGGAGAGCAGGTGAAGCCAAGGGGAGAGAATGGGGCAATATACAGTAGGACGAGAGGGATGAAAGGGAGGAGAGAGGGAAGGGGAGCGAGCGTGATGTAAAGACGATACGAGAAGCGGGAGTGAAAACCAAGGAGCGAAAAGGAAACAGTGCAGGACAGAGACGAGACACTTCGGGGAGGACAAAGGTAATTGTCCAGCTTGACTCGATGCAGAAGCCTTTAAAAAACACCTTATTTTCCCTCCACAAACATACGCTGTTAATGGGATTTCTGCTCTCTGCACCTGCTGTCATAAGCACACAAGCGACAAACAAGAAGAATCCGTTTCTCACCTTCTGTGTCCGTCCAGCGATCTGTCCCGTCTTCATTCAGAAAGCACCTGAACACACAGACTGAGAGCACTGTATCTCCCTACAGTCGTACGCACTGACACAACATGCAAATGTCCTCGTAATGACGGTTTCCAAACGCTTCACGCACAAAACGGGACGGGAAAATCTCCTTCGTCTCCTCTGATGTCTTGCCAGTATAATTCCTTACTTTCATTCTAACAAATCGCTTTAAACTGAACTAAAATGCAGTCACACATTATGAGATGCTACACCCTGTTATTATTTCATAGCTTTTTTTAAGTGGCACAGTGTCCTCAGTTCACGGGCTTGGTGCTGCTTCTCAAGCCATGGAATCAGACTTTTATCAGCTCAGTGGATTAGAGACCATGTGAGCAGAGAAACGCAAATTAGGACGAGTTGTTATAATCAAATCAACAAGAGCCTCACTCTGTATTTCTGCACAGGATTATTGTAGCAGAGGACACAAAACACCAAGAACAGAGTCTTTATGGAATGATTCTTGCATCTTATATCAAGAGCATTTCTTTTTTATTTGAGAACATATGTTGACGATCTAATCATCACTCAGTAAATCTGTGCTCGCACTTCACTGAGGAAGCAGAGTAAATCTGAGCATGGACAGGGACGCTTTGAAGGTGAGAGACGCGTTAAGAAATCTGAACAAAAGATGATTAAAGTCTGTTTTCAACTTGAGAAAAAGACATTTTCATTTCCGAGGCGTCAAAAAAGTGTCGCTTTGTCCAGTCCCTATTCGTCACATGCAGACGCTGCTGTTTGTATCTGTGATTGTGTTTTTATTGTTTTAATGACTTTCCCATTACATTACCAGGTTTTTAATGTCATAAAAAAACATATTTTTTCAACTAAACCATGTTGTTTTTACTCAACCTAACCATGTCATATTTGCGCTGCATTGCAACCAAACTGTCATCTTTCCCTTTTGGTGCAGGTCGGATTCTCTGGTCCACATGTTGGTTTTGCACGTTTTTACCTGTCTTTCCTAATGTAGTCCTCCCCAATTCATCACACATGGGACTGGGACTCAGTTTGCACTGGCCTGTGAAACCTCAGTGGCTGGAGTTTTATTTTGGACTACTTGGGGGGGACAGCTTCTTGTCTAGGACACTTTGGGAGTAAATGGTAAATGGTCTGCCACACTGCTTCTCATTTAGTATGTAGTAGTACACATCGTTGGGGCCAACACTCACCGGAAGCAACTAAGTGGAGGTTCAGTGTCTTGCCCTAGGACATATTGACATGTGAGCGGAGGAACCGGGGATCGAACCAACAACTGTAGGATTGGTTGACAAAAACTGTAAATCACACACGATGTGTTCAGGGACGAGTATAGATCAAATTTGCTTAAAAGTTTCAATGATTGAACAAAATTCTGAGGTTGCACAAATTCACAGGATGTTGTAGAATTTCTGTTAGCTGCTGCAGTTGCAACATGGTGAATTCCTGGAAGTTCGTCCTAATCGTTAGAGTAAAGGGTGAGAAAGCGCATTGACATAACACGTGGCAAACAGAGAGACAAATCGTGAATACAGCCATTGGTTTTTTTCACATCAATCCAATTTGAAAGACCGGAGCTCGTGCATGCTGATTGACCTTGAACGCATGTGTATGAATCTTAAGTCGAATGTACTGTTTAGTGTATTTATGTGCGTAATTGAGATTGTTTTTTTATTCAGGGAAAAGTAAGTGAAAAATGTCGTGTCTCGCTGTAGAAAATGACTGTAATCTATCCAGCCTTGATGTGCTTTTCTATTATTAATGGTGACTCAGCAGACTGTGATAGAAAACATTCCCTCAGCAAAGAAACGCACGAAACGTTTACGGCCGTTAAGGGATCGAACGAGCAACAAAGAGAAAAGTACAAACTGCTACAAAGGCTGGAAGAGCTTGTGCTTAAACTATCCAACAATCCAAACCCGACACGTCGGTCCATGTTTCGTGTCTTCACAGACCTTTTCGACAGTCGGTGCGTTTCTTTTTGACGTTTCACTGGTGCAGTCGTCGGGTTCTAGGCCTGTAACTACTTTTCACGATTGATTTTAAGATAGATTTTTTTAATTACCTACAGAGACCCACATGGCAGGGCTCCAGCATTTATCTTTGATCTCTCCTCACAGTCTCTACTGTATATTAAGGAGTGTAAAGTCTTTTAGGTTGTCAAAGTTAACAAAGAAGTCTGAAGGAGATTGTGCTTTTGCAGTAATGACCTGAAAACTTTCAAATAACCTGAAGACAGATCCGCAGATGTGCTGAAATTACATTTGGGCCTTATTGTTCTTCTTAACATATTTGTACGGCTTTGTCTTCTAATTCTACAATAACTGAAATTGTTCTGGCTCTCCGACGTGTCTCTGTGTATTTTCTGCACTTCTAACAATTTTCAGCCAATAATTTGCACTCTCAGAACGGCTATCTACGGCAAATCGCTGTAACATTTCAAACTATCATAATACATCACTTTGAAAAATACGTTTGTAAACACACCAACACAAACAACTTTAGTTGTTATATCATAATGTTGTGTATTATAGTTTTTTGGCTATATTGCACCACGTTAATATCACACTTCCTCAGGTCAGATACGTTCTATTTGACTTATTGCCCAGCACTGCTCTGTAGAAATAGAATTGCCTGAGTGATCCAACCCAACTGAGTTATGAGTACATCTCAGCGCAGTAAACACACACGAAAGAGCCTGAACTTATAAAAAGCCACTTTAAATGAACACATTTGTTTCTGACCTCTTCTTAGGACGGTGTGAGGGCAGTAACCAACATCTCTGTTCCCATTTTGCTGAAGTTGTAAAGGCAACATACACCTTTATTACTTCTGTAACTACATGGCGTTTAATGACCTTAGAAAGTCCCAGTGTAGCCCCAGGCAATTTAAACCCGAGGAAAAAACTGTGTCCATTATAACTCAAAACACCTGCGTGGGTGGCGAGCAAGTCTGGCAAAAATGAGTTTCCGTAGTGGAAAACACAAAGTGCCAAAGCGATATTCTCTCTGCACTTCAGTCAAGGCCAAGAATCAACCAACCAGCTCGTGTTTGTTTACTGTTCAAAATGTCACCACCTGCCGTTCTGCGTACGCACACACATAACGGGGGGTCGAAACATTATGAATGCCTCTATAGTTTATTGCAATTCACAATAACAGTCCTTGCGTGTTTCTGTTGAAGTCGTTATGCACCCAAGCATCACTTTCTGTGTGTTATTTGTAATATTGATTTCTATTGCATTAACCGTGTATGACTGTTAGGTGTCTGTGTTCGGTCATCCTCACCTGGTCGTCGGACTAGAGTTGGACACTACGCCGTTTGACACTACGTGAATGACTTTAAATATACACAGAAACAGTTCAGGGTGAGTTGAGTTTCAAGGTAACTTAGATAAAAACTAAACACTACAAACACTGACACTACAGCAACCACGTACGCCATGTTGCGTAACATTCATCATCAGAGTCCATAACATCTCAAACCCTGGTCTGACCAAGTGTCTTGTTCTACCATCTGCCACCTCGTCCACAACCCTGCAGTACTTCTTCACTTTATAGGCATCAAATACTGAAGCGTCAGGGTTTCCATTGTCCTACACTGAAATGTAGATACTGGAAGGTACTGGACAAAGATACTGGACAAAGAGGCGACTTTTGATGCCTCAGGAACAGTTCGGTAAGAACCACGTTATTCACCATCATTTAAAAGTCACTCAGTAAAAATGAGAAATGAGCTTCAAAACAATTTCACTCTCCTGCTTCGCAGTCCTCTGAATCCCTCACCGCATTTCCTTAAGAGGCCTTGAAGACCCAGGGCCCAGCAGGGGGCTGGCAGTCACACCGAACCCCAAGGGAAGCTTTATACTCAGTCAGTGCTTGGCTGGGTCACTCCCCACTCCCCCCCCCATCGCCTCCACACTATTGTTGCGAGGCCTGTGGGAGAAATGTCACAGCTTCTAATGGGCACAGATGGTGCAGTGCCACGAGCCAAGTAATGTGTGAATTTCTGGTTCCACTGTTACATTCCTTCAAAGACATAAAGTCAACACTGCAGTGCACCATCGCATGGCTGAACATGTGCTAATGTAAACACGAGTGGCCACACGCTATTCCTGGACAGGCTTTTCGACTCGGACTTTGAAATTCTAAGAATGGTGGCCTAACTGTCTCCCCTGAACAACAATATTCCATTTGTACCCATGTCCTACCAAATCTAGTTGGAAATAAAAGCAAAAACAGTCTCAGATGAGCAAAGACCAAGTTGACGCCAAAAGACTTTTATAAAGCAGCAATTGAAAAATGTATCGTTATCTGCATTTATAGTTTAGGAAGTTTCCCGTTCCATGTTAAAGGTCAGATCACTTGATTTTGAACTAGGGGGCAGAGAAAACATTGGAAAAAGGACCCAAATGCACAGCCAAATGATCCGCTTATAAAAGTTAGTATCACTGATGTGTTCACGCTTTCATATTTACGAGACACAAATCAACACATGTGTGACCGTTTGAAAATTTTAAGCCCAAAAATCTCTGGTTTGGTCTCCATAAGCGTCTCAGGGGAAAATGCTTTCTTCCACTAGACCCACAACTTCATCTTAAAGAGTAATTAAAACTAAACCTTTGGAACATTATTACAAGAATTCTAAAATAATTTGTTGTTTTAACCACATATGTATCCATAATTGTAATTATACAGTATTATGGGACGCAATATCATTTGGTTGGCACAAAAAATACATGCCTATGATTTGGTTTCGGCACAAATGTAACATGGTTGTGGCTTAAACACAGAAAGAAACAATATCAAGACACAAACAGGTCAAAGTCCCACGTTCTATCGCCCAACATCCGTCCTGACAGCCTCTAAAGTTACCAGATGTCACGCTGACACAGTAAAATGACTAATGACTTTTTTTACATTTGACTCAGAAGACGCAGGGCAGCAGATAACGATGAAAACACAACTATGGGTGTGATGAAGACTGATTAGGACCATTCAGTATCATCTCCATGATCGACTTGGCGACAGAATTACATGTATACAGCAAAGGATTAGATATTAAAGAGTGTGACACCTGTGAGTGAGCGGCGTTATTTGGTTTGGGTATGTCTGCCTGCCGCTTTGTTAGTTCTGCAATCTAGCAAGATAGTCAAGGGAGCATTGGATGCTTTGTGTGTGTGTGTGTGTGTGTGTGTGTGTGTGTGTGTGTGTGAATGCTGTGAGCTTTTCTGTCACTCTACATCTACCTGCCTGCCAGATGCCTGCTAACAAGGACCTAGCTCCTCGCAGGCTAATACTCTACCTGCCCATCACACACACACACACACACACACACACACACACACACACACATGCATGCGCAGCATACAAACGAGGCAGTGACTGGGCTGCTTTCACAGACCGGTGCAGGACTGACTAATCAGTGTGACTCACACATCTCTGTGTGCCCAAGACCTGGCCTCATGCTTAATGCAGGATGTCAGGAAGTACATCCACACACACACACACACACACACACAAACACACACACACACACACACAAACACGCACACACACTAGCTTGGAGGTGATACCTACTCTGTATTCAGTGTGTGCTCGTCTTGGTGTCACTAACATTGTCCATCTATGGCTCTGAATTTGTCTCCATCAATTATATAGCTGAGATTAGACCGCGACAGCTCTGTGCGTTGGGTGTTGCTGTAATTGCGGTTGTGGTTGTTGTTGTTGTTTTCGTGAGGTATCGTCGCTGTCAAATCTGTGTAAATGTCACACAGCTACAACTGCTCTCTAAAAAACAACACATAAGGTGGAGACTGGGCAGATTTTTGGCCTCATCAATCATTGTTATTAAATAATAGATACTCAAAGCTCTATTAAACTATATGTGTCATGACAATGACTCTCTGAGAGTTGAAATAAGTGCAAATCAGCATCCCAGCTTTTAGAGGTTATGGGTGGTCATGTAAAACCTGCACAGCACGAAACAGCTGGAAGCCAAAATACCAAGGTGACTCGCAAAATGTAAATATAAACGGCAAGTGTTGGACTTTATGTGGCACATAATGTATCTGTGTGGGTTTCTGCCAGGTGCCCTCACAATCCAAAGACATGGAGGTCGGACTCCGTATGTCCTCAGTATCAGCAGTGATCACTGGTAGGTACCTCTGAGGGTCTTAGACATTAGAATACGAGCAAAGAGGAAAGTCGCAGTATTTGGTGCCACAAGGTCTCCAGATGTGGACTGGACAATATCTCCGGGCTCCTGATGGAAAGTGTTTTGTTTGATCCATTCAGCCTCCTCCTCACAAACGTTAGAAATCACCAAACGTGTCTTTTAATTACTCATGGCTGCTGGTACAAATGACTTATGTGCTCGTACCTTGTCACAAAATGCAGCGTTTTGTCACAGTATGTGTTTCAGCAACATTATATTAACGTATATTTTTATTATTGTGACCATGAAGATGATGATTATAACATTAAGAAAAAAAACAACAGTAGTCTTTGTACTAACTCTAACCATCTTGTTTTTTTGCCTAAACCTTATCAGAGTTTTTGTGTGAAAACTGTGGCCACAATCGTAACATCATTTTTAAGAATAATTTGAATGACAAAGACCAGAAGACCAAAGATCCGCTTTGTCTCCAAGTGTCCAAAGAGCTTTTATTAGCCGTTTATCCCAACTAAACGGAATAGATATTAAAAGATAACATAGAATAGACATACTTTTCTTCAGGGGCACATTTACTACTTTATTTAAAGAGCAAGGCAGAGTATATTTTCATGTGCATGTGCCCCCGTAAACTTGTCGAAGAACTAAACGAACGATCGGGCGTGTCAGCTGTTCTACATTCTGACATAACGTACTCTCTTTCAAATGCCAACTGCCTCTTCAGCACAGTTCCGAGCTTCACTCCCATCACTTGATTTTCATGTGTACGTCTTTGGCAGGTACAGATGAGTTAGCAGACCAATAATAAAGTCTTTAGCACTGAATATTTAGCAAGCCGCACACTGCTGAGCACACACTCCGGCTGAATGTGAATTCAGGAGCAACAAATTTGCCATCTTGCAGTACTGAAGAAACATGTAGGTACTTTTTCTGTGTGTGTGTGTGTGTTTGACTTCCTCAGGGTGAGGCACGGTAGCAGAGAATGCCAAATTTTGCTTAAGCGCTTGAAGCTTCTTCCCGCTCACACACTCTCAAAGCAGCACGTCAATGGATGCACACATGAAGCTCTGAAGCCCCTCCCCCTTCATCAGGCCTGCACGCACACACCCTTCAGCTGTCAGCTACATCTGCCACAGCGCACGACTCGCCTCATCCAGGGTTTCAGTCATGGTTTGCTTTATTTATATGTGTGACTTGGCAGGGATTCACATACTTGCGTGCATACATCCACGCAGACAAACGCACACGCCAACACACAAAGACAGATGCAGTCGCTCTGTATGAGTTCACAAACTTGTACAAAAGGCTGAGACACACATACGATTCATACAGCACAGGTTAACATACACTGGTTTCGACCCTGAGCGCCGCACAAACTAAAATGAAGGTTGACAGGAAATGAAAGGATGGAATCAATAGACTTTTCCTCATAATAAATGTATTAATCCCACAGAAACACACACACACACACACACATTCATACAAATTGCACACACTGCCTCCTTCCCACGCAGGCTTTAAGTAACCGAAGCAGAGTTTAAAGTGAATGTTTGCAGAAAGTGGCTCTGCTCTGTTCTTGTTTGTCTGCTAATGGCTGAGATTGCATCCAAAGATTTTGGTTCTCTGGCCAAAAAAAGTCCATTTATTTTTTTTAGACATTTGGCAGAGGCTTTTATCTGTAGGGATTTCCAGAGGGAGAGCAGGTAAGGGGTTCCCGGTCTCGTAAAAGGATCTTGAAATGATTATTTGAAAAATTGCCTTTTAGTCCATTTCCATGAAGTTGCCATTTGAATATTATTTATTGTTTTCTGTGAGTCGCATCTTTTAAATATTGTGACTTTTTGAATGTTTTTGCCCATTTGTTACAAATTACAAATGATTAACTTCAAAGTATTTTCAAAACCGTTCAGTTTTATTGCAAACTGAATGTTAACTTTGTTGTGCGTTTCAGAGCTCTGTTGCTTTTTCATTAATTTCAGTCTACAAGTAGCAGTTGGAGTGGTCTGCTACATCATGGTCAGATCCTATTTATATGATCTTCCAACAACTTTTATGGGGAGCATAAAATTTTCCTTTCAGAGATGCAAATAATAGTAAAGAGTTGATACAGGCTTCCAAACAACTGCCTTCCACGACTTCCTTATTAATTGCTCCTTGCTATAAGCAAATAAAAAAACTATTTTATATTAAATGTTTTCCAGGACTGTCATGATAATTTACAGTCTTCTTTACAGAAATGTCCTAGCAGCAGATAAAATGTAAAACACAGAGGCTGCAAATCATGTTCCCCAAACTTGAGACAAGTAATCACTGAGAAAAAATAAAATGAATTTATTTGTAGCTACTTTAATTAGCTAAAACTTGCAAACACTTATTATGTGAGTGTTTCAGTTCTTAAACAGCGGCTCCGACCGACTGCATCTGTTCCTGCGCCTGACACGGCCGACAGCTCCTCTCTGAATTTCAGCACCACGGACAGATGTCTGCCGAGCTGGGCTCATCTGGACCCATAGATATTCAGCACCGTGGACAGAGACACGCTCAGCTGCGAACGCTCCCATTCGCTGGGAAACTTTGCAGAACGTTGCCCTCCGTTTGGTCACAGCGTCTTCCAACTTATTTTATTTATTTATTTATGTGGTTAGTTTTTGTCTGAAGGGTCGCGGTCACTTAAAACCCATTTGATGAAATGCGGTGAGACAGTTCGGATAGCCCCCAGTCCATCACAGTCCTCACACGGACATGCAAACACTCATTTATGCCTGAGGGCAGTTTGGACACTCAGTCCACCTGAGCTGGAAACAATACACAATCTATGGACATGCCATTGGAGCTTCTAAGATATTTCTATTGGACATTTTAGGGAACATATTTTTTCTATCTCTAGTATAGAACTGTGTTAACTAGCCAAACAAAGCCATACTTGACACCCAACAATAAAATATTCATAAGATCCAAGAACACAAATTCATTTCAACCTTCAATATTTGATTTGTTCCATTTTTGTATCTTTAAATATTCCCCTTTGTGTCATGCATCTGAAGGACGGGACCTCCAATCTGAGTGTGTCTGACCATGAAATGCTCCCCAGCTGGCGCCCAATCAAAACCCCCACGAGCCGATGTCAAAATAGCCTTGGGTGAATTTTCGCAAAGTTCCCGGCCTGTTGACGACAACTCAGACGAACTTTTTATTCTGGGCGAGCACAGCACAACGAAAACGAATCACAGCCCTAGACTCTCAGCTCAATACTGAGAGGTGTGAAATGGAAAAGGAAATTTCAATTGTTTGTTAATGCGACAAAGAAGAAGACCAAAGAAAAAACTTGTTGACTATTCAACAGTCTGCTCAGTTTCGGTAAGGATCAAATTACAGGAACCGTCTTACACCTGTAGGAAAAAACGCAACGGTAAGGGTGAGTGAGTCAGCCTCAGGCCTTTTTCTTTCTTTTTGTGTCTCTTTCCCTTCCACTTCTGCAGCGCGTGTTCAGAGCACAGACCTGCTGACTGGCTTCGGCTCACATTGAGCACCATGGACAGCTCCCCCAAAAAAAACACGAAATAAAGAAAAGAAAAGATATTAAAAAACCACAATAAACACCAGCGGCCCGAGTGTTTCCTCCACTCATGTGCAGCATAACAAACAGATTTGACCTTGTTCTCTTCCTGTGAGGACTCCTCTGCACGAGGTCACTGTGCTCAGAGAGGGAAGATTTTGACTAAACGAAAGAAAGGAAGAAGTAGCAAACCTATTTTTTCTTCCAACAATCCAAGGCCTTCTTTAACTGCATAATCATAACCATATTTATTTATTGATTTATTTATTCTTTCACCATTTTTGGTGTTTTTGTTTTTGTCTTGCAGTCCTGCTGCTGTTACTGTTGATCTTTAATGTGACATGAATGAAACACTCGTATTTTTATAAAATCCTATTAATCCTGTAATATTGCAGTAACGTGTGAGTCGACATCATCGTTTGGCTTTTGTCGTTTTGGTCCCTGCTTCACAAATGCACATGTACCATCGTTGATGAGAAGGACTCAAAGCCCGACTGGCATTTAGTTTTGTAAAGTGACAAGCAACAAGAGCAGGAGGCAAATTGCACAGCACCAAATTCTGCTTATTAAGGATTTTTGAAAAGCGTAGCTTTGTCCAGCCCCTTTGTCCAGACTTTTACATGGTGACGGTTAAGGCCCCTGTTTGCGTCGGTGGTTTCAGTGCAGTTCAAAGGAAATTCTTCATTTTTTCACGCTTAGAACAGTCACATAGAATGTAAAGTGACAAAGTCTTATAGGGAGGTGGACGACACAAAAAGACACAGGACCTTTCCACAGGAGACCAGGGTTCCACTCCAATGAAAGACGCTTTAATGACGATTGTACCACCCCGTGGCCAGTCCAGTAACGAGCTACGTGTGGTGTCACTTTTCTTAGCGCGTTGTTTTTAATGTAGTTTGTCTTGTATCCAACTTCAGGGTGAGGAAGTTTTTCCAACCCTATCACAGTTTTTGTGTGTATACATGATGCACAAAGTGGCACAATTTGACACTTATGAAGCATCTGATGCTGTAGGACGAGAGTGTGCGAGAGAGAATTGGTGTTTGTCCAATCTTCATTAGTATTAAATGATGGAAAGAGATTCAAATCATAATGTGCATAATAGCATGTGCAGACTGTCCATGGTGACCTGCCCTGTTTTTTTGTTTGTTTGTTTGTTTATTGCTTGTTTGTTTGTTGCAGACCAGCGCAAACTTATTTACAGTGTGATTTTCAAAATTAATGCTCAAATCTAAATACGTCTTGAATGTGAATGTGCGCCCCAGGCTTGAGATGCATCTCATCTCTCCGTGCAAGCTGCTAAGAAATCACAAAGACGGAGGTTAAGTGCTTTGAGACATTCTGGGAATATTGATCTAATCTGTCTTCCTGAATCAAATTTTCGACCACCTCTTCTGTCTTTTGGGGCGACTCAAATGCTTTGTGCCAATGTCTGAAATGTCCACAGAGACAGATGATTAAAGGTATCAGCTTTATGAGCTGGAGAAAGAAAATTAAAAGCCTCCGCTGTTGTTTATTTACATCTCAGGAAGTATTGCTTTTCGCTGTCACTATAGTGAAAGTGCAGGTGAAGGACATTGTTATATCCGTTTAAAGTGAGTGTTACTATGGAAACACACCTCATATACAGTCACGGTGTGCTCACAGGTGTGAAGTGACTCATATTATCCCATTCAGTTCACTTCATCCCCCTCGGCTTGGGTGTGTAGTATGCATGCATCGATTTATTTCATTCATTATTTTGCAGCTAGTTTAACGTTTCATTTTAGTGCACGACCTCAGTGTTGCTCATGCACGCTGTGTTTCTCTTCGGGTTCAACATTTCGCTCGTATGTAAAATAAGCCAATGAGAGCTTGGTGCTGCTTATTGTAGGGCTCAGATAAATCAGTGTTTGGCTGCTGGTGGAACAATCTGTGGAGGAATATCACTTTCCCAAACGGAGCCAGTTTCCTGATTGCCAGAAAATGTAATGAGACCTCTTCCAGAATATAGGCTGCTGTGGGTGTAACAAACAACGAGTAGAAGATGTCTGAATGAACTGCAATCAGGAAAATATTCGGTCTGTTTGTTTATGTGAGCGCGCACGCTCCACATGTTTGACTCCAGCAGAAATTTGAGGCAAAGCTCGTCTGCAGGCAGAGATAAGCTCACCGACTTAAACCTCGGAGGGCAGAGGCAAACGGCCGCATCTTCTCCGGTCATGTGCTCTGACGCCCGGTGGCTGCGGAGGGAGCGAGTGAACATCTTAAAGAAGCCATAGGCTCTCTGATGATGAAGCTGTTAACCTACACAGAGAAGGTTGGTAAAGGGGGATTATAACGCCTCCCAGATCAGCTGATGACACTTCTCACTTCAAGTTTGAACCGGTTGTCATGGGACCCAGACACATTCATCACGGATCGCACAGATGTTATCAAGCTAGTCAGTGTCTGTTCTCATCAGCCCATATGTGTGACTTAATCGTCGGCACTCAATCAATCGCTCGCACTCCGGACCTTTTTACCATGGTTACAATAACGCAGAACTACAACGTTAAAATTACCACACATTTTAGTGATGACTTGGGTAGATAATAGGTGACCTACTGAACCATAGCTATGATATGAAAAGAGTCATACCGGCTGCACAGAAGCTCTATAAAAATGGCCCTGCGTAAAAACCTGGCACTTCAATGATCAAAAATTAGAAGTAATAGTCATGGTTTAAAAAAAAAGCATGTGACAGATTGTATTTGATGTTTGTGACGTTTACGAGTGGTGGGGTCAAGACAGGGATGTGGTTTCTCTTGGCTCTTCCTGTGTTTCTTATCCTGCTTAGCTGTGTTACAGGAGCCGTAGCTCAACAATAAAGCGTAGAAGTCAAACTGGCTCTTTAAAACATGAGTGAGTTCTATTCCAAGCAACTTGTGAAGTTCACTCTTGACCTTGGACGTAGTGGTTTCACGGTCAAAGTTCATCCACATCCCAATCGGCAGATGGAGATTGAGTTTATTTCAGCAGGTGTTTCTCACCGGCAAACACCCTGAAAGCCTTTCCTTCCTTAGAACACATTTCAAAGCCCGGGTAAACACTCGGCCAACACGAACCTGAATAAAAGTAAAACAGGATCAAATCCAGAGCAGTTGGTGCCAAAGGTTTCAGGTCGGGTTTGCTGTGTGCTGCTGATCCTTTCTCCTAATCTCTCCCTGTCCCGGTCTCTGGCTGCAGTAATGGTCCATTGGTACAGTAACACACATCGTATCCAGCACAAAAAGAGAAACGGACACAGACAGTGCAGCGTTTGTGTTAGTCAAACTCAAGGCTGCAATCGATAAAATAAGGCTGAGAGATTATGGAAAAAGCTGTAAAACGAATTTGCCATTTAACAGCCACATTCACGTGTCAAGGACTGAACAAAGGCTAATTCTGCCTTGATGTTAGCTAATAATTGAGGCAGATGGTTTGTTATAATGAGATGTGAGGGTCGTCGGTGTACTGCCTATTTTTCTTCTTCCTTTTTGGAAAACAAACTATGTTCAGATCTGAGCGTGGGTCAGCTCTTGTTTGGGTCTGAATGTCACACCCAGGCGGACGTTCACCACCGGGTGTGATCATATCCACCAGCATCCCAGCAGGGTTTAATACTGTAGCTGTTAGCTCTTGGTAAACGTGTGAACTCGTGCAGGTCTTAGTGAGGCCGACCAGCTTTCTGGGCTTCGGTGAGGAAATAGAAAGAAAACCGAAGCCCCACGTCAACGCCAACTGCCCCAGCAGCAGTGGGAGCAAAAGAGCTAATACCCGGCACCATGTAGTTTCTATCGAAGCAGGATTTTTTTTCATCCTAAACTACCATGGATCACGGCTTTGGGAAATCCACATGAAAAAAGGGTAATGGGTTTTATTTAGTGAATTTAAACGGTATCAAGTTCAATAAGCCTTGTGCCATCAATGCTACATGAACAATATTCATAACGAATGGACACGATCATGCTTATTGCATATCGTTCATGCAGCATTGTTCATAAGTACGATCATACTTATTGTTGCCAGATCCACCAATTCACCCAACAAGTGGTTTTGTGGCACTGTCAGATTTTATTTTCAAAACTGACCTTTCCAAGAATCACACACATTTTGCTAAGTGCTGGGTATTTACTTACAAATTCAAGGCTTTCAGGACTCACTGAGCTACAGAAAAGGCTCCAATGAGTTTCACTTTCGCTTTATTCCTCTACAATTTTTATGTCAAGACGTTTTACTTTTTTTTTGCGAGTTTACAAGATTCAAAGACTATTCCGAGCTCATCTTTAGCTCTCACACATCTTCTGTCTCGATTGACAGCTCTTTCGGATAATTTCACTATAAAAAGCCACGTTCATTCTCATGTGTCAGTTCCCAGTGGAGGACAGACTTCAGCTTATTTTTGGATGATGGATCTGGCTTTTAAGTAAATGATAGGAGACTGTTTTGGTCGGATAAACACTGCACAGTCACTCTTGACAAGCAGCTGCAATGAAAGCGAGGTGCCGTACCTTTCAAATTGGAGACAAAACAACACGGAGACAAACTCGGGCGGCTAAAAATGGGCTCTTTAAAAAATAGATTAATTGTGTTTGTGGCAGAAAATGTCGCGCAAGACAGCTGAAGTTGCAAGAATCTAAAGCCTGCTGAGTTGGTGCGCACACAAAAATGTCACAAACCATGAATTGCACACCCACTTTCACACACACACACACACACACACACACACACACAATCCCAGTCATGTACTGTAGATACACACATTCATGTGCACAGGCAGGATACAATGGCATAGCTACATCGATGTGCACAAGCTGCCGTTTCAACATTTATTAGCTGGACGGCAAGACAAACTGTCTCACACACACACACACTTAATTCAAGCAAGCGAAGGACAACCCTCCCTCCCCATCACAACCTGTCATTCACTGTATGCCAACAACTTCCTGTTTGAACTTCAACTCATCCTCATTTTCCTCTGTCACCCTCAGCTTTACTGTACATAAAGCATATCCCACGCTCCCGCTCAGCCTCCCTTTCACCTCCCTTATTTTATCGCTCGCTCTACTTTTACACGCATGGATGCACATATGAAAGAGAAATAGGATCCACGACAAAGGCAAAGTGTTGTAAAGATCCCATAAATTCATTCCCTGCCCCTCCTTCGCCCTCCAGACTTGCATGGACTAATCGTGACTAGTCCACTAGAAGAATATTGCATCAAGAAATGGCTGCGGTAAAGTGTTTGGCGGCACAGCGATGTTGCAATCAGCCCTTCCCATCTCATCCCAAACACAGTCAGCACAGCTGATGGTCAGTATTGTGCAGCCGGCGATTCGGCTTCAGTTTGGGAATGTCTGGATCAACTGCAGCCAGTTCAGTCCAAACACGCTGTGCACTTGAAAACATTCCGTTATTATGTACGAGGAGCCAGGAAAATATACCACTTCATCATGCTGCCAATACTGAGCCTGTTTTCCTCTGAATATTCAACTTATGGTATCAAACCATAGTTCATATAACTAGCTATTCAACTGTGCAGAAGAATCGTATCACATGATGCAGATCAGGTGACCATCAGTCACCATCATCCATTTGACCTTTTATCACTTTAAAAACTTAAAATTTGAAATCCAACATATTAAACACCGTCTTTTGATTTTTAATCAACTTTACTCCCCACTGGGGGATCTTTGGACACGCCTGCTACATTCAAAGCACTAGTACCGGGAGAGAACTGTACCGTGTTGCCAGGTGCAGGTAGGAATTCAGCCAGTGGCCCTGCTTTGCCAACGGAATCCCAGCCTCTTCCTAATTCGTATATGTGATGAAGATTGACATTATTTTTTCTCTTCAACCATAATCCCAGAGTAAGAAGCTCTCGCTGCACATGCTCATCCTTCTCCCATTTATTCAAAAACACATTTTCAGTGAGTGTCAGGAGCTAAAGCCTTCTCGACTTGGGTACGCGCTGCTTCCCCGCTGGGCTCCATCAATCAATAAGAGCAAGCAGAAACGCTGGAGTTCATTTCTATGAAAACATCCCGGCTTCTTTATTATTTTCAGATTGTGTATGACATCAGGCTCCGGCGTGATTTCAGGGAGCACGTTGGTGATAGCTGCCAATGTGCCTGAGCTAGTCAACCCTGGTGATTATCGGGCTTTGTCGAGAATATAAAAACTCTGGGCCCCAACCTCTAAAAGGCAATCTCAGCGTTAAGCTGATCTTTGTCTGCTGAATTCTAACGACGGAGGTGTATCTGCAGCTGAGATGTAGGAAAAACATGTTCAGACCAGCTGAGACACCTGCTGAGCTGAGGTGAAGCCATGTATAGATCAGAGGGATGAATGGGTTTGGTAGAAGCCGAGCTTACAAGCTGCTTACACACACAAGGAAAGGGATTATGAAAGAAGAAAATGATAAACATCTGCGACAGATTCCAACGTATTTTCGGGCTTTTGAGGCTCTCTGCTAGATCTGTCATCAACTTCCTGTTGAGAAATTAGTCTACCGAGTCTCGTTTGGGTCATCCGCCCACGCTGTAACAGACTGATAGGACTCGGGAGTTACAATCAAACCGAGACAAACAGCTTTTGGGAAATCGAGTAAGAAAACACACGTGTTCAAATACACTGTCGCACACATGCGAACGCTGAATCGAGCAAACCACCGGCTGAATTAAAGCGCACAGAGAGAAGGTGAGATGTGAATTACACAGCGTCGTGTCAAGGTCACTTCAGCTCAGCAGCTAAGTGCTTCCCAAAGAGTGTATTTTTCTCTGAAAGACTGTTTCCTATGAGATCTCATTCTGCTTTACTGAGGCCTGTCACACTAGTTTTGTGTGTGTGAGAGAGACCGTGACTATTTTTCTTTTTCTATTTAAAGCCACCGCTGCTACCGGCGGAATGAAAAAATAAAGAGTCTCGTGTAAAATATACTTTGTAATTCCATTGATTTTTTTAAAAATATTCCTGATCTTCCAAAGTTTATTACTGCGCTGATTTTAAATTCTCAGCTGCACCCTGCTCTCAAAACACAGTTTAGGTCGATTACTGCACAACATGGCACCTAAATTGTATTTAATTTTTTTCTGACAGTGTGTTATACTTACTGAAAACCTGTACAACAGTTTGTCCTGACATGTGCTGAGTTTAGTTAGTTAAGGAAACCTGAGCTCGTGCAACAGTCCACAGTGCCTCACGTCCAAATGTACTTGTCCAACCCTGTCTGCTAAAAGTTAACGTTCCTAAACAACTAAACGCGTTTAGGTTTTACAGAAAAATGTAATTCCAGCCACGTTACGTTTACTGTGAACATAATAACAATACATTAACATTTAACATGGCGAGTTGCAAATATGTCGATACTGAACATTTGAAAATATGTTACCAGACGAGGTTTTTGTCCACCAAAGTATCTGCTCCATGAGTTTGGGTTACACGAGCTGGTTACAGTCAGAAGAAGATTGAGGGCAGGTGTAATATGTGCACAAATTTAGCACAAAATGTGTTTTATCACACATCCATAATCTTTCTCCAACCCGTGTGTCAGTGGTTTTCTTGCCTGAACATAACCAGACACGGGTCTGGAACTGAACTCAGGTCTTTGTCTTGCATCGGAACAAAATGATGAAAATCCCGTTTGTAATTTTGTTGTCTGGGAACATCATTTTCAGGAGGCAGGGTTGCATCCACACATACAAGCATATAATACCCATATAATACCCATAATTAATATGTTTCTATATCACTAAACTACAAGCATCAGTTCATTTTTGTGGGGAACTGCAACTGGATTACGTTGTCTATTAACTAATAAGGTGCTAAGTGGAAAATGTTGATATTGAACAAAATTCCACAGTGTTTTCATATTTGTCTGACAAAATGTCTGAACTCGCAGTGCAAACACACAATTTATATACATGACTTTTTCATATATAAAATAAATATGTGTGTGTGTGTGTAAAACACAGACAGATGATGAGAACACACAATCAGATCAACGACTGAGCAAAGTGTTGAGTGATAAGTTATGACTGCTCATGCATTAGCAACAGAGAAGCAACGCAACGCATCCAACGGCTGCACACCCGTGAGTTCTGAGCCACACTGTTGCAGTGGCTGCAAATCCCCTTAATCACCATGAACACGGGCACTGTACTTTATTTCGATTCGACAAGCCCCCTGTCGTCTCTCCTGATTGGGGGCTCACATGGATCTTCATGTATGAGAACATGTTTGAGAACAACCAGAACCAGAGCAGGTGCCCACCGGCTGTCCAGTTCTATGCAGATGTTTACAGAAATCACGAATTTTTCTATAAATTTTTACAGATGTGTAGCAATTTCACGCTATGGATGGGGACACGTGGCTGCTTATGCAAATTTTACATCTTCGACGTTACTACTGGACACCATGGGAACAACGGTGTCCAGTATTGACACTACAGGGGCGACCACAGAAAACGGTTAAGGAAAAGGTTAAGATGAGGCACAAAAACTTAAAAGATAAGTGACATAAAAACAAGAGGCTACAAACAGTGACAATGGCACACGTACTTTCTAACTATAAGCGTCAGCATGTAAGGGACGGGAAGTGGCGCTTTTTGACGCCTTGGGAATGAGAACCTAAACTGTTATATCCTCACACCCACTCTTTCCCAAAAGCCATACTGTTAATTTAATCCTAAAACTTCGAATGGGGTCCAGATGGTTGTCCCCAGATGGGTGATAAGTCCCAGTAATGGGAACGTGTAAAAAGGTAATGTCCCCACAAGGCAGTTAGCCTTGTTCTCTCCACATCACCATAGCGATAATCCACATTACAGGGGCCACAGTTTATACACGGGTGGTGTCAAAACAGCGGCGAGACTGTGCAAACCCATCACCAAATGCAGACGCTGTGCAATAATTCCCGCTGAGCGCTGTGAGAAATTTCATCTCTAAAACACGCCTCGAATGTGGCGTGAAACTTGCTCTTCGGGCTGAATCCGCTGGGTCTTCGAGGCCGCAGGCCGCAGTGGGGCTTCATGTGTCTGGCTATAATTACTCACAGTATGTTCAGAAAATGCAACACCCTAAATAATTTGGCTGTACCACTTCAAGCTCAGTGCTTGGCTATAAAATGTCCAATTCCAGCTTACATGGTTCTTAGATTAGATTAAATTAAAGTTTAATGGTCCCGGTTTGGAAATTAGGCCACTTCTGCAGAAAAAAATACAAGAAAACCAGATAGAGACATAGTAAACTGAGATTACAGCAGAGGCACACTCACACACAGGCCTTCGTACCTGATTCCCATCTCATGTCCAGTGCCCAAGGTAGTCATGACACATTTATTACCTGGCACATAAATAGCTTCAGATGCAGACAGTTTTCCCACTACATGCGGTACAGATAACCTTTTGATTTCCGAAGTGTCCGACAGGTAATTAGGTACAACCTTTCCTGGGCTTAATTGTATCTATCGGAGTTAAAGTGAGAAGCGGTAAAGGAAATGGTTCCCGAGTTATCCTCGCACGGAGTCGAACATTAATTTGCAAGATAAGGTTAGCCTTCCATCGCCAGACCTTTCTGCTCACTTCGATTTTGCAGCGTGACAGCAGAAGAGAAAAAGGGAAACGTTTAAAATGGGAATGAAGCCAGAGAAAACGTCAAGAGAAAATGTATATTTTAGCTTTTCAAACAAGCGGAGGTGTGGCGCCTCCCCGGAAAAACCTTTGGACCCAATCAGAGTAAATTAGCCCGTTGATCAAAATGCAAAGGCTGGTACGGAAAGAAATGGGGTGAAACTAATCGTGATCATCATCCAGCAGCTGTAAAGTCAAAATGGAAACCGGTGTGCTCGTCTGAAACATCCAATCAGCGGTAACTATGATCAGACAGTTCAAGTAAAGGCCAATCATGTTTCACTCACCAGCAGCTCTGGTGTGGAAAGTGGGAATCGCTTTTCTGTGTAAAACATCCACCAGAGCCAGACTGAGATCAGATAAATAAAGCCCAGCGCGTGTTCTTCAGCTATTCAAAATGTAATTACCCACTACTGTATCTACTCAGGTCTGCCTGCAGGCGAGTATCTCTCTGAATGAGACGAATGAATAGCAAATGAAATGTAGTTGTTCCTGCTGGGGAGCAGGGTGCCTGCGAGTACAACTGAATAGAGGAACATGAAATTCTTGTTTCTTTGAGTATGCACAGTATACTTATACCTATATATATGCCAGACTGGGATTACGCCACATTTTTCAAGATTCCAGACAATTATTATCTTTGCGCTGGTTTTGATTGTACTGTTGCATGTGAGTGGAAATTCAGATAAGAAAAGAGGAAATGTAACACGTGCCTGTGAGATATCAAACCCAGAGGGGGTTTCTAAAAACATCGGATCCCGGCGGAGAACAAAATCTACATGACAAAGAAAAAGTCCAACGAGTAAATACAAAAAACAAAAAATGTGAGATCACAGAGGAAGAAAGTGAATTTAAGCAGATTTGATTTAATTCAATTTACATCTTGAACTAAAAACACAACGTGAAGAAAATGTTGTTACTGTAGAGACAGTAGAAGTAGGAACCAAAGTTATTTGACAAAGTCCTAATTTTTATGCAGAATACCTTGACCCAGCACACACGACCGGTTTTGGCATATTTCAGGTGTAGATTGGTGCCCGATCCATCTAATTGTGTTCATATCAGCTCATAGCTACGGTCCATTTCCTGCTTCCACCTCACAATAAAAGTTTCTGTTACTATCTCAACCCAAATTTTTAAAAATGTCTAAACCTAAACCACGTGGGTTTTTCCCTTAAACCCAAGACGCTTTGGCAGTGAGTCAGATGCACGATAGTAAGTGAACATGAACCCACTCATCGCATTTTACAGTTTCATGGTATCATAAGAACCTCCTGTACTTACTAAGATGCAGCAGGGTGCCTGCTAAACCACGAACATCACAGACCGGTCTGCACTGTAATCTAAAGGAACATAGTTTCATTTAAAACGCTTATATACTTTATAAACTTTGTGTTGTTTTCCTGAAATGTTGTGTTTGGACCTCCCGGTCAATAAGCCAGAACATTAAATCCACCTAGTAGAATGTTTGGACCCTGGATTATCTGACCGGGCTACGATATGTTTCTCCAGCAAACTCCTGAACAGCACAGGGGCTCCACAAGCTGCCACCTTGCCCCCATTTCTCTTCACCCTCTACACATTAGACTTCGAGTACAACTCAGACGCTCAGGGTTAGAGGAGGAGTAGCGTTACTACTACTGGCCTACTGCATGGCCGCCGTGCCGTGTAAACAGGACAGCGTCTCCTGCCACCACAACGTTAAAACCAGCTGGCAGATTTCGCAGCTGACACTTCCTATATGTCACACTATTTCAAAATAATACTTGCATGATTTTTTTGCAGTGGTCTGTGTTCCAAAAGAACTATTAAACACCAAAGAGCGATTGGCGACTACAAAATACAAATGTGACATACTTCTTCTGAATGCCAAAGTGTCCTTATTCATCCAAAGTATGTCACAGAGGGAATCTTTCCTGCTTCGATTTTTACTCAAAGTGCCACTCTGAGAAACCAAATTACTCCTGATTGGCATGTGTCCCTGTGCTTAGCCAAAGGAACACCCCTTTAACCTTTGAGGAGAAATGCCACTCACTGTGAGCCGTGTGCAGAAGCGTGTTATTCTCTGTCCCGCTGCTCAAACCAGCGGCCGGTCATTTGGTAAATGACAGTATTTAATTGGGAAAGTGTGATTTGTCCCATGCAAACGTCATAGAATCGCGTGTCCCCACTGTGAGTGTCAGATCAGAGAAACTTTATAGATTCAGGATGTCGCCACCCGCTCAGCCACCTTTTCTGTGCCTCTACTTCAATGAAAACAGACCAAAGAGATGCGAGAGAGAGACGTGACAAATAGTCTCGGCTGGAGCAGCTCTCGCAGGGCACAGGGACAGATATTAAATTGCTGGCGAGGCTCTGTTAGAGCGTCACATTTGCTGCATTGTGACAGCAAAAGCCACTCTACACTACATCATCACTCCGGAGTCTGGGGCCTTTGATAAACACCTTCCCCAGATTGTGGCGCACACTAATGCGCCACTTCAGCTTGAATTTTTTAAGATCTCGGGTGTGGAAAAAAAGCACAGTCCCCAAAGGTGTAACACTTGCGAGGTGCCCTGAAAGATGTCCTCGACACGTTCAAACGTCCAAACCGGTGCTCCGCCGAGAAAAAAGAGCAAAAATGTGAAGATAAATACGAAAAGTAATGTGATATTGGTTCTTTGGAAGATTCGTTCTGCTTTTCAGCAAAGAGGTTTTTTTTTTTTTGCCATGTGACGCGCTGAAAGAGAATTTAAGGACCCATCGGACAAAAGAGTCCTCTGAAGAAATGTTCTACTTTCTGCTTTGAAACTATTGTAAAAGTCCCACTTTTCCTCGCCTCCCTTGTTAGACTTCTGATGTGTTTTAGCTGCAGCTTTACACCCGATTGTTTGGGGGAAATCCTGTTTCCTTATCTTCTGACTAACTGGACTGAACGAGAGAATATTTCTGTTGAACTTATTTCATAACACGTGTGACAAGCACAGTGACATGCATGAGCGGATCCTGCACCTCTGTCGTGGAGCTCGTCCACCTAAATTGTCCTTGCCAATTGTCCTTTTTACAAAACGAAGACAATCAGAGATAATCACGTGGTGAACACTTGTGAGGGAGTAATTCATGCCACTCCTGGTGAGCTCAAGAATTTAGGGATTTCACTTAGGAAATTACCAAATATTTCCTTCCACTGCACTCTTGCTGAACTGTTGCTGCTCTTTTGACTTTGGCTCCAAGAGGAACTATCATTACAATTGGAGATTTCACTGTCTCTCTGGCTCTCAGACATCACTAAGAACTGTGTGAGGGACACATTCTCGGTGCAACAAAAGCTGTGTGACGTTCAGAAAAGTGCTAATATGAGACAGATGCTGGGTAAGTCCATCGAGAGAGTTTTCCAAAACGGAATCTTTATCCGTGTTCTGAAATCCGGGACAAATGCAGGACAAACAAGGTGATGAAAGGATTCTGGATGCAAAGACTGAATCACAAGCAGCTTCACCGGGCCAAACTCTCGAGAGCAGGTCCTTTCATTTTATAACTCTGCCGTGATTTGCATTTTTATCTATTTCTCATTCGCTTTAACTTTTTTCTTTCTTCTACTCGATCACCCGAAGCAACGTGGCAGAAGATTCCAAAGTTTCAGGCAACAAAATAAATGACACAACAGCAAAGAACAGGAAAAAAGGTGTTTTGTGTGTGTGTGTGTGTGTGTGTGTGTGTGCCCAAGAGAGAAGGAAGAGTCCGGAAGCCAAACAATGACTTTTTATTCAACACACCATCAACTCCCAATGGCTTCAGCTGCCATCACCATAAATAAGTTTTACACCGAGCGGAACTCACAGTGGAAACTTTCCGTCTTTCTGCGGGCGATACAGTACGACACACACTGAAGAAGAACATTAAAAGTTTCTCGGCCACCTCCACCCCCACGCGGTGCGAGTTCAGTTGACAAACAGTGCACGTGTTCCATCCACCGAAACGTATAGTTTCAATTATTATGTATCAATAAGCAAATTATTTGGGACAGTCAGTCTCAACATAACTTGACATATAAATTTATGAGCAAACTGAACAGCTTTGTAACTATGACAGAAACAAAATGTGGCTGTTTTGTGACTTTCTCCTTTTGACAGTTTTGAACAGAGAGTCTAACTCCTCCCTCTTCCTGTTTTGCTTCAATCTGCCCATGTGGTCGTCATGATGCTTTGCAAACACACACACACACACACACACACACACACACACACACACACATGCACACGCACACGCATTGCACACATGACAAATAACTGCACTACACGTGCTGCTATGAACACACGTTAACCACAAACGCTCTGAATGGACTCAACAGTGGATTTAGCTGCTGCTGAATCATGTATGTTGTTCACCTTCACCAATAATCACAATTTGTTTTAGACACGTGTTGCTATGATAAATGTTTTTCTTTTTACAAGGTTTAAAGATTATGTAAAAAAAAAACTAATTCAGATATTTCACCTTGCAGAGATCAACTCAACTTGCCGGATGGTGAGCTGCCTTGCTCAGAGGCACTACAGCGATAAGTATTTTTACTTTAAAGCTCTTTGACTTCACTTTACATTCCATCTCTATCATCGGACAAGTGTGAGTGAGCCCTGTCCCATATTCACAGACGACTTTCAACCTTCGCCGCTTCGAGTGTGAAATGATCTTTTCGGAGATGGCCGCTGCTTATTGTTGGGCTTCTGTATAATGCTGCAGCGTTTTCTGAATACCAGCACCGCACTGTAACAACTGGGCATGGCGGAAACCCTTTCTCTCCTTCCCTAAGGCCATCCCTCTTCCTCACATCCCTATCTAACCTCTTCTCCTTTTTTGCATTCATCCAAAAAAATAAAAAAAATAAAAAAGCAGCCAAATGGTGTTTTTCTTCAGCAACTTATCGCCACCAGCCACCGTCTGCTATTTCACAATGGCACAAAATAAACATTTGGGTGGCGATAAGATTTGTCCTCCCTGTTGCTGCTGTTATTGTTGGAGACAAACAGCGGAGTTAACATTCGAAAGCATCCGTCTCCCCGCACGCCGCCCTCCATCTTTCTCTCCATGCCTCTCATATTTGTGTTGAGGCAAACAGAGCAAAGGAGTGAAACCGAGGAACGGGAGATGCGGGAAAGAATAGACTGCCACGTAGACAGATAGAGACACATGAAGCAAAGCTGTCAGTTCACGCATTCACAGACTGGCTTTCACACACACACACACACACACACACACACACACACACACACAGAAAAAATGGAAAGCACAAAATCAGCAGAGGCACATTTGGGCTGTTGTATACAGTGTAATATCATTTTGCAGTTCCATCCCTTTATCCGTTTTCTGGTTGCAGCATCCACAGGCTGAAAGGCTGTTGGTTGTCCACAAGGGAAAGACGGGGGGTGGGACAAATTAATGGAAACACAACACCAGAAGTGACTCCGTGCACTTTGGTGTTGAATCTCCAAGTCTGTGGAATTCTACCAAAAGGGGTCGAACACCGTCCTTCGTGTTTTGATAACGTGGTGGTTGATTCCCATCATTTTCACCTTACCCGAACCGCTCAGTGACTCTGTGGACGGGGACATTGTCATCTTGTCTCTCTCACTCGTGGATTCAGGTGCGTCGCTCGTCTACATTGATTCATGGTTTTGCGTCTGTTACTGAATCCATCCATCCTTTAGGCCAGTGTGGGGCTGCTGGAGCTGATCCCAGATAGATCCCAGAAGATAATTACTGAACATGGCCAGTTTTTTTTTTAAATCTCTGTGTTGGTAACTGAATTATTGCTCAATGATTGGACGCAGTAATGCACACAATCAGTCATACAGCTGCGTTTCATTTTAGTGGCTTGTGTTTGGACCCACAGACTCTGTATTTGACGTCTTTCCACCAGTTTCTCCTCTTGTTCTCTGCCTCTCTTTCTTGTTTCTCTACATTTGCGTTTCTCCCGCTCTCATTGGATTAGGTGTGACCGTTAGGGATCCGAAATCCAATCCACCCCTCATATTCTTCTCCTGATTGTATTGCAGCCTCAATTGCAATAGGACACACACACTTAGAGCCATCTACACACACACACACACATGCAATGTAGAAACACTTGGCTGAAATGGGGGTTTTATGCAAACAATTCATAAATTTGTGCTTGTGAAGTGTGACAAGTGTTTCACTCTTACAGGACGAATCGTGTGTCTCCTCATTTATTCCCTATAAACACTCATGAAGCGCATGCCTACACAAACGCACATCAGCTGCTCGTGTAACACAGCTACAAACGCACATGTTGCCCAACAGAAAATGTATGAAGTCTGTGAGCTCTGATTGCTGAGGGCGTGTCATGTTTCAAATCTGGACAGAAGAGGCCTGAATGAAATATTCAAGTCTGAATCTATTTAAAATCGTTTTTAAATGTAGTTTAGCCCTAAATTGTGACTGTAATCATTATGAACGTTTTTGAGACTTTGTTCAAACTAAACACAAAACCTTGGCTTTAGTTAAACGACACACATTTTTGGAAAAGAGATGTACACAAACTGACAAAACACAATGCAAAATAATACAGATCTACACATAAAACGACCAAAACAAACACAACAAGCAAAGATAAACATAAAGAAAACCTCTAAAAAGTCTAACATCCCCAAAAACAGACTGTGGATGACGAAGAAATAAATAAAGAATTCAGTGATGGGGGTCCATGTGTCTGAGCTCGGGGGCCCATCTTCACAGAACACATCCATAAAGTGAGTGATAACAAGAACAGGACGTTTATGACAAAACAAGGAGGAGGAGCAGGTTCTCAAACACAAGTAGGAACCAGAGAAGTTTGGGTTCTGTCTGTCAGCTCTGCTCTCCACTGTCCCAGCACCGCATGCACAAGCTCAATGAGATGGGAACTGATCCAACTCAGAGCTACTGGGAGGCAGAGACGAAACCTCACCGGAACCAAAGCACATCACCGCTGGACGTCCACTGGCACGTTCTATCAGTCACGACTAGTTTCAGGGCGACAATCCGTCCGGTCTAAACGTGTGTTTGGCCTGTGGGGACGCAGGGTAATAGGGGGGGGGGGGTTCAATGGGGTCTCATGTCCCGGTGAGGGGGTGTTCCCGGTGGCCAGCGGGGCCAAAGAGATAATCCTGATCAGTCCGCGATTTGACAGCGAGTTCGAGCGGGAGACCCGGAGCCGTGTGCGTCAGTGCGCATTGGAGAGGCGATAAATCACGGCGCTGCCAGAGAGCGCTGGTGTAGGGGGGCCATGTCCCTCCCTCTCCCCTGCACCCCCCCACATCCCCCCTCACCCCTCTTCACCCATCGTCTTCCCTCCATCTCGCTCTCTACGTGCCTCTCATCTCTCTCCCTCTCTGTTCTCTCGCGCTCTCCAAAACGCGCGCGCCGCGGCAGCCGAATGAGGCTCACACTGCTGGACTGCCCCCTCCCCTTCCCCACCACCACCTTACTAACGCAAAATCAATCCAAGCGGCCACTTTGATGTGCAAATTTATCAATCCAGTGCAGGCACGTGCACGCCCGCTACGCGCGCACGCATATTTGTTCAGTGATCACTGCTCCACGCTGCCTGTCACACACACACACACACGGGCTCTTTGAGGATCGAAGTGGCTACACTCACGCGCACGCACACACACCCATGCAGAGTTTGCCGATGCGCACACACACACACACACACACGCAGCCACTGTCTCCTCAGTGTTTGGCACCGAGCAACTCCAGCGTCTCCTCCCCACGAGCAACAGCCCGTGATCCTGTGATCTGAGGGCAGCAGCTCCCGAGCAGTGGGTCCCCCCCCCCCCCCCGTTCAACAGCTGTCCACCTGAATGCAAACACACACGCATCTACCGAACACGGATGGTGGAGGTTCACAATTCGAAACGTTTCCACACTCGCTTCTCTAAATCTCGTCTTTCCTGTTCTCCCCATCAGCTCCGTCTCTGCTCCTCTGTCTCACAAGTGTGTGAGGGACGGACCCTCCCGATCGATCCAGGACAAGCCGTCAGCAGCGACGTGCTCTGCCAGACGAAGCAGGAGTGTGTGTGTTCGGAGCCACAGGACGAACCCTCCCGCAATCCGCGGTTCCGTGGCGGCATGCATGTGCCTCCAGTGCGCACACCACGCATCCCAGTGAACCCACGAGTGCAGAACCCCCCCACACACACACACACACACACACAGTCAGCGCTGACAGCTGAGCACTGCCTGGACACAACACGGCGAGATTTGACGTGTCTTACCTTGATCGGAATCTCGAGGCGTCCGGCTCCACGATCAGCGGCACAGACTGAGCGAGCGCGAGTATTATCCCTGGACAGCGGCGGAGGTCCGTGCGTTCCAGCAGAGTGAGGGAGGGAGAGAAGGAGGGAGAGAAGGAGGGAGGGAAGGAGGGAGTGGGTACGAGGAGGAGGGATGAGAGAGAGAGGCGCGCTGCTGATGGGAGAGAGAGAGAGAGGGAGGGAAGGAGGGATGTCACGGGGGTGATACCGAACCAGGGCAACAGCCGCTCCCGAACCCACCTGCACTAACGGGACAATGGAAGGAAACGTGCATTTATTTTCATCTTTATGCCAATAATTTTCTTTTTGTTTCATGTCGGGTGTGTTTCCACAAAATGCCGAAACATCCCCGCGTTAAATATCACCGTAATATCACCGCGACGGTCAGCTGAGAGTTTCTCAGTCCCGACGATCAAGTTGTTGCGCACAGATGCTGAATGTGTAACTTTACTCGACATGTGACATTGCAGCGTGTGTGTGTGTGAGTGTGTGAGTGTGTGTGTGTGAGTGTGTGTGTGTGTGTGTGTGTGTGTGTGTGTGTGTGTGTGTGTGTGTGTGTGTGTGTGAGTGTGTGAGTGTGTGTGTGTGCGCTGCAGCCCGCTCGTGTCTCCAGAGGTGATAATTGCATAACGTTTAGGCTCAGTGTGTGTGTGTGTGTGTGTGAACGGTCTCTCTCTCCCTCCATCGTTTGTGCAACTTGCAGCTGCTTCCCATCCCAGGCACGTAGCAACGCGCCTCTAAAGTGCTCGGCTGAGCGAAGGGGCCGTGAAGAGGAGAGAAGCCCGGACGACGAGCACGCACAGAATTTGGGGGGGGGATCCAGCTGTGCAGGTGACGTCATTGCCGCTCAGACCTATTGATGTGCTCCTCCTGTCTTCTCTCTGAGTTTTACTGAGAGACCGGACCGGATGTTCCATGTCCTCGCCCTGGAAGACACGTGTGGACTGTCCGACGTCCTGAGAGCTGTGATGCATTGAGATGAAAGCCAGCAATGTTGGATATATTTGTTATGTGAAAATATAATTTCAAAGGTTCATTATTATGAGAGTTTATGTGCTCACAGACCAAGTTGGGTTCAATAAAAGCACTTTGGCTGATGAGAGGAAGATTGTGGCCTCGTTAATAAACGCATTTTGTTTGAATGTTTATGCAATTTTCTATCCGCTGTTGGCAACTGTGGATTGTTTAGTTGTTTAGAAATGGAATTTTTAGACGCTTCGGTTGCACAGTGGCACATCTTTACCCCTTGGGAGGCCCAATAACATAATCTGGCTCTGGCTGCCACCCCAGACTCTCTCTGTTCCGTGGATCCAGGATGATCCAGAGGCCTCGCTGCTGACAGTTTTCCAACTGAACCGACAGTAATTTAGGTAATTTGACTCTTTAAATTGCAAAGGCTCTTGTGCAGATTGCTGTGGTTGACTTTAGATGTTCTTGACTTGGTTGGCAGTGGCGGCCCCAGGCGTTGCCCAGGGGTGGCGAGGGCCACCCTCGAACCACCTGTGGCCACCCAACTCGGACGGACTTTCCATTAAAGATATGAGGAAATGACTTCAGAAACGGAGGAGAGTTTAATGTGAGTTGAATAACATTTCTAATGACGGCTGGATCTACGGATGTTCTCTGACTTGGACCTTTCAGTTGTCCTGGCATCGCTGTCTGCTTTACAAATTATAGTGCACAGTCACTGGCAATCTGTGGCGTGAACATGAATCGCCTTTGCACGTTTCCCTTGAGTAGAAACAGTTTCAAAAGCATCTGCATATTTATTAAAAACCTCTGGGGTTGATAGCTAGTTGTCAGCAGATCCATCAAAGCAAAGTCGGTAACGTCACTGCTCAGGCACACAAAGGATGATAGTTTCTGCCAACTGTTACATTAGTGTCTGGAGTCATTGATTTATTATTCATAATTTATTATTATTTATTTTAAATGCTTTTGTTATGGAAAAATCACTATGGAGGCTGAACTGGGGTGAGCACCAGATGCTAGTTACCACTTTAAACATAAATCCACAAATGATTAATTCATTATTTACTGTAACTTTAGAAAAAGCTTTTTTGTTTTTGTTTGTTTTTTTATCAAACTTCTGTGCAGGCCACGTTTGATGAAGCTGGAATTTAGACCTTGAAAGAGACTCTTACAAAGGTTACAGCGAGGAAATGACCAAAAACAAAAATAAAACGTTTTTAATGAATGACGGAGGCTACAGATTTGACTTTAGATGAACATGGATCCAACTGTGAACCACATCACAGGTTCCTGTTGATATTACAGCTGAGACGAACATGGGATTTTGCAATCACTGACTGATTTGGTTCGGTCACTGAGCTGTGGTGTACTCTATTACTCCTCCAGGCAGCAGCCTCAATATTCAATCTTTGATAAGTGTCAATATTCAATCTTTGATAAGGCTCTTGTTCTCCTGTGACAGAAGAACAAAAACAATAGGAGAAAATTTTACCATCATATATATATATATATATAGAGAGAGAGAGAGAGAGAGAGTCATATATATTTATTTCCTTACTTTTTCCCTTGATTTTCAGGTTACATGTTGATTTGGCACATTCTTTTACACCAGATGCCCTTTATGACTCAACCCTACGGTAATTGAAATGTTTGAAATAGAAGTTTTCAGAGCTTTGATCTTTTGGAAAATCTTGCATACTCTGATATCAGTGACGATGGTGGTAATTGTGGTAGTTTTTAATGATCATAAATCATACATTTACACCCAGCAACTATTCAGATAGGTCTAATTATGACTTATGATGACTTTGTATTTTACCATGTGACCCCCGTAAAAATCGGTGGCCACCTCTCGACGCCTGCTGAGAATTTTCTGCAGACATCACTGTGGTTTAGTTATTAGCTCAGATGTAGGATTGTGCTCTCAGTTTATTTGGTTACTCCAGCTCTGCATGATCCAAGGTTATCAAACATCCGTACAGTAAATTAGTTACATGAATTTACAACATTTACTTGTAATTTGGAAGCATAAAAATTAAATACCAGTTTTTTGCACTTGCTGCTGCCAAGTGCAACAAAAAATGTCCTTTAGGCCATTTTCTAACTATGAGCATGTATCGAAACAAAGCTGCAATTAACCAAAAGTCTCTTCGAAATGAAATGTCCTCTTTGGACATACAAAGGTTAAATTCATTCTGAAGGTGATAAAATGTTTAAAAAAGGCTAATTTCAGTCTTTTTTTCCTAATGATTAAAGGCCAACCGCAGAAGGTTAATGAGACACAGCGAGTCTGCCATGAAAAGATGTCCTTGTTGTGGCCAGCAGGCCTTCAACCATCTCCTAAACATCATAAAAGGCCAGTGCAGGGTGTAAAACAGGCCGTAAACTACTGTAATTCATGGTGGCGCCCGCAGCCCTCGGTCAGCTCTGTGCCGCGCGCCGCTTTCACTACCTGTTACACTTTATATTTGGCTTTTATTTGGACCCATCTGTCACGAGGTGCAGACTAATTGTGGTGTAATTGCCGCACATTTGTTTGTTGTAGGTGAGCAATAAGGCTGAAGAGGAGTTTCATAGCCTCTACATTTGTCTAGTGACGGGGGCAATTTCCCAGCACTTCCTGGCGGCTGTTGATAAATGAATGCGGAGAGGAAGTGAGCGAGAGAGAGCGAGAGAGAGCACACGTTGATCCATATGAATCCATGGTTCACAATGACGGGTTAAGAATCTTTAAAATAATACAATTTTATTTAGAATTCAATAATTAGGGTTCAGCATTAATAGTAACACTTATTACTAGCGTGGAAAATCAGAAACGTGATGTTTGGTGGCATCAAAACCTTAATGACATTAACTGTCGTTAATGTCATTATTGTCCAGACCCGTGTTTGCAACGTGCCTGCAGCTTGATTTTGCTGAAACTAACAAATCTGCTTCAAACAACGGCTTCAAAGTAGCTACCCAACGTGTCCCGAGGTGATGTTGTGACTTTCCGTGGAGGTGTGGGATTCCTTAAGCACAAGAATGAACAATTACTCGAAGTTTCTAGCAGAATGTTGATGTGTGTAAAAGCAGATTTTTTACTCGGCTCAGGTTAATCCTTTGGCTCTTTAACATAATGTAAAAGGCAAGTCTCGGGTTTGTGTTAAAAGCCACCATGTCAGTTAATGTATAAGCACCAGAGCTACAAACACACATTTATTCCTCTGCAGCAACATTAAACACGTCACACGGGCCCATCGACACTGCAGCTGTGCTGAATTCACAGCGTAACGAGATATTCAGAGCTGAGGAGCAGCAGCGTTACCTGTGCAGGGCTACGACTGCCGCAAATGACAAACACACGCACAAAAGATCTCACCAGCGTCTCCTTGTTCTTCACGTCAGTATAGCGACTTCTCAAGGCTGATTTGATTACCCGCTCAGCGCCTCCAATGTTGCAGTCACTTCTGTTTGAAAGAGCTCCGTCGAATGACTCAAAAGTACCAGAAAGAGATGCAAGACTGAGAAATGCTGAACAAATCCCTGAAATTATCCCAAAGAGGTGCAAAATAACTGCCAACAAATTACCAGACACAAAGCGCCAGAAGCAGGAAGAAATCTGCCTAAAATAGACACAATATCATCACAGACAAAAAACACTAAAACATACAAACAATATTACCTCAAAAGAACTTAAAATGCAAAAAAAAAACTGGCATGAATCACTTCAAAACAACATAAAATGCACAACAATAGACCCGAAATCACTTCAAAACTCCTCTAAAATAGACACAACATACTCCCAAAGTGGCCAGATTCAACAGGCCTCAACTGATCAACCAGACACAAAACACAGAAAATCTGACAAGATGAAACTGCCCCAAAATTGACCGTACACCATCAAACACAGGAACAAAACACCATGACACACAAATGAAATGACCTCACAACAACTCGAAAGGCCCAAAATCTGCCACAAATTGTTTCAAAAAGGCATAAAATGCACAAAAACACCCCAAATGACTTTAAACTACAACTAGTTTATCAGCATAAACAGATAAAAGTGTAAATGATTTTTATGATATTAAAAACTCATTATGAGCATCTCTATGGCATTAACAGTGTCCTCCATTGATTTGACGCCTTCAGGTCACAGACAGTCTGTGTCATGTTTGAAACGAGACACAGCGGTTAACAGAGCGGGTCAGTGCGAATGTTTTGATGGAAAAATTCCAGATTCAGACGGCTGAGCATGAACAAAATGCCAAAATAACAGCGTGTTTACCTGTTAAATATCAGTGAAACAGATGCAAAATAACTACGAGCTGCTGTTACATAAGTGAAAGCGACAAGGGTTTTAACGGGGCCCAGTGGGACAAGTTGGTACGAGCCAGCGTCCGGATTTACAGCTGTTTATCAAAGCTTCGTCCACGCGAAGCCTCGTGACATCACTGACATTAATTCAGACGTGGCTGAGCCAAGCAAATATTAACGAGCACATCTTTAACCACCTTATTACAATGGTTAAAACAATGTTTGCAGGTGTTTATCGTCACTATCGGTGCCATAAAAAGTAATGAAACGTCACACTAGCAGCTGTGATACGTAAAAAGAAAAGGCCAACGCAAACGTAGGTCTCAGTTCAGTACAGGTGCTGCTCTTTAATAGGAACCTTCCGGTTCAAACGGGCCTATCAGGTGAGGGCTGCAAGGTCACCGCAGGTACACAGTATCTCTCTGAACACGTGGTAACGCTCATTATTCAGCCGCTGAAACACACACTGTGCGTCTACGCTTCAATATTTATCTTAATTACCTCTAATTTCATCATATAAGCAACCAAAGTCCAGAGTAAACGTGATTCCAATGTGAGTTATGTTTTTGTGTCTTTTGCAACTGACTTTGCAACAATAGCTAAAATAAAGAATCAAATTGACAGCTGTAATCATATGTCGTGTTGTTCAAAATTTGCTTCTAGTGATACGCTGAAATGCCTGTAATGTGTTGAGCTCACGAGCAGCTTTTGAGGACAAGAGACGTGAGTGTCCAGAATTACTCCGTGATTTAGATTTTGTAGGTTTTTGACCTCCCTCCGATTTCTGTGCAGTCTGAGAACATTGCACCTCACAAACAAGAAATGTCGATGGCGAACGTGTTTCAGGCAGCAACGTTGCTCCCAAAAGGATCCGGAAAAGCAAATTAGCATTAAAACAAATGTGATTCAAGGAAAACAGGGTTTAATATATGTTCACTGTCAAATTATTTCAAGCAAACTACACGTCTTCACGGTCATGATTTGCAACAGTGAGATCACAAACGGGCCTGATCCGTGTTCATTATGAGTCATCTAGGTGAGTTACTTTCTTTCTTTGTAATCGCATGAAATGGTTTGGAATGGTTTGTTTAACAAGGTGAAAGAGGCAGTGAATAAAAAAACAAAACCACCCAAACAAATAGAAATGATTTCATTACGTTCCTCTCTGCTGTGAAATTGAAGCAAAACAAAACTGCCAGAGCAACAACATGTTTGGAGAGAATATGAATCTGCACAAAAAGCAGCGTTTACTCCCATTTTATGCCACTTTTCGTCACTTATACATATTTACATCCAAATATCCTATGAAGCTCTTCTACACTGTCCTGGATCTGTCCTCCTTAAATTATTTCTTCATTCTAACTTGGGGTTTATCAATTAAAGGCTAACTCCAAACCTTTACCCAGAAGAAGCCTGGGTTCGATCGCTGGACTCTCCTGTGGGCTTGGATCTCTCCCACCTATTGACAGAACTGACAGAGCTGATGTAGATGCTTCTCTGTGGCGTCTAAACTCTTTAAAAATCTTCAGGCTTTAGACCTTTGGCCTGTGAGCGTTGTAGGTGCCCGTGTGAGTGAAACAGCCCGGGGTGATTTGGTTGGCCACGTCATGCCAACATCAACGCTTAAGTTAAACGTTTTCTTGGCCTTTGACCCACGGGGGGAAAGGTTGGTTGAATCACCATGAGCTTGCTTTATAAAATGCTCCTCTCTTGTTGTTTGGCGTCTGCAAATATCCACCAACAGCTGCAAGTGCGGAGAACGTGGTTGCATGCGAAGGTTCGCGTGGTTATGGAAATGTTTGACCTAATTGAATCCAACAGCCTAAATACGTTTGATACATGCCAATGAATTCATCAGTGAGTCGTAGCTTTCTGTTTCTGCATTTCTTTCGCCAGAGAAGTGATGGACGCACAAAGAGAGAAACATGGACTTGTGTTGTGTTGCCGGCCGTACGTACTGTAGAAGGCCGGTCGAGGTGAAATGTGACGGCACCTCGCTACACAAACATCTCGTCCAACACAAATTATGCAGGAGACCCTTTGGGCCGCAGACCGGCGAGATCCATCACTCCTCCAAGTTTTATTCAAATCACACTGCTGGTTGAAGTTATTATGGGCTCTCAAGATTGTTAATGAGGCCCAAATGTATAATGTGGAGTGTTTTAAAAAGCAAAACACTGTAACACGATTCATCATCCCTTCGAGCTTCGACAAAATCAGAGCAGGGATGTCAATAGTATCGTGTCAAAGCTAAAAAAAAAAATCTAAAATTTCCCTGCTGTTGTTATAAATCGATACTGTCTTAACTAAATAACAACCCCTGTCACCTCCTGCTTCTCTTTGTTTTTGCCCTTCATTCTTTATGCATTTATCTATATTAGACTTGTCCATGTGCTAGTTTTATCCTCTTTGCTCTTTCCCGAGTGCAGCTGCACGTTACGACTTAAGGAAACATGACAACGTGGTCGGAAGACGGCCGCCATCTCATTAATCTTTGTTTCTTGTTCTTCATTTCTTGTTTGTCCTTGTCTATGATATTTGTGATGTGTTTAGTGCAGAGCAGTGATATTTAAAAGGCGAACCTAATGTTCTGTAAACATCCCGTGTTCTAGTTCACAGCTCTGCCCAGTGTTGTGGGGATAAGACGAAATGAGAATAAAGACTGAAGCTGATGCATTGTAGCCATGAAGCTTCTGCAGAACCCTACGCCAAACCTGCCCAAGAAATATCACCACAATCACAACAAAGTCAATATTTGGCTAAAAGGAATGACATAGTATGTATAAAACAAAATGTTTGGGACTTGGACGAGCTAGCGGACGGTACAATAAGATGCAAGACTAAAGGTGAATGGGGTTCAACTCTAGTGCAAGGAGCTATGCACGTTAATGATGGCCATTACAGAACATGGCACACATGGTGGTTACCATAGTAATGTCGTACGTGTGTGCTGTTGTCCCTGCAGCCTGACTTTACCCTGAAGGTGTTTTCCCAAACCCTAATGGAGCTTCTGTGTGCATGCAAAGTCGTCCCCATCGCCTCAAACTGCGGCGCGAACGTGCACATGTGGTGTCAATCTGACACGCCACAAAAATCGATGCACTGTGACGCCTGCACTTTCTTTTTCATATTCTGTGAAACAGTGGCCTGTTTGCGCCGCCTTCCAAGCGACCTCCACAGAGCCGAGCTGCTCAAGATTTAACCTGAGATATCACTTGGTAAACCAACACAGTCTGACCTCCACTATCACATAGGGACTGACTGTAGTGGAAATTAAGTCATTTTTCACTACGGCAGTACTGCCAGACTGTAGCAAGAGCCACCTGTCACCTTTTTTTTCTCCGTGTGTACTCCTTGGTGTCCTTCCTTTGTCAAAATAGAGGAAAATTGTCCAAATATCCCTGGCAATCTCCTCACTATCTCATCACACGCTCAGCAGGCAGACCGAGGGCCTGCGACTGTTTTTCCATCAGTGAGGATTACCTCAGTGTCTGCGCCCTGCACGGGTGCAGACCTGCGGAGAGATCTGTCCAAGGCTTTCAGAACAAGTGAACAGCATTTAGTACACGCACGCTTTTTTTGCCTCCTAGTGCTGATGGAGTTATTGTACGCCGTAGATGGATCGGACATGAAGGGTAACACCTGTGCAGTAGCACGCAATCGAGAACAACACGAGCAGAAACCCAGAGCTTCGAGAAGCAATGTTGAGAGCTGAATCAACACTCAGACAGTCTCAACAGCGTGAGCTTCACGAGTGTAATGTTTATCACAGCATGGCCGTTTGAAAGCCATTATTTTGCCACTGTACATATATCAAATGTACTTTACCACCAGGATTTATAATTTATGGAGTGTGTGTGTAATGAGTATTTGTTCTTGAGATAGCTATAAATATTGCGTAGGCTTTAGAGCTGATTGGAGCCCGTTGTCCGGTACGATTTGGGTAATTAGGTTTCACAGAAGAAAAAGCTCCAACAAATGTTATAGTACTTCTATTTATTTTATTTGTGAGAGAGCATGCACAATATTAGACATAGAACAAATGTTTTTATTTCATCCAATGGCACCACAGTGCGCTTCTATTTCAAGTAATTGTTGTGTTAAGCGAAGTTAGTTCTCTCTTTTTTCTTTTGCTTTCTGCTTTCCCAAGCAGGTTGGTTTATAGCTATCAAGCTCAAAATGTGTCTAATCCTTTGTGGTGCAGTATCATGTGTTGTCTGTCCTCCCTCAGAACACACTCTTTTAACACTCGCAGGTTTTGTTGATCCTAAAAATGCTTTGGCAAATTTGTAAAACGCTCTGTACGTATCCAGTCTTTGTAGGGTTTAGTCAGTTTTCCTGTTTCGTGCTTGCAACTTGCTTTCTATGTCTTTAGTTTATGGTGTAAATGTTCAGTAAGGCTTTTAAAATTCCCTCTGACTTCACTATATTAACATATTTCTTGTCTTCATTCAGAGTTGGAGGAGCTCTGGAAAAGCATGACCGTGATTACAAACTCAGTTAAAGCATCATTTAACATGATTATACTGAATGAATGTTTAAAAAAATCTGTGATGTGTTAGGGTTAAGTTCCACCGCAGCCAATCTGAACGCTGCCAAATATAAATGTTTCAGTGATATTCTTAAGCAGAATTTTCGAGTAACTGTTGCAGTTGGAAGGATTGTGTCTGAGTTTTAGCACCTTTACATTTTTATCCAAGGGAATTGTCAAGTAAAGAGCACACACCAAGACCAGCTCGAAGGTCTGTGTCTTGCAAAAGGAGACGTTGACAAATGTCTCTTATTGCAAACTTGTCCAAACTGGTCCATCAATCCATTATTTTTCATTGGCGATGCTGTTCGGGGTCGCGGGTGGCTGGAATTTGTCCATGTTGTCACTAGGCAAAAGGGGCTGGGTACACCGTGGACAGGTCACCAATCTATCTCAGGGTCAACACGGAGACATAACACAGACAGACGTCCACTTACACTCACACCTACAGGCAATTTAGAGTCACCAATTAAACTCACACTTTCTTTGGACTGTGGGAGGAAACCGCAGAGAGGCGGCAGCCGTCAGGAAGCACCAGGTAGTTTAACCCAGAGACCTTCTAACTGTGAGCTGGCCCCAAAATGAAAAATAACACGATTATTACCGTCCCAATTTTCGATCCTGATTCGTAAAGCAAACGTGTACCTCTGCCTAGTTCTGTTCTGTCAGTTTAAGCTGATGAAGGAGGCTGTGGAACAATACAAACTTGTATTGACATGCCCTCACACAAGGCGCTCGCCCCACTACTACACTGACCCAGTTCAGGGTCAAGCAGTCGAAGGCTGAGATTGCTATCAGATGGGGACCTGATCTATGTGGGTGTGTAACAGGGCATAGCCGAAAAGCGAGATGCAGCCTCAGCAAACCCGCCCCGAATAAATAAAGGTTTAAGAGAAAGACAAGAGTGCGTGTCAGGTAGATGGATGGCGGGGTTAGTTGTTTGAGACACCGAGACGGTCGGGAGTGCACCTCATTGACTGCACTGCAAATAGACAGCAGGAGAGATGAACTGGACCCAGCCATTATTGAACAGAGCTCCGATGGTCTGCATCACCACTGGGGATTACGAAGGGCGCACAAGTAGGCAATAAGCGCACGTGACAGAACTTGGACTCAGACTTGTAATTAATTTGACCAAACTTGGATTAACTCCTCAGCAGTTCTGAGAGACAAGGATTTTCCTTCGCTGTGGGTCGACAGAAACACGTCAGTCTTTGCACCTGCTCACAAACTGTGGCAGACGAAGAGGATTAGCAACAGAATTTTGTCTCCCTGTGACTGGTTTCATTTGAATGGCTCCCAGTTCGAAAGGGAACAGCCCGACCAATCAAAAACTTCACTTCACCTCACACTTTCCGTTGACTGTGGCAACATGAACCAAATTGTACATCTCATCAACTGCCAGATGGGAAGAATATGGGGAAAAACAAAACATAGAGTTCTTGTTGCATGATCAGAATGGAAATTAGCATTGGTTCATTCTCATTGTGCACTTTTAACATCAAACTTTCTGTTAATTTGCATGAAAGAGACATCTCCAAAAAGTTGTTTCAGTTTCTCTGAAGGTGAACATTTCCAAACATCTGGGGATCACTAACATCTTTAAGCAGCTTTATCTTCTAAAAATTAGGTCCAAATACAACTGAACTCAAAGGCCCTTTTGTGGGGAATGTTACTGCAGCTGAATTGGTTTTTATTAATATGAATATATATAAACACCATGTTTTCTTTGCCACCAAATGTTGAATCATTAAGTGCAATAGTTACACAATAATTTACGCGTTTTTTCAGATAATTTCCTGGAAACTTCATGCTATGAAACATTAACCATTCAGCATTAATAATTACAGACATTTGTGCATAATTTTTACAACTTATTTCAGTTTTAAACATCATAAAAGCATTTCAACGTGTCTCACATTTTCTTCCTTTTTTTAATAAAATCTGTGGTAAAATCAGGGGCTTAAAGGCGACAACAATCACAATAAGCTAACAATACTTTATAGCTAGCTTAAAAAAGTTGATAACAAGCAGTTCATAGTTTTTCTTCGTTGATAATTAATCACGTTTACCTTTCATGGAGAAATGAATGCTAAACAATGAGGAACCTTTCCAAGAAATTATCTAATGCTTTAATGTAAAACGCAGCCTTTTTTTCTTTTTATGGTTGTGTTTAGCTGGATTAAATTAGAGAAAAATTGTTAGCTTGCTTTATACCCTATAAACAACATGTTTAATTGCTTTAAATAAATCCACAATTGTTAGTGCTTTTTTTTTTTTTTACCTAAACCACACACAGAACTGTGGACTTGTCCCTGGGTCCCTGTGCGGCTGCCATCTGCAGCGAATGTTCAGAAAATATGTTGCATGTAAACATAATCATCCACTAATTACGTTTTCTTGAAAAAAACTTTTTTTCTTTTGCAAAGAAAACTCACTTTTAGGAGACACACATGTTTCAAGACACATTGTGTTGAATTCATAATTTATTGTCACTGAGCACCTAAATGTTACAATGAAATTGGTTATTTGTTAGGCCAGTCGTCTGTAGATTTATTATTAATATTTGTTTATTATGGTTATGGGTTCAATCATGGATCGTCACGGACAGGATTCGAACCTGTGCGGGGAAACCCCATTGGATTTCGAGTCCAACGCCTTAACCTCTCGGCCACCGTGACTGTGATGGGGTAGGTGTTCACACTTCTGTCTTGACCTGAACCTGGTTCCAGTTCAGTTCTCATTCAAACAACATGCATGCTCTGTACAGTTAAGGTTTCTTTGGTTTTGGAATGTGCACTTCAACAAGCTGAGGCAGAAACATGGATTTTAAAAGTCTTAAGGTGAAAAAATTAGTCCAATTAACGACTTTCCCTTTAAGGGTCACAACAGCGTGGGTTTTTCAGTGGGCACTAAAAAATGTAGCTCTTCTCCATTATGTGTCTTAACACCAGATGCCCTTCCTGCCACAGGCGTCCCAATTTTTATTCAGGCTCGGAACTGGCATCAAGGTCGCCCTTGGTGGCTGGGTGGGGCCACGCCCGGCAGGGTGGGATTCAAGCCCACAGCCTTCCCTTTCCCAACCTAGTGCTCTGCCTCCGAGCTGGTTAAGTAGAAGCTGAAGATACAGGTGTACACACACAACCCAACTACAGATCACAGTTAGTGCAATCCTCTGCTCACTTCCCTGATATCCACCTCGCACAAATAGCAGTGAGAGATAATTCTCTTATTTTCCCTCCCTGCAGTTTGCCCGATTTGTGTCCGCCTGAAAGATCTGCAGACAATCTCATCGCCTGCTCTGGGGGAAGAGTAAGTGAGAGTCACTGAAGTGTTTTTAAACCTTTAAACCCAGCAAGAGGTGCAGGCACGCAGGTGAGGAGGCAGTGAGCGAGGAGGCGCGAGTCTGTTGGCCTCCGTGGAAGTGACAAAGGCGCCGGATCAGGCAAGAGGCGCTTGAATAGGCAGCGAAAAAGCAGAGTTGCAAAGAGAGATAAGACGGGCATCTTGGCCCCTAAACTGAAATGCATTCATACGGGAAATAAAAGGTCTGGACACAGAGGCTGAGTCAGGAACAAACGGTCACTGCTCAGTCCCACGAAGGTTTGTCCGTTACATCACTCCTTTAAGTTTTCATTTTTAGATGATCTATCGCCTACATCACAACATATCACAGAGGACCTTCTTCTGGTTTCACCCCTGATCCTGCATAAGTAGGTAGAAGACAAAGTCATTTTTTCAAATGGTGAAAGTGGAGTGAAAAATGTATGCTTAGTTGATTTGAGGTAAAGAAACACTTCTGCTCTTCTGCTTCAAAGATGCGGCGTCCATGATTTCCAAAAAGGTTTTCAGAATTCTGACTCATCAGACCACAGCACAGTTTTCCACTTTGCCCCAGTTATTTAAAATGAGCTCAGATGCAGAGAAGGCAGCAACATATCTTGACCTTGTTTCTATATACTTGGTTCCTTGCGAAGAGAATAACGTCTTGCACTAGAGTCAAACCCCGGTCTCCTGAGATAAAGGCCTGTGTTTTGTTGCACCATCCACCAGCCACGAGATGTTCTCGATTAATATTTTATGTCTTGGCCTTAGGCGTCAAATATTGAAGTGTCGGGGTTTCCATTTAATCACACTGAAAGCTCATAGCGTCACTCACCAATGCGATCAGGTACCTTCTGCATCCGCACGTAATCCAAAGGGACTGTGCAAAGCGGCGCTTTTGAACGCCTCGGGAATGAGAATGGCTGGTGGTTTCCCCTACAGAATCAAATTTAATGCAGTACCCACTGAGGGCCCACGTTCTTTAATAAATGTTATTCTCAAGCTATTCGATATGCATATTGATACAGCCATTCTTACTTCTGAACTGCAGCTTTTCCGTTCTTATTTTAGTAGTTTGTACAAAAAGCCCAATTGAATGCAGCATCAGCACATTAAGAGGAGAGAATTACACTGTGACTGAGGTAGACTGGTGACCTGTGGACCAGCTGGGACAGGCTCCAGCCCCCCTGCAACCGGAAACAGGATCAGTTACAGATAGTGGATGGATTCCTATATGTATACTACGACACAAGCGTTTGTCAGCATAGTGCAGTATAAGAATATATAATCAGATGCCACATAAGAATGAGTAAAACTAGTGGAAAGAAATATGATTAAAACAAGTACAAAAGTAATAAGTACATAAAACTTTAGCAGATACTTTTTTTATTAAAAAGTCGACATTTATTTACAACCATCAGCCAGTCGAGGCGTTTGATTCACAAAGTCATCTCCTTTTCCCCTGAGACGCTGTGACACGGTATGAGTTTAAAACAGGCTAGACGGCATTTGTTGCTGTTGGAATGAAAGCGTTTCACAGCAATTTATATCTGACTGGAAATGACATTCATTATTAAAAGCTTTGGTCTTTAGCTTCCTGTTGTTTGTTAGGAGCCCTGTTATAAAAGCGGAGGGAGCTAATGGCCTCGCTGCAAACGTTATAGCCCGAACATTACTATGGAAAACCCAGTCATTCTGATGCTGGTTGTATCTACAGGCAATTCAATATGTGACACATATTTTGAACTGAACTTGACCCAAAGCTGCAGAAAAGTGATGTAGCACTGTGAATGTTTAGTTTTACTGGATTCTTCATGGACTAGAAATAAGAGCCACGCAAGTCGGACGGATCTCCAGAGGCGTCCCAACGTGAGCTGCCATGCGATGGCATTCGAGGCAGACGTAACTGCAGGATGGAGAGATCATTATACAGTTGGAGCCAAACTGAAAGACATCATGAAAAAACTTTCTGCCTCTGCAGAAACCAAGTTCATAGAAGCGTTACATTGTTGGCAACCGGGATGACGCAGCGCTGCAACCACAGCTGAGTGTCTTCCACAAGTGAGAATTTCAGCCATGTTTAACTTTGACTTTGTTATAACAATAATGCACAGATTCAATCATTAGGCTGCACAAAGCTGCAAAATTGTTTTCCCTGGAGACGTCAATCACATGCACGTTGAAATCATTGCCCCCGGTGGTGACAAGCCTGCTGGGAATTAAAAATCTCATCACACCATCAACACTGAAGCACTGATGGATGCAAACTATTTGATTCAGCGCCCACGACTCAACACACAACTAGAGGGTTTGAAACACCCAAAACCTTAAATATGACATTAACCATCCCGACTTGCTGGACCACGTGCTGACGTTCAGCAGCAACGTACAGTGGCAGAAGAAGAAAGGATAAAACCCACACAGCAAAAAACTTTTCTCCTAAATCTGATTTTTTTTCTGCCTTTGGTACTTTTTCTTTGTTTCAGGGCAGATTTTAAACCTATTGCTCCCAAACATTTTTGTATCAGTGGGCACTAAAAAATGTTGCTCTTCTCCATTGTGAACCAATTATCACCAACTAATTGCAGAGCAAATTAACACAGGACCATTTCTAATTTACACTCAGCGCATAAAGTGCAGCATTGAATGATACTGGTGGCACTTTAGCTAACTGAACAGTCGTCGGAGAGGTTGATTTAGGAGTTAATAAGGACAGAAAGCAAAAGCTCTGACACACGTTGTCCTGGCAGACCTGAGGCTTTTTACAGGACTAAATATTCTGCGCTGTTAAATCTACTGCACGTTCATTAATATTCACTCGATCCAAGTCAGGGTTATGGTGGGGATGGTAGCGGAGTCTAACAGCATTCGTTTTAATATCATACCACTTAGAGCAATAGCCAGATGCACTGTGGGCTCCATTTTGGCACCAGGACTCACAGATCAATATGTGGCTTCCTCGGACGCCCAAAATATCAAGATGGTGGACAGCACTTGGTGAATTGATAGAACTCCTTCATCCTTAATAGCTGAGGAACCGATACATTATCCTGATTGTATATGGTCGGTCATACTCAGAAAAAATCGTTAAGCCTGTGGCTGCAATTTAATTCATTCCTGATGCAGTGACAGTTACAGAGCACGTAACGATTCCTTAAAGATCTCGTTGCATAATAGGATCAAGTCCCAGAGAAGATCACGTTGTATTTTGTTTGTTTCATTTTAATATTTTTTAGTCGAGTGCCGAGGCAAGCTTTAAGGGAGAAATAAAAAACTGAATATCAGAACATGTTCTAGTGAAGAAAACAGCATCTGTTTGTTGATTTGACATCAGGCTACACACGATAAAGAAGAAAGTAGAAATAAACTAAGTTTCCCCAGGAATAAAAGCTTTTGTGTGTGTGTGTGTGTGTGTGTGTGTGTGTGTGTGTGTGTGTGTGTGTGTGTGTGTGTGTTTTTACCTTTATATGTGCCTTCCTCCTCTTCTGCTGCAATTACAAATGGAAACTAGTGAGTTAACTCCTTGTGAGTTGCAGGAAGCAGTGATAATTTTTAACAGTTCAAATAATATATAACATAACTTATAGCAAAGCAGTTTAATGTTTAGTTTCAGTTTCTTTTTTTAGCATTTGATGCATTTTGCAAAGCAGACATTTGTTCTCAGACAAACTAATTTGTGATGTCTCACTCTCAAATATTTTATTACCAGTGTCCAGGTGCTTTCTTCACATTCCTGGTGTTTTTTATCCGTCACCTTCTTTGGGCTTTGCTGGTCACTGTCAGGATTCTGGACTTTTTGTTGGTGCAGCTTTTGTTTATTTCCTGTCGTGGTCTTTTATTTTGTAGTATTGCTTTTCTTTCCTGTTAGTTTCTTTTGGGTTTCTTTACTTTTCTCGTTTGTCCTTAAATGGTTCCACCTGTTTTCCCATTTATTTCAACCCTGTTCTCACTTCACTGTTTGTTTGTTTGTCTCTCACTCTCTCAGACACTCGTAAACTCTTTTTGTCCATCGTTTGTTTGTGCCCGTGTGCTGTCCTCAATCTGAGGTTTGGTCCCTTTGTGGAATTATTTGGTTGGATCTGTTTATTGTTCTCACCTTTAAGTTGTTGACTGAATCACCTTTTGTCTTTGTTCTTTTCTGCTTTTTCTGTTTTCTGTTTTAGGATTTTGTTGAGTCACTTGTTTTCTCTTGTTTTAGTTGAACTTTGCGTAGAGTCAGTTTGCTTTTTTCTCGTTATTATTTTCTTGATTACTTTGCCGTGTTGTTATGAGTTTTTCCCTTTATTTCTGTTTGACTACTTGTTGTTGTCCCTGGTTAGTTTAGTTTGTACACGCAGTCCTGTTTATTTCTCCCTCAATTTGATATTCAGTTGTTGCATATTCCCCTTAGTTTTGATTTTGTTGTTTGTCTCCACAGCTTTGGAGTTTGTTTAGGTTTTGTTTGTATGTTTCTTATCCTCCCTGTTGGAGAAGTTTGTTAGTTTTTGTTGTTTAAATAAATTATTGTTTAGTGTGGGAATAGTGGGTGTAATTCTAATAAAATTAGTGACTTTTACCGTTGTATCATAATCAGATTATTTTTTTATTTCAAGTGGTTATTCGTGTTATCAATTTAGTCGTAAACCTCTTTCAGCCATAATTCATTCCTTTTCAGACATGCAGTAAACATCCGGAGATGGTCAGGGCGAGATCCATTCTCACTTAGGAAGAAATACTCCATGTAATTGGGCAGGGGTGGTGCTTGGTTCTACCTCCTCTATTCACACATGAGCTCGGCTGGAGATAATCCGGACTTTGCACTAGGCAGCCGTGTGGAGAAGATGATGTCAGACCTGGGCGTCCAGACCTGGCAGAGTCTGGTTTATCTCTGAACTCCGTTCCATGATTTCATATCTAAAAGCGAATTTAGACGACACATTTGTTGATTTCATGTGACATATCAAAGTATCTTGCGATGATCTATTGATTGTGTTTGAGAATAATTCCCGGTGTCATTACGGATGACAGGTTAAATAGTTACTACTGTTATCTGTAAATCATTTCTCGTCCAACCCAATATGCCCAGTGTGTCTTTGAGCGAGGGCCGCTAACAGCTGCGTTGATGGATGATAATTGGCTTGTCTGTTTCCTTAAAGGGTGCCAGTCTCCCCTGAGCTATTGTCTCCCTTCTGACAAATCCATGTGACACCCACTTTATGAAAAGCGTGATTATTTTTGAGCAAACAAACCATCTCCTGTTGTGATGTGTAAATCAGACACAGGTAGTGTCTCATTGTCTCACCAGTCAAAGGGACAAACAAGTCAGCAGAGGCCGTCGTGGCGGTGCCAAAACAAGCAGCTGCTGGACAGTAGATGGGGTGTCGTAGCAGGAGAAGCCGTGGCACAGATCAAACGCATGCAAGTGTTCCCGCATTTTTATCCTGTATTTAAGTTTGAGTTTCATCAATACGATAATTAATTACCTGGCAATCTCACAGCCCAGACATCCTGTTCTCAGCAATTTCTTCCAAGAGGATGCCTGAGGACTTTGGGTCAGCCAAAAGAGTAAATCCCTCTGCTGTGTCCTGGGTTTTATATGTACATATATAAATATAAAATAACATAATAAACGATGTAAATTTAGGCCACAACGGCACAGTGTAATAACCCCCAAAAAAATTAAAGACACTGTTTTGCAACCTTGGCTCCTAAAAATTACATTAATATTCAACTAAAGTGCAAATGCAAAAATGTTTTTAGAGGGAACATTATTGCAAATGGAAACATGAATAATCAACATAGAAAAATGCAATTCTATGGTTTTTCTGTCCAATATAATTCAAAGTTGCAATACAGCGTAGGTAAACTTTGTAATAGCACTTGGTTAAGGTTTGAAAATTATTAAGGATGTTTACCTTCAAACAAATCTACAATCTTTTCCTGCCTAATCTTAATAAGATGTGGGTCTCTGGAGTCAAACCTGGGTCTATCCACCCAACAAATGAAGCACTTTATTCAATTCAAAACTACACGGAGAACAGAATGCATTCATTTACAAAGCTAAGGAACATAGATGTCATGAAAGGGATTTGTGTTTGTATAACAACGATAATAAATATGATAAGTTGTTGCACAGCTGCACACAGATGATGAAACTACTGGTAGTGTCTCTGAGAAACTAAGACCCCACACCTCCAACCCCCCACCCCCCAGAAAGTTTGCCGACTTCAGTGCAACAACTATCCTTTAGTTACCTTGTGGTCACTAATCCATCTACTAACGTAATCAATAGCCACTCAGTAACACGAAGCGGCGCCCAATTATTGTGGCGTGTTCAGCGGCGTAATCATTTTGCCGGTGTCACATCTGTGGCAGCCTCCCAGCATTGTTTGTTCCTTCCACCCCTGCACTGAGCTATTGGAGCGGAGTGACTGGGGAAATGGAGAGCAGACAGGTGTGCCACCATTAGAGCTTGATGAGGACCTAATTTGTCTCTGGAAACCGTTTGAGAATAGCTAATCAAGGTGAACCTCGGCCAAACGGCCGTTCGTCCGTTCATGTTAAAGTTTTAACATTCTCTTTCCCATCTAAGCATTAATGACGTCTTATAAATGAGGTCTCAGCTTAGTTCAATACATAACAAGTTAGTAGATGTGTAATTGTTTTGCTGTAAGAAAATCCTCTGGGGAGTTTTAAATTAGCGGGTCTGTTTGCAAACTGCACTTCAAGGGCCAGTGGTTAAAATTAGACACTGAAATGGGGCCAAGTGAAAGAAGATTAGATTGCAAAAATTAGATGGTTTGAATTAATTTACGCTCACTTGCGAGGGGTGTGATGGACCGGCAGTGCTGCAGAGGGTTTTGCTTCCAAAGGTGTTTTGAGCCAGGCTCAGGCTTCCGACCAATCCGAGGAGAGCAACTGTTTCTGCCGGATTAGTGATTTTTCTGCTTAATTATTGATTTGATAATCACAACTGCCTGAATGCTAAGATGCACATCATATCTGTTAGTACCTGGGACTGTCAGCGGTAAGTAAAAACTGAAAATCCTTTCAGACGAGAAGTAACGTGAGCCTCAATCCTTTCCTCCTGTGGACACTGTTATTTGAAAGAATATACATGAATTTATAATTTAGTCTTTGTGTTTTGGTCTTTGGTATGTATAACTGGATGATACATGTCCCATCGCCACGTCTGATCCCTCACGGTCTTTGCGCCAATAAACCCAGATTTTTACCAAGACTTGCATCTGGGATCGTACGATGACCTTCTTTGTCTTATGACTTTTAACCCCTCCGTCTGCTGCTGGTGAACCTGCTGTGGTGCCCGTGTGTGTAGTGGCTGATTGGCCGTATGACTGATTGTGTGGAGGGGTGAGTACCGTGGGTTTGTTGCAGGGTGCTGATTGGATCCAGCTTGACAGCCACAGGTTCACTGCAACCTTTCCGCACCGACTCTGTTCACTTTCAGCCAGACACCCATTGTGGATATTGTACTGTAAATGGTATCTGTACATCACCCCGGGCATTTGAAGACACATGTAGTAGCTTTTTATTTCTCTCCACTGGTTTGTTTTTGTTTTGTTTTTTCGTTAGGATTTTTAGCAGCAGGATTTGTTTCATTAAATTAAATTTACTAACCTTAAGCCGTAGAAATACCTGCGTAATGTCTATCTATCCAAGACTGGACAGGTCTCAGATTTCTGCTCCTCGACATGGCGGAAGGGGCACATACCTGCCGATTAATGGGGACTGTGGGCAGAAGCTGGAAGTTGTGGAAGTAGAAAAACCGGTAAATCCTGCAAGAACGGAACTTTTGCCAAAATGGCAGAACCTGGCACCCAGTGCTTTTTCTAAATTAAAAAAACATTGATTACATGACAATGTGGACTGTAGAACTTACAGAGGTAAACGGAGGTAAAATGGGTTTGTAAAACACAGCTAACTTCTCTCGGTCGGTCAGTCACTTACGTTAATCTTAAAACTTAAACATATTTGTAAAAAAATAATTGAGGATGACTGTCAAAGACTGAAGGCCAAAACCTTTACGCAGCACACACTTTTTACCTGCTGACTGCCCCCATCACAACCCAATTATTTATAACCAGTTCTACATGATTTTAAAGACATGTTAAACGCACTGAACTAATAAAGGATTTGATGTATCCTTTTTTTATAAAACGATTCCTCATTTATCCCGATGAGGTCTTAAATACATTTCCTTCCTTTTGTTCATTTTTATTATTAATATTTCATTCTTTATGAATAATACTGACACGTCAACATGCTTAGAGGGCACACAGCTACATACTCTTCTTCAAAAAAAACTAGGATTGATGAGTCAAACGTATATTTATGATAATATCTGTGTTTTTTGAAGAAAACGCCCTGGTCCTGAATGGTTATTCTGACGGCATCAGCCCCTGTACATCTGCTCGGTCTGCAGGCTGCTGTGCTGAGGCCTCACTTCCATCGTGGTTCCCTGTCGTTCCTCAGGCTGCTTGTCTGTTATACACATTACGTGTGATCGATGACCCCGGGCTTTCCTTACCACTCTGCTCCGACCTGTCACACACAAGATCTGACGCAGCGCAGACTTCAGCGACTTTCATTTGTTGGACTTGGACTGTTCTTTCATGGAAAGTCCTGCCGACCACTACGCCTTCTTTAGCTGTGCAGACTGAGTTTAGCTGTGTCTATAAACCTCTTTTCTGCTGTGATTCTGACTTTCTTCAGGTTTATTTGACATTGTCTCTGAAGCGTTTCCTCGCCCACCTGCGGCTGGCTTACCTTTACTCCTCTGGGGCAGAGAATGTGTTTGCAGAGGCTTGAGTTTGGCATAAGGATGACATGGCCTGTCAATCGCAGCTGGAGCTGCATGACAGGGTGGAGATTCTTTTCATTGTTTCCTCCTGCACACGCACACACACACACACACACACACACAGTGTGGGGTGTACATATGCACACATGTGGATGCATGCAGCCAAATGTGGGAATTTGTTTTTTCACAGAAATACCTTCACACACACACACACACACATATGCACACACAAACACACACACACACAAACAATATTGCAACATACATCTTAGACACAGCAAGTCAGCGCAGCACCAGCCATCAGTCACTGCTCTGTAGTGTTCAGCTCCACTGTCATCATCCAATTACCAGCTCACAAAGCCATGAATCAACCAATCAGCACCAGCCGGGGGCTGTCCAAATATTGCTCCACTCTTGCTGACAGAAGATAGGCATAAAAAAAAAAGTCTAAATTATAGTACTATCAACTTTTTTTGTAGTATGAACTTTAACAAAGATGATGTTCTGAAGGCGATTTCAAATTTTTTGACAATTATCCATTACATATACAACCTTTACTTATTGCTTCACCTCCGTATGAAGTGAATACATGGCGTACAGTTCTAAAGGAAGTGACAAAAAAAGAAACGGACGCGTGTTAGCAGACAGATCAGTTACTGCCAACGTTCTTTGTGCGCTCGTCAGATGACAGCGGGGCCTATTTTTAGACGGCGTCTCATTCTGCTGCCAGTTTAAGCGTAGTGAAATATTTTATATGCTTTCACGCGGGAGCTGTACTGTCAAGTACTCTCAGAAGCCATTAATGCTGACACGGCGTCGTAGCCGTGGAAGTCGCTCGCGCTCTTAACCCAGCAGTGAATGTCGCCGAGCTGCTGCAGTCTTCGCTGAAGGTGTCTTTACTTAACACGAGGCTTTGTCAGTGGTGAGGGTCTCATAGTCTCTGCCACTTCCACAGTGTGTGTTGATATGCAGTTAACATCCACCTCAAGCTGTGTGGTTTGACGCAACGGCCTGGCTAATGGATGTAGCCGTGAGTGTGTGTGTGTGTGTGTGTGTGCTTCAGGTGCTGGAACATCGTAGCAAAACGATCCCTCTATTATTAATTTCCTTTATGTGTGATCATACAGTGTTTTCGGAGAGCGACCTCTTTGGTCCGATTCATTCAAAATCTGCCTCATTTTCCCTCTTGGAACGTTCGTTTTCTCTGGTGTGAACACAGCAATCCCGCTCGAGTTCAGACCAAACCATGTTTTTTGTCTGGATTATTGTTGTTGTTGTTGTTGACGTGCATCCATAGTTTGTTTGATTTATTGCCCAGATAATCACAGCAGTTATTAACACATTCGGTCACTCTTTGGTACAGCCAGTACAGTCTGCATATTCCCACCCAAGGAAACCGAACCAGTAACAAAACATATCAAGTTTACAAACGCTTCCACCGATTTGAATCAGAGCAAATTAACTAGTAGGTTTGAAAATGACGTCAATGTCGCCAACAGACACTCACAAACGCAAGTGTTTCTTATTGTACAATGTATGTGTCAAAACAGGGTTTAAGTCCTACTTCCTGAATAACAAACTATCTTGTTGTTATGTTCAGTGTCTTCCAAAACAAGCAATATGAAATATCATGTTTTAGCTACTTAAGTCAAACGTAAGTGGATTAGGAACCGTGTGACTTTTACTGATCGTTTTATGACGGGATATATGACAAAAACACGTTTTCATCAGCCTTCTGACTGCGTCAGAGGACACTCTGGACTCCGGCACAAAGCCCCAAACGTAATGAGACAGAGATGGCTGCGTCCTTAATGTTTCTGGAAAGAGAGAAAGGCCACTTCACTTTTTGTTAGTTAAATATGTTAAATTTGGATCTGCATATTGGAAAGATGCACAAATTATTGTCTGTGTGTTGTTTCCCAGCAAATGTCTGTGAATCACAACAGTCTGCACAGCAATCAGCCACAACATTAACCCCCTGGTGGTTGAGTCATGGCATGTGTACACTCCTCCAATAATACTAAAATAAGCTCATTATCACCTATGAATTGCTTTGTGACAGCAGCCAATATTTGAGACGTGGCAGAAATCCAGCGACAATTACCCAGGAGGGTCAGTGATTGTGCCGCTGAATAATTGTGTGCATGACAAACCACAACCGATCGGGGCAAAACTCAACCCAACGTGCTGAGCTGTGAATCGGGAGCTAAATTTAGGGTTACGCGGCGTCGGCATGTTACAAAAGGACGTCTGAGTCATTAGCCGGCAATTCTTCACTTTGTGCATCGTAAGGAAGTTCAAAAGGCAGCAGATCTTCGAGTGGTCAAACAAAGAGAATCAAGATACGACACTTCCCACAGTCCACGTGATAATTAAACCTCTGATACAAGTGATGAAATGTTTCGAAACCACACAGCAAGTCAGTTTCCTTTGACATTTTTACTGCGAGAAACTTCAAAGCAAAAGGTATTACGCTCATAAGACGGAGGTGAGAAGATCAGGGTGCAGGAAAAGGAGGGAAGTAAAGAGAAGTAAAAAGTCTAATTAAGCTGAAATGTTGGCGAACGAGCAAAGAGGCGGCGGCTAAAGGGAAGAACGTGCAGCGGCAGGAGCGCTGAAGGAGAAAGGAGGAGGTGAACGTGTCAGAGGAGCAGTCGGGGGGGGAACCCTGTGGGGGGGGGCTGCTGTATCAACCTCCTCAGGCAAAACACAGGGCGAGTGAGCATGAGAGAGAACTCAGCAAGAGAGAGAGAGAGAGGAAATGAGCAAACGAGAAGAAAAAGAACAAGTGAATGAGGAATGCACGCTGCAAAAAACAAACCGTTTTCAAATTGCTGTGTTTTGTGTTGGAATGAGAACTTGTATAACCCAGAGGCTTTCTGCTCGAAAATAATCTTACACGCAACACCCACAATACAACACACACACACACACACACACACACACACACACACACACACTTACAAACACACTCTGTGTAAGGAGAAATGGGGAAGCCCTGCAGTTTCCTGGGTCGTTTTTAGATTCCTGAATGAAATATGCTTTAATTTTTGAAAAGCTGAAGGGACAGCTCATGGGGAACTTCTGTGTGAGACAGAGACAGAGAGGAGGAGGAGGAGGAGGAGGGGGGAGGCCAGAAGGGAGGACAGAAAATAATGAGGGGAGGAAGACAGGAAGGAGAGTTTTAGTTAATACTAAAAGTGGGAAGTGGACAGGAGGACAGACCCAAACAAAACCGGTCTGGAGCCCCTCACTTTGTTACTTATTTGGGTCCAGATCCATCCTCACCACACTAGGTCTCCTCAGGCCCCCTTCGTCCACAGCAAGCCGCACTGTCAGTGGTGGGTCATGTGGTGAAATGGTGCTGACACCAGGTTTTTAAACGTTGTTAATGCCCTCTGGATTTTTGCATCAATCATATGTAGATTTGCAGATGGTGCATGGGCTGCTTTTGCCAGTACGTCAGCGTCGGCAGATTGGGGACAGCAACGAAGACAAAGTTGGCAAAGACAAATAAAAGTGGGTGAAACTCTGGCATTTACATTTGTCAGCTGATTTCAATAAGTAGTTTCTATATAAAAGTGATAATGATGATGATGATGATGATGACGTAGAATAAAAACATCTTCGTCTACTCAAGCTCAACAGTTCGGCTGCAAATGATCCAGCCCCTCACTTCCACTTCCTTTCCTGGACTTTTATTTTGGTGCCTTCTTTCCCCACGTCCTGTTTCCACTCCATAGGTAACTTCACCACCTTGACCACCAATCACCGGCCTTGATTGTTTTCACCTGTTTATATTCGGCCTTCGCCTCGGTTCTCTGCCAGATTCTTGTCATTGCTCCCTGAGGAATCTACTTGCTTTTGGATAACTGGACCTTTTACCGGACCCCTGTTGTTTGCACCGTGGACTTTATTTGGACCCTGTGGCCCGTTTGACCTGCGATCTCAGGTTTGGTCTTGGGGTTCTTTGTGCTCTAGTCTGTTTGTGTCCTCTCGTGGTTCCTGTCTGTCCGGGTTACCCGCTCTCTCGGCGTATTCTTTGTCTCCACCCATGACCCACTCTGTTTGCCGGCACCTTTCAGTTTGGACCCGTTCAGATGCACACTGCGATGTTCACCTTTTGAGTTTATCATTAGAATAGTTTTCAAGCCAGGTCATTTGTGAATTTCTTTTGCGTCATTGTTCTGTTTTCCTCTGGGGTTTTATGCCTTGTTTCCACTAGTTCCTTTAGTCTCACTTTCCGGTCTCACTTTTTGTGTTGTGTTGGTTCTTGTACATATCTAGTTATTCTGTTTACTTTTAAAATAGTTATGTTCTGTACTTCCCTTTTTGTTTCTGAATAAAGTTCACCCCTTTCATACTCCCTCTCGTTTTTTGGGTTGCCTTTTTGGGTCCACTCAAATACACCCAGACCTGGCAACATTATTTTCTCTGTCATGATTTGACTTGTTTTAATTCTTGTAATTCTTGAGGAAATGTCCTTTTTATAAAAGGTGATATAATCTCATATACATGGGATATGCAGAGTGTTTGTTTTGTTTGTTTGTTTTTAACATATTCCCTGACATGTTTGTTTTCAGTGTTCATTCATAAAATCTAAAAATCTACATTGCATACAGGTTAAATGGAATGAGATAGTCGGTTGTACAACATTTAATTATGTCAGTACATTAAGGTATAGTATAACAAAATTATAAAATATTCCACTAGTGTAACACGCCCCCCTCGCCTAATCCCTTCTCAACAAACGAGTTTTCATGATTTCCTCTGACATTCACCTTTCAACGTGTAAGTGATTCAGTTGACAATATATGATGTGTGTTGATACACACAGCTCTCGAGCATATTGGGATATTTGCTACTTGTAAACAAATGTTTTTCGCAATTAATGGATTCTTTTATATTAAAACTATTTATTGAAATCTGTTGACGTGTAGAACATTTTGCGCTCTTTGTGCTGAAAAACTGAAGTCCCTGTGTTTGACTTTTTACTCTGCTTGCTTACAGCTCATTCCCACCCGCAGTGACACGTCAGCGTTGACGTACCTCCCAGCAGGTAAGACGTCTATTCATTACATCTACGTGCATCAGTCATGTAAGTGAACACTATGAATTTTTATGTTTGAATAATTTGTTCAGAGAGGAAACTGCATGAGAAGAAGCAGCTTTTGAACTGCACTCTTAAGTACACGTTATAGTAGGTCTAATATTATTTTATTATCCATAAAGTAAAACTATATCTGAATCATGACAGAGAAATCTTTACTTTTTATTTCCTTTAAACAACTGATGTTAGAGGCAGTGAACAAACAATGAGGAATTCCTGACACTAAAATAAAAATGTCCACAGCAGGTAAACCCGTCCTGACCCACCTCTGCATTCATTTTTCATTCTCGTTTTCATGTATTTTTCTGCGTCTGTTCTTTATGCAGCTGGTCAGTCTCACATTCCCTTGAATCACACAATATTTCATTTGCATCACACAGAAAAGTAGCTGAAGTGAAAGGGTTGTTTTTTTTTTTTTTTAAAGGCTGTGGACGGATGGGAAGCATGAGAGAGTTTAGCAAGGGGTGGAGGGGTCTGTAAAGGGAGGAGGGGATCAAGGGTGAGAGACAAAGACTGATGGAGGGAGAGAGACATCGGAGAAAGAAGAGAGGAATACGAGGAGAATCTCAAGCTCCCCGCTCCTGGGTTCGGTCCGTTGCCATGGTAACAGCAGTGAGGCGACATGAGCGGCAGACAGGCAGGCTCGCGCTCTCTCGCCCTCAGTCTCGATCCACGTCTCTCGCCCAGTGATTAGTGGACAGCTGATCTCAGTCCCTGGTAGCGTGTGTCCTCTTCCTCTTCCAGATGAAAAAAGGAGTGACAGCAAGGAGACCAGGGGCTACTGCACACACTTACATACCCTGATGCTGTGTGTGTGTGTGTGTGTGTGTACTCGTTCTTCCTCTTTTCAGGAGTTTTGAACTCCCTCCAGTTACCAAACATCCAGGGATTCACACGCCAACCTTTTCTAAACCTACACAGTAATATTTAAATGTTTGAAATCCACTGCCTCCCTCCTGACTCACGGCTCCTCCAGTATATCGCTGTTTAGCCCGTCGGTTTTCAGTCATCCATGAAATCACAGTGAACTCTCTAATCACTAGTACTTTGCTCACTAGAAAGTAAAGCTATTGACTGTATCACAAATGTGTAACAGCGGATTCTGAATCTGTGTGGAGTCAATGTCTCCTGACATTTGACCTGATGTGAACATCAAGCAAACAAAATAAGAGCAACCAACAGGTGCATTAAAAAGAAATAATGTAAATCAAAATGCAAATATATTCAGACAAATTTGATTAGCTGATGGGGTGTCAGGTTAGCCACCATAGAAAAAATTACTAAAGTCTCTGATGTCTGATTTATTGCACAATGTTAGCTACAGTATGTTGATTATTATAGCCATGATGATGAAGGCCTTTTACAATGAGGGTGTATGTGTTAAACATGATCTATTTATGGAACTGAACCATGTAGTTTTTCTGCCCAATTGTCTTTGTATCCAGGTAAAGGTCCAGTTCTCTCCTAAAAATGATGTTCCTATGCAAACAAACTGCATCGAAATAATATTAACCAAGTGCTCTGAGTGTTAAAATACGTCCATAAAACTATTTAACAATGCTGTAGTCACAAAATCCGCTCCCCGCTTTGGAGATGAGACGGACAAATGCCCAGTGACCTTGGTCGTTTGGGTAGGAGGTTTTGGAATTGGGACAGAAAAACATCCGAGTCCTCCAGCTTCAGTGCTCATATGCCTGTTGTCTCCCGAACCTTCTCATTGACCAAAGAACTGTTTTTAATAGAACCACATGGGTTGGTGTAGTTAGCTCAGTTGATAGAGTACTGTGATACAGAAGGCAGCCGGGCCGAGTCCGAACCGACCAGGTGTGGCCCCGCCCAGCCACCAGGGCCAGAAATGTGTCTGCTTCCTGAATCTGGACTGGGAGCTGGTTCCACAGGAGAGGAGCTTGATAGCTAAAGGCTCTACCTTCCATTCTGGGAACCACAAGTAGACCTGTATCCTGAGACTGACGTGGCCTATTAGGATGATGTGATACTAGGAGATCTTTAGGTATGATGGAGCTTTATAGGTATAAAGAAGGCTTTTAAATTCTATTCTACATTTAATGCGAAGCCATTGAAGAGAAGCTGGAGAAGGCGAAATACAATCCCCTTAATTCCACAAATGAGTCTTTGTTTTTCAAAGTAAATCTGAATTGTTTCAGTATCACTGATTAGCACATGTTCATTCTTTTTTTGGTCTACTTGTGTCAAAATAATCTGAAGACTACTGAGTTGGGTTTCTGGTGTGTAAGTCCCATTTTTTTCTTAGCTGTGATGGAATAAACCTGTAAATGAGTAACTTACCCAACCCTGACTTTGTCATTACCTGTGCCCTAATCACATGTCTCTATTCATCTATTCATTCATGTGCAGATATTATTCATGCTAGCAGGAGCTCTATAGCTTGATCTCAGCGTGTGACCACCTCCAGTCTCCCAGTTTCCGCCTTGCAAAAAGCAGAGCCCAGTGCATTATGGTCCATGAATCAGAATCTGAGTGGCTTACACAATGGAATTCTTTTTTTTTTTTTACCACGACACCCAAAAAAAAACCATCACATGCAGCTTCAAACACACCGCAGCAAGAGTTAAACCGAAGGCAGCATAAATATGAGCCTCATAAAAACTTTTCTACGGCATCAGTGGTCCAGTGTGATGATCAGTAGCGTAATGTGTTTGAAGAAGGATCTGATGAAGAACATGTTTGTTTTAACTCCTCTGTGGGATTTAAATGAACGAGCATATTAAACACAAAGTCCATCACAATACCTCTCGCCAGTAACTGAGAATCAGCGGTAATCCTGAGCGTGTTTCTCTGCAACGAGACAGTCCCACCTGGGGGTGTTGGGAGACGAAGTGCCCTTACGTCCAGTCACCTCCTTAACTTTGGTTTGGTTTTGTCTCTGCAGAAAACCCAGCTTCACAAAGTTAGAATGTGGGAAATGAAAGCAGTGTTTCCATTGATTTTGTGGCCACCTCTGGATAATCTGCCTTGATTCGAGTTGACTCAGAGATACTTTAAGTATCTCCAATATCATTTGCCCACAAACTGCCCACATGACACCTATTTTTCACCGGACTTGGGTTTTTATCCACAAGAAAGCAAAATAAAATGTCGGTGGAAGCGATTTCCCTTAGAACAAAAACTTTAGTCATCAGATACTGATTAATATAAAGGGCAGCGATTTGTCCATTAGCGTGGTTGATTGTATACGCCTGCTCTGTAGTTACGCATCCATTCTCTGTAAACCTGCCTAAAAGACCAAATAAAATGTCTGTTTACATTTAATAAAGGTATTTTGTAATTGTAAACAATATGTTACCATTAAATGTATAAAGTGTTACACCAGTACACCTCAGTATAAGTCTAGTTTATGATTTCACATTTGTGTCCTGCTCTTGTTATCCATGGTCCACTCGTTTAGTCATTTCAGTAAGAAACACACAAAGTGGATTGCAAGGCACAAAACAAATGCTCAATATTCCCATACATCAGCTAACTGTACATGTTTGCACGATGTTGTGCTAAGACAGACTTTCAGACTTTTAATTCTCAGCTGAACATATGTAAATGGGCTGTAATAAGCTACAGTTCAATTGCGACGAATCTCCAACCAATTTCTTTATAAGAACTGCTCATGCGTTTAAACTAAATTGAAAGTCTAATGTTTGTGATACACGACTCACAAAATAACTGAGAGTTAGTTTTTTTTTTTATTTTTTTGTTTTTTAAAGAGCTGCTATTTTGTTTTTCAACATACTCTGACTTTGGGGGGTTGTGGATTTTGGATTAACCCCAAGCCAATAAGCTCATAGCCTAAAGAATAACACATGTTCCTGGTAAATTGTGTTTACTTAAAATGTTTAATGACAATAGTTGCTTTAAAAAAATAAGTAATGTGTAATAAAAACACAGGCTTAGAAATGTTAAGTTAAGTCCAGTATAATAATTGTCAAGTTTCTTCAACTTAAAAACTTTTATAATACCAACTTCTTTACCCAGACATTCCATTTAGAAATTTCAAGTTCAATAGGGAGCTGTTGCTGTTTTAGTGGTTAAAACATTCAGTTTTATGGTGATATAAGTTCTTCTTGTTGACATAAGGGCCTTTAAATAATTTAAAAGTAAGTGAAGATTGAGTTCAGTAATTTGACAACACAACGTGGATCCCATCCTTCATCTGCCCTAAAGCTCTTATTTAGTTTTTCATCACGCCGCTCATTACTGGCACATATTGGAGGACATTTGGTAAATGCGGTGCTTATTTGATTTTAAACACCAGGTGAGTGTGGACAGGTGGATTATGAAAGAGACACTGCGGTAAGTTTTCCCTTCTTTAGTGGGAGAACTAAGAGCTGAGGCCTCATCAACGTGACACAGCAGGTGAACCGGCAAGACCTACTGTCATTGTTGGGTTTCTGCAGATCGGATCAGGACAGAGGCGAAGGACAAAGAAGACAAATGAGTGAGCGTGTCTTTTTAATGTCTGGATCTCGAACATGAAGTGAAAAACACAGACCAAAGAATAAATGCTGTGTTTAATAAAAATGTGAAAATATAGAAAAAACATTGACTAAAGTAACAGCATCAAACAGGAAATGAACTGGTGTCTCTCGTTTTAAAGTATAAAGTGATTTGTCATCTGAGACTTTGGGCCTTGTCCTCATTACCATGACTGCAATAACTTGCTAATTCTCCACATGGCCCGCTCATAAAACTGTACCTGTGCCAGTAGGTAGGTGCCCGGCCAAGTCATAACTATGAGCCGATAATGATGGTGTTTGAACTGGTGTGGGCCAATTATCAGGATTATTCCCGTACCACTGTTGGCGATGTTACAGCTGTACTCTGCATCCTTTTCCTTCTCATTACCAGTTCCAGTAGTCCTCATTCTCCTCATTAGTTCCACGTGCAGAAGGTGGAACTTTTCTCCCTGCGAACTACGAAAATCTGTGTCACAAGGAACTGTAAAGATTTCCCTCCTAATCCCCCGTCGTTGGAATGAAAGGCGAAATTGTCTTAAACAGCCCAGTTCAGATTATTTGGGATTTTTAACACAAAGATCCCAGTTTTCAATGGTGCAGTCGTGCTTTTGGTGAAATTGAAGAGTGTGCGTGTTCTGAACAGAGACGATTGTAGCTTGTATGAGTTATGCCCTTCAGAAATGCAGGGTTTTCTAATGTTACACCACTATTATGTGGTAGAGAAATTTCATAAAGTTACATAACTTCTTAGTTATGGTTACGTGCAAAGGTCCATACTCATCCAGTTTGCAATTTTGTGCTGTAGAGAGATGATTGCAAAAGGCTTTTTCTTTCGAATAAATGGCTGTGGACTGAATAACCCTAGTTCATGTTGATTTTAAATTTTTGAAACATCTGGGTTATTTATCGATTTCTGTCATATGACCATAGGCTTTTATCTTAAAAAAAAAAATCATCTGTGCTAAAACATCGATCCACAGAATTTAAAATGAGGAACACATCGAAGTGTCTGCCTCGCCCTTCATCTTTTGATGTCTGCTCTAATTATGCAAGGATAAAGAGCACCCCACTCTTCTAAAGTAGAAAGAGGGGGCCAAAAATAGGAGGGGGGGGGGGCTTCAATCACTCTTCTATCAAAAAAGAGAAAGTCGAGCTGAAACATCAGTGTGTTTTGTTTTTTGGTTTTTTTCCTCTTTGTGCTGAGCTCCAAATAAATCCAAGAAGAAACTCTGTGGACTTCTTTTTGATGTCCACTCATGCTTAGTAGTAGATTGGTAAAACTGGACCAGTTCTTTCGGTGTGTCTGAAAGTTGTTGGGCCAAACAAAAGTTGGGTTTAATCACTTTGTGTTATTGGTATTGATTGGTGAACAACTATATAAACTTATCAGATACAGTAGCCTTTTGTGAGCTACGAAGCAATAAGTCTTATTGCTTTTCTAACATTGTTTCTTTTGCCGAGTGACCCTTGGAATAAGATCTCTTCTTGTGTGGAAACAGGGTGACTGCTTAATAGAGCACCTTCCAGCAGGGCAGGCAACAGGCGGGGTGGCCGTGGACCTGCCTAACCCTAAACTCCATTAGTCATCCCAGGATGATCCTCAGAACCTTTTCCCACAGGCGCACGGCTGGCCGGGCCAGATGCACCGTCGCCTCAGCAACGGGAACGTGAGCAAACTGCAGAACATAAGAGCCGGGATGCCCGAGGATGACGATGGCATCTGCGGGGCTGGAAAGGGAGCGTGTTCCCGAGGGGAAGCGAAAATGTCAAGAGAGATTTGAGTGGATGGGGGACGAGGAACACAGGCAGCAAAGAGATTCAGGGAGATGAATGGGATTGGTAGAGTTCTGCTCATTTTCTGCAAAATTAACAGCCAGGGTGCAAATGCACGATGTCAACACTTTGGAGGCTCGGTCTCCGGACCTCACCAATAAAACACGTCGTAGATTCTCTGTTCAACCTGTGCGAAAGCGGTGACTTTCTTTCTTTTTCACTTATTCTTTGAAAACAATATGGAAATCCAATTGCGACCCACACATCCCCCTAAAAAAGATCAGCGTGTGAGTAAAACTGCACTTCATTATCAAATTGTGTGCTTCAGCTGTAAGATTAATTCGCCAGGCTGGCTCCCTGCACCCTGTGTCCTTTATAATTGGAGCGGTCTCAGATCTGATCTCAGCGTCTGGGATGGGAAGCTTCACTCGCTCACTGACTCACTGTCAGAGCATCTTGCATCAGGGGGGAGCAGCTTTTCTGAATTTCCAAACCAGCTATTTCGGCCATCTTTCCTTCTGATGTTCATGTGTTAATGGACTCACCAATATATGCATGGCAACATTATGCAGATTGCTATTACGTGTGATGAATAAAATGTATATAATAACCGTATATCATTTCTGGCCTCTGCGTTTATCCATATCTAAGCTTTTTGTACCAGTGTTCGTCAGCGCTCCTTTCGTTGGTCCAGTTAATTGGGTCTATATGGGCCCCGTGAGTTGTGTTTGTGCTGTTATTACATTTTTGTTTTTAATAGCACTATTATGCTTTTATCATGCTGCTCTCAGCACCTAGCAAGGACAAAATAGAGGCCCAGTTATGTGCAATTTCTACAGAAGTTGCTTTGTGTATTAAATGTGACGTTTTTAATTACGTTATGTCAATTCACTGTTTAAAAAAAAAGCCAAAGGTTTGCTTCAGTAACAGCAGCAGTTTTGCTTTGAATTACTTTAGCAGTAAATTAATACAACTTTGATAAGCTAACAGTCAAAAAGTTAGATTAAAAAGGCACAAGATCCTAAAGTTATTCAGAATTACCCACTTGCACAATTGTCTATGACTGTAGGCTACCTGAATCCCCATGTACAATGTCTTTTCAAAGCAGCTGACCAATTTTTATTAGAGAATTGCCTTAGTGCCTTTGTACCTGATCTGCGGTAAGTTTCTAGTCTACTGTGTGATGTACATAATAGTTAGGATGGCAAATTGCTAGAACAGCGATTTCTTTAAATATAGTTTAGGGCTAAAGTTCTTTGGAATGGTTCCCCAGGACATAAAGGAGCAGTCGGTTCACAGGGTTTTAACCTTATTGCCAAATTAATGCTTGAACAGTTCGTTTTATATTGCATTTTGAGTTGAGGCTTGTATAGTTTAGGGGGGAGTCTTTCGTGCGTTTGTGTATTTTACCGACTTCCATCCATCTTCTTGCTCAGGGTCACACGTGGAACATACATGAAAATGACCCATGTCTGACACAGAACATCTACATAACGACCACAGCCAGGTAGATTCAAACCAGGGATCTTTAAGTTGTAAGGCGGCCACACTAACAGGACTTTGAAAGACACTCAAAGATGCTTTACAGAGATAAATAATGTGGTAATAATAATAATCTAAAATGGGTTAGATTCCTCGTCTTTTCCCTTTGAATGTGACACAATGGATGTGATCTCTAGTGTGGATTTAGTGTAATTATATCCTGGACGCTTATGTGGTGTGTGTGGTAGAGCAGCATCTTCACTGTAGTTTTGGGGGAACGGTAGTCGTACAAATTGGCACTTGTGTGGTTCCATTTGGCTAATAAATGGTTAAGATTAGAGAAAGATGGTGGTTTTGTTGAAAAGTAGATAAACAAGATGTTTTTCTGTACCAAACCAGACCACAGCCTTTTCTCTAATCTTAATAACATGACTTCTTATGTTGTCTCCAAACAATTTACTGGTTGCAATTTCATTTTTGCTTGCACCACATGAACAGTGCACCTTAGTTTGTTGACGATGGTTGTATTTTACTGTCAAAGGATTTGAAAAGTGGCTAAAAACAGTCCCAGAAAGCCACAAACACGGAAGACTCCAATTTACAATTACTGTAGGTACACATGATAAGAGTTAAAAAGCGCTTTGGGCCACGGTCGAAGGTGTGCCGTGCCGGTGAAATGCAAACTGCTGCAGCGCCTGTGTCGGCAGCTTGATTGATTAAAGTAGGAGCCCATCTGCTTCGTCAAACCCTTTGGACCAATGGGTGGAAAAAGGGGGGGGCTTTGTTTGTACAGTACAAATGCCACTAGTCCCTGACAAATGACTGCATTAAAACGATAAACATTCACAGGTTTGGTCATTTCAGGTCGAACCTATTGTGGCAAACAATTTTCTATAAGAGTGTAACTGAATGCAAAGCAGAGTGCTGCTAGAAAGGATCATTTCTGAGGTTATGGTTGAGCTAAAAATGTTGGATTAGTTATCTTGTATATTAAAATGACCATGTCAATAAAAGAAAATGGAGGAAAGATATTTGAAGAATTAAAACCCAGGTGACTCAAGTAAAGTCCTTGTACTGAACTACTTAAAGACTAAAACACTTTTCCCATCTAATCTTGACTGAGAGCCGTTTCCAGCATTACAGCGTAATTTCAGCTCTGATGGTCGAGCACCACTCAGCCAGAGAGGGAAAAAAACACAGAGGCTAATCCTTGAAAATCCAGCAGAATCTAGGCTTTTTCTTTTTTCTCATTTTTTTGTATTAGATTCTCCTGCTGCCGGATTAATTTGAGCTGAAATGGAATCTGAAATTGGTTTGGTCATTGGATACACACCCGCCTCTCGATGCTAAATGGGGCAGAGCGAGGACACACGCATGGAAATGCAGCTCCTCCCTAGTTGCTCTTGAGGGAATGGACAACACAGACTGACGTGACGTGTAAACAGTAATTACAGCAGCAGAAGAAGAAGAAGCGGAGAGACGGATTGAATGTGCCGTACTTGGAACGAATGGGTGCAAACTGTGACCACGTTTGGGAGAATTAACATTTGTTAATCTTTGTCCTCACTATTTGTCTTTCTATTTTTTGTTTTGTCCATTTCGCTTTCGTCTTTCGCGTTCGCCCTGTCCACTCCTCCCCTCTTGTTGTTTTTCCATTTTTCTGCCTGACTCTGCTTCTGTCACTCTTCACCTTGTTGTCCTCCCTCCCCTCCCCTCATTTCCAGCAGAGCTGCCAGAGGAATCTCTAGCTATCCACTCTCTCCATTTCCCACCCGTCACTGGTGATCAGCCTGTGAATCTATCCAAGCCCCGGATCACGCGGGAACTCGCTATGATCATTTGATAATGCAGGCGAGTGCATTCGAGCCTTTTTCATGCACCACAACAAGGCTCTGCCCCCCCCACCGCCACCCCTCCTCCAACTCTATTCCCTCCGTCTCTCTAATTCAAGCTTTTCCATTCATTAGCGGGTGTTTGTTGGCAGGCTGCTGCCTCTTGGTGGCTGTTGCCGGTAAGCTTGCTGTCGTTCACAGCTGGAGTTTATGCTTCGTGGTGTTCTCGTAAGAGGGGGAGAATTCTCTCAGTGCCGCTCGCCATCTGTCTCAGGGACGTCGCTCCATTTCCCAAATGAACCATCCTTGCTTGCATCCACGCTCACCAAAGTCATCTTTCCCTCCTGCTTTTCAACCTTCTCACAGGTGTTGCATTGCTTCTTACCAATAATTATTACGTTGTGAGGGGTCTCGCCTCTCTTCCATTAGCAACCTGGGGCTAAGCACTGGGGTTAATCACTTTTGCTTCACATCACTCTAAATTAGATGAGCAGCAATTCAAGTTTAACCAAACGGGAAAGAGTGAAGCATGCTTCTGCCTTATCACATTATATAACCTCAAACTAAATGTTTCCCATCACACCTTTCTAACACAAATCTGTGCAGACATGAGCGAACAGGGAAACAGTTTTTCATACTTAATCTCTCAAAACAGGAACATAAAGACATAGCATGAAATGCACAGTGTTTATCACACGAATATATTTACCACCTTACCCCAGGATGGACCCCAAGTATAACACCTGCGGACTGTCAAAGACTGGGCCGTTCACACATAAAGACCATTTCCGCCAACCATCACAGCTTTCTAGTCTTTGACAGTCTGAAAGCAGCACACAATCTCAGCGTCATCTGACCACGTGACCAGCACTGACCAGGACCAATTAGGTCTGACCATTCGTGATTATACTTATTCACAATAAGTATTGGCCGTCCAGTCGTTAAATGGGTGCCGACCTTTGCACAAATTTTAAAAAATACAAAGCTCATCACTCCAACTCATTTGATTTCCTGGGCAGTGTGTGGATTTCTTTACTTCTTTTTAAGTCAAGGGTTTTGGATCCTCCAGACCTGTCACAAAGACTTTTTTTGAAATCACTCTTTACACAGCTACCGCTGTCACTTGTCATGATCTGTTACAACACCCTGAATGTCTTTGAGGAGAAATTGTCAGAAAGCCTTCACCATCCTCCTCAACAAACTTTTCACTGAGTCTCCAATATATGAACATTATTGCCTTCGGAAAAGTTTGGCCCACATTGGTTTGAAACGTACTGCACACTTGAGCTTGGTCCAGTGAAGGAGAAACATTTATGCCTAATGTTAAAATCATTTATTAGACTTTTTTGCAATCATAAGGAAACATAGACAGAAGTATAGATGTTCACCATTCAGTTATTCAAGCCGTTTGACCGTTGTCCATCTAATAGTTTGTAGAGGTCTAGAGGCAGCACTGATCCTGCCTGTTGACAACTCGTGAAAGATGAAATTCAGTCATTTTCTAAAGTAACTGAATTTTCCACAGTCCCCACACAGACACTAAGGCCAACATTGAATCTTCTCCACTTACTGAATACATGTTTGCTTGTCAGCCTGCAGCCTGGATTAGTTTGTTCGCCTGTGCCACTAACCTTGATTGTTGTCAAAAAACTATGCCGTATGTGTGGTTGACGTATTTTTACCAAACGTTGCTCCATCTTTTATCCCAACTGATCACATGTATATGGGTGAAATGCCCACTGGAGCGATGTCAAAAAATGATGTAGACCATGCGTTGGCCTACATTGTTGTCTTCCTGTGGACTGGAGTACAGTATGGCACAGATGAACAAACCAATCTAGGCTGGCAAGCAACCAAATATGAACAGAGAAGATTTAAAGTTGGTTGAAGAGTGTGCAACGTGATTGTGGCAATATGGTTGATTTAGACTTGTCGGGGCTTTGTACTAAATACTAATGTGAACATGCCAAGAACAGAGCGGCGCAGTGATTGGTGCTGCCTCACAGCTAGAAGGTCCCCAGTTCAAAAACCAGCTAGCTGGGGCAATTCGGCTTGGAGTTTGCATGTTCTCCCCGTGCTGGTGTGGGTTTCCTCAGGGTACACTGAGTTTCTCCAACAGTCCAAAGACATGTATGTTAGGTTATCTGGTGACTCTAAATTGGTCTCTGTTGGCCCTGAGATAGACTAGAGACCTGCTCAAGGTGTATCCCACCATTCACCTCCACCAATAACAACTCGTACAGGCTTCAGTCTCCTCCGACCCAAAACGGGAGGATGGAACGGATGGAACAGAAGCAGGATTAGGACAGAGGGTCAAATAAGATTTGAGTTTAAGATTAAAATCATTTAGATTGTTTAATCTGGTTATTTTATGTTTAAAGGCCCAGGAAAAACACTGAAATTAAACCTTTAGAACCCTCCCAACAATTCAGTGGGAGTTGTCTTGCCTTTGAAACCACAATCTCACATTAGCCAACAGCATTTCCAGCAGGATGAAAGCCACATAATTACAGCTCTGTGTGTTTCATAAGATCTGCAACAACAGAGCCTGCGAGCAGCTCAATAAGTTTGGTTGGGTTGAAGGACAATTATGCTCATCAGACCAGAGCTAGTGTTTACGTTTGCTAATATTCAAAACCAACATGGGTGGTTGTTTTGTGCAAGAAATAGAGACATATTAAATGCTGAAACCACCAGTTTTAGAAAATAAAATTGTGTACAAAAAACCGAGACCTGGTGGTGGCATCAGAGTTCATTCTAGCCGGATCAATTTCTGTTAAGAGCACCACAGTCTGATTTTTAGGTGGTCCAACACCTAAAAAGAATATTGTTCGATGAACTCACCATGTACCATTGCAGGATGTCCTAATGATGCCATTACAATTTACCAGGTCACAACGGACTATATGATGACAAGGATTTCGATAATATGCAGGGAATCCTTTCAAATGGGAGAGGCTCATGTTGCCTCATCTAAATGTTTGGTCTAGACCTGGGCTTCATTTGATCTCTTTAAAACTACGGACTGTCGCTCGGCCCTCGTTAGACAGTGATTGGTGATATGCTTTGGACGACTGACTGCTTATATGCTCTCTTTATCCAAAGTGTATTGTACATTTGTAGGTTCTGCTGTGCCTTTAATTTACTGAAGCTGCAATATGAGATTTTTATTTCACATTTATCTATAATTTATATGTTTGGGTGAGTGTTGTGGAAGTGGTCAGCCATGTAATTTCACAACCTAAGGGAAGAATGCAGTGTGTTTTCAGAATAATTCATCATAAATACACTTAAACTGTGGCTGACCTCTGAACCGTTTGCAGGTTTCGATACAGAGGTTCAATATTTGCTGTTTAAAACTGTAGCAATTAAGAGATTCTCTGCTGTTCCGATCGTGTACACGGTAAACTTTTTTACTTACATTTTATTCAGGTAGTGGGTGTTTTTTATACTTTGAATTTTCTAACAATTTCTTAAAAATCACACATACTACTTTTCTCACAGCATCATAATGTTTAGCAGTAAACCCAATCGTCATCACTGTATCACGATATGTATCGTACCATCAGTTTCCTGCCATACAGTCCTACATTGCAGCACAGTTTTAGAAAAAAAGGGAAAAGCATGACAAAGCCTGTTTCCCCTCTACTGCTAAGCCAACCAACTGGTGGTGTTCAAACGTGACGATAATATTTGCGACTGATGAGATATGTAAAAGTAGAAACTGCAGGAGCTACTTAAGATACATCCCTGAAAACACTTCCACTGTGTTCTTTAGCTTCTGCTGGAGGTCCGTCCATTTAGCAGTTTCTCTGCTTTGGGACCTCCCGTACAATCTAAATGTGATTCGAGGTGCAAATTGTTGCTTTGCATTGCTTGCAAAATGGATTGTCCTCTTTGCCCCAGACTGGATTTGTAATAAAAGAAAATGCATGTATTTTTAAAATATCAAACTATTGTTTTGCTGGGGATCTAACAGTCGGGCAACTTTGACGCTATTATTTCTTCACTTAACCTGCAAATGTGTTGGAAAATGTGACTTGCAGTAAACACTTTTTCATTCCTTCGTCTACCTTCCTACTTTTGCAAATCGGTCCTCGGCCGTATAAACACATACACAAGAAAATCTGGCTGCCAATCCAGTCACACCTGCTACGCCTGATGTCTTTCTATTAAGTCTAGCACATGCGGGAGACTAGATACCAAAGCAGAAATGTGGCAGGGATGGAAGCAGTGAGATGGTGTGAGATGAAGCAAGTGAGGCTGAAAACAAAAGATGGAAACGGATTAAACAAAGCACAAGGGACGAATTTAAGAAAACGGGTTGTGAAATCTAGAGAAATGGGACGAAAATGGGAGAAAGTGGCAGACGAATGCTGGGAAGCAGAAAGGCAAGAAAAGCAGACATTGTGTATTCGCAATATTCTTAATATTTGACATTCCCATCAAAAACACTTCTTTGTATAGGATATAAAGTGGATTTGATTGATTCGCTCTAACAGGAAGACAGGTGAAGGAAGTCTGTTTGACCATTCAATGCTATTGTAAACTGTCATGCCCAAAACAAAGCACATTTTAATTTCTATACAGTCAGAGATGGAAACCAACCCAGTGAAGTATCATTTTTCATGATGTAGATGCCTTTGTTAAAAGCAGGCACATGTCAACATCCGGTTGCTTTTCATTCTCTTGACTCTGGACTGAAATCTACCTTCCCCTTCACCTCCTCCGTCATTCTGTTCTTCCCAGGCATCCTCCCTGACCGGCTGTACTTTGAAAGGCCTTGTCGATTTAATGTGACGGACAGTGGAGATGAGAGAGCAGCTTTAACACTCTGCCTCTAATTGACCTGGTCCTCTGCTACCACAGTTAGTCGTGTTTATGGACAGCTGAGGTCATAAATCCACTGTACAAGGGACAGCGATAAACACAGGGGATGGCTCTGCAAGAGTATAATTTTCACACACTTGGACAAGACGAGCTCTCTGTCGGTGCAAATGCGAGTGCAAGATGTGAAAGCAGCGAATATGAAAAGGTTCTCTGAGCCATTAAAGGTGCAGTGTGGAAAACTGCATCCTTTGCAAGATTAAATCATAAATCATTAAGAGAGCTTCATTAAGAGACATTATTGTAGTTGCTATAAAGGCATGAGACCCTGGAAACACTCAACTGTTACCTTTCTTGGACATCTTTTCATTCTGTGTTTGCATCGTGTCTGGGCTGCATTTCAACCATTATCTTGCTGTCAAATTATTTCAGCTTCATATCATTTCTGGCCTTGCAACAATTTTTTCTCTATTTCACTGTATTTGAGTCTTGGTCACCGCTGTAAAGAGAAATCTAATTTCAAAGGAACTTTCTGAGGCAAAACAGAAAGAAAAAAATGTATTTACCAGCAAAGTCCTAGTGATGTCAGAAAAACGTACGTTCACTGAGACTGTAACAGAGGAGCAGAATTCAGATAGGACGGTGCACATATGGGATCCCTGCTCATTACTGGGAGCTGTAATTGTGTTAAGACTGAAATAATCACATTCCAACATGTACACAAATTAAATTTCAATTCACATGTATCAGCTGAAGTGATCATAATCAGATCAATTAAAAAACAGGCTCTCACCTATAATCACAGTGAGCAAGAAGAGATGTAGTGCGAGCACATCAGAGTTTTTATACATATCTGAACATATACATAAATCTATGATGTAATAAAACCACAAAATCATATTTGTGTGGGTTTAACAAACATGTTGTGTGTCCACAGTCTTTCCCTGACCTCATCTAAGTGTCTAAACAGAAATCTGATGACACTGAAGGCACAAAACTGGATGCTGTGCTGCAAGATCAGATATTTTTGTATCAACATTTTTACCATTTACAAAAAATGTCAACATAGCCTCATTATGCAAATTGAAAATTTAATTCAGCCGTAATTATGTTCATCACTAAAACATATTTTCAATTGCAGTTTTTTCCTCCCAAACCCCTTCACAGCTCTTTCTCCAATTCAAGTGTACCATTTTCAGGCTTTCACAATGAACAAATATGAAAAAAATGAAACTATAAAAATGAATGAAATGAAACTACAACTATGAAAAAATGTTTTGTTTTGTTATGTTTTTCTGATAGAGCCCGATAAAGTTCAAAAATCACAACAACACGTAAATCAAGTCTGACCGTCATAGCGATATGAGCTACCTGTGCATCCATGTGCTGTGGCCTTGAAAAACGAGGTCAGTGCTCTGTTATTATCACGGGTTTCGATTATAAAAAGATACACAGTAAAATGCTTTATTTGTCTTTGCACATACGAGGTGCACAACGAAACTGTGCATAATCAGATAGAGGGTTAGTCCTGAGCCGCTGCTATGATGGGCCGACCTGACCCGGCCCCTAACGCACGTTTTCAAACCCGGGAACTTTTTGTTGTGAGGCAAGAGAACTAATCAGTCTGCCACTACTCACGCTGCCCACGATGGAATGATGAAGCTACAAAAGAGCCAATATTAAAGAAGTATGTAAGAAAATTATATATATTAGTTAACAAATGCCGAATGATATCATTCAATAACTCAGAAAGTTTCATATTATAAAATGCTCTGTTGCAGTTTTTGACAAGCTGTGGTTCCAGATATGACTGTTTTGATTGTTTAGTAAGTCTGTTAGCCAATTTAACCACCAAGCATTTATCAGCCCATATTTATGGTTCAGTAGGTGGTTTTCTACCTTCTAGATGTCAGACATCTGGTTGCTGAAGTAATTATTACAGAAAGCGACTGCAGAAGGTGACTGCAGACTCAGACACAGTATGACTGGGGCCACTTCAAACTGACCGTGGATGTTTGTTTTCAGTATATTACTTCTTTCATAAGCCTGTTCCTGATGTTTTTGTGCCTAAATGACCTAAATGAAAACTACTAAACCTACTAGTTAGTAGATGCTCATCTACTAGGCCTGATCCAGATTTGCAGCAGTAGAGTTTCACAGTACTGATGGTCAAACAGACCCAGTTCCTCACCAGAAGTCATTACCTCAAAGCCTCAGTATATTATATGATAAGCCATCTAACCTTTTTCTTAGAAGTTGATAATTTAAAAAAATCTCCTGAACTGATTTTTTTTTTCTCTTTTAAACTCCATTTTTGCTCTTTCAGTGTAAAGAGGTTGAATTAAAACTTCCGCTCCTCAGTACTGTGTCAAACTCTCGACACTTTCTGCAAAGCAACCAACCGCCCACATTAATCTACACATTCGTGGTTCAGGGTTGGCAACCCGACAACTCAAAGCGCCAACGTGTTCGACGCCTTGTTTGTCATCTATCATTTAGTTTTCAAAAAAAAAAAAAACAAGCTCCGATATTTCAGTGGAACCCGACTTCATCCTTTGAAAGGTATGAACGCAGCTCGTTCTGTAACCGCTGCGGTGAATTGATTTTACATCATGGACTAGTGTCATTTAGGCCACAGGATGGGTCTCGCTATTCTCGGGGAGGATCGCATAGCCGTTCCTCCACGTTCTCAACCACTTTTCATCCACTTCACACAAGGTCAGTCCCAGAAGCTTTCAGCAGCACATCTGTATTCACCACATCTCTATTCACAGCAAACAAGCAACCTGCAGGCCACAGTGTCATCTGTCTGCTCCCACTTTACACGCGGCCTCTACCTCCTATTGCAACACCAACATTTGATTGCGCGCATGTCGTGAAATCTGTATTCTCGTTCTCAAACTGATTTCCTAGCCGTGGTGGGGAGCAGCTTTTGCCAGTTTGTTGTTGTTGCTTTTTTAATTAAAAAAAATAATAAATGAGGCAACACGGAGGAGGAGAAGGTTATTTTACTCTCGGCTACGGCCTTGAAGGAGCAGGGATAGACATCGTGGAGAAAACTGTGTAAACGGAGAGACGGAGGTGGGGGAGACAGATGGAAGGGTGGAGGGAAGGAGGTAGAAGCGGTGTGGGGACAGGAGGCTTGGATAAGAAGGGGGATGTGGGTCAGATTGGTTCAGTGTGTGCAGACTTCACAGGTACAAGGACACCGTATCCTTTCTAAACCCACACACACACACACACTCACACAATCAATAAAAGAAATTCAGCAACTTCAACCTCGGCACCACCTGAAGATAATTCCGGCCCTGCCTGTGCAGTCTTTCTCTGGCTTTAATCATCAACAACAACTTTAAAGCCGCTGACAATATGATTATAAATTCTAAAATGAGGAATAAATGAAAGACGTCCATCACTGATCGAATCAAAGTGCACAGATGTGTGAGGAATTTCAATAAAGTACAATTTTATTTTTAGTAAAAAATACAGAATCTGCTTTGCTGCAAGTGCTTGAAATGTTTCTGCGTGTAGCATGAGGAAAAGGTCCCTCTTGCTACATGTTTGGAGTGAATTCATATTTTCTTTACACTTTTAAAAGCACACGAGGTCTTGGTGTGATTGTCTTTCTCCAAACTTTTTCTTCTTCGTCTTCTTTTCCAGTTTTGGTATCTTCGTCTAATACTGTTCCAACAAACTGACCCATCAGTTTTCTCTGAATATTAGACAAATAAGTCACTCATCCTGCTGGATTATTAGTCTTGTTCCATTTGTTTCAGAAAGTATTTGTCTTCTATGAAGAGTTCATGGACACCAGCTGGTGAAAGGATACAGCAGGCAGTGGACGGTCTTAAACCTGCAGGAGGCAGAAATGACATTAGTCATGTTAGAATAATTGATCCTCCATTTTCAATATATTTAGATATTTTTTTATATTTTGCATATCGCTTTTTTTGTGCTGTACACAAGCTCGGCTGAACATATGAAAATATATTTAGTTATGTCATAGTTAAATCAGCAAAACAGTGATCAGTAAAGGGTTTAAAAATTTTCCATCATTTCCAGAAAAGCTGGGACACTGAACTGTGAATTTGTTATGTGAATTATTACTACTAACAATGAACTATTTTTGTTTGGAAAAAGTAAAAAAAAAAAAACATTTGAAATGTATCAAGATGAAATTTTTTGTTAACGTATTTGCTCATTTTAAATTTGATGCCATTGATATGTTTAGCGAAAGTTAGGACAGCGGCAACTGAAAATTTCAAATGAACTAAAAAAACAACAGCTGATGGAACAAAGGAATGAGGTTAATTTTTAAACAGGTCAGTATCGTAATTGGCTATAAAAAAGAGCATCAGAAGGTGTGACGGAGCGAGCTTCATTACTTTGAAACGATGATGTGAAATTGCAAATACATTTTTTTCGTACGTAAATTTCCTTAAAGGATTCAGAGAATCCAGAGAAATGTGGGCCAGGCAGCACTACTTTTAAAAAACCACTGATTCTGTAGGGGCAATCAGTGCATGGGCTGAGCGATGCCCCTGAAAACCACCGTCAGCGAAAACGTTTGCCGCATCCCCAAACGTTAAAAAAGTTTAAACTCCACAATGCAAAGAAACAACCATATATAAACAAGATCCAGAAACAGAGCCAGAATTTTTTTAGGAAATCATGGCTGCTGCATCCTTCATGCTGAAAGGACCATCCGATCATCTGATTGGTTATGAGTGCACCGTTCAACAGCCAACAACTGTGATGGACATTTAATTGCGAAGTTATCATGCCACCAAAATATGAAGTTATGATCTAAATTACCTTTTTAACTAATAAGGTAATTTTGATTTACCTAGAAAAGTGAGTTTTTGAAACTAAATGTTTTATTTCAAGATAAATGCCTATAGTTAAAAATCTCAGACCTACAGTTACTCATTCCTACATCCGCAAGTACAAGTCTCCTCATCCCTCTGACAGGTAATAAAAGTAACAGAAAAGAATAACCCGGCTCCTCCTGTTAAGTCTATATATTATGTGGTGTACACAGTGGACCAGAGGGTCTGCCAGCTCACAGTGTTTGTGCAGAGGTCATTAATTTATCTGTGACTTTGTATTGTCCTCTATCAGCAGCCAGGACTGATACAGGCGATCGGCCACTGAAAAGGGAAGAGAGAGAAAGGCACGGCAGCTAACGATAGTCACGCATGATAAAGCCATACTGTAATATTTGGGTTTTTTTAGGTTTTCGTGTATTTGTCATTTTTTTTTACCTCCAGCCAAGCTTGTTAAAAAAAAGTGGGAAGCAGACCAAAGAACAAGTAATTAGGCATTTTTTATGAATCCTGGAATAATTTTTTTAACCGTTCAAATAAAGAGTTTGTTTTTTGTTTTGTTTTTTTTGGCTATAAGTGAGAGGCCATTTTGTCTGGGTTAATTGCATGCACTGGTTTGTATTTTGTCTGCACTTCTTGTTAATAGCCTCAAGCCCAGTTTTTAATTTACCGTTGTAAGATATGCATTGTTTGTAATATTGCATTTGATTATTTACCCATAAGTAACATTTCCAAACAATTTATGTCTTTTTGTGGCAGCAAAAACACACGCAGATGCTAATTCTGCTCACTGTTTCAAAGACCAAACCCTTTTGGTATTTGGCTCCACTTTTTGGGACCAAATGTGTTTTCAGTATCTTCTCCACCATATTGGCAACATTTATAATCAAACCTATAATAATCAAAGTTTTGCATGTGAACTTTTGACCTTCTTCTTTGAGGCTGCAGCCATGTTGAACGTAGCTCTGTGCGACGCCACTGGATGGAAACAAATGGAAAGAGCTCAGTGTGGAGTGTTTGTGGTGAAATGTTCTTGCAGCTGAAGATGAGAATGACTGAGCGAGACAAGCACGTCCGTTGTTCTGTTGTGTTACATCGAATTGCTTTTATCTCTGACTCTACAGAGCGTCTGGGCTACAGGGGTGTCACATCTTCAGCCTGGATCACCTGAGAGCTAAAACTAAGTGCTGTGGATGTCTGGCCCACAGTAAACATGCATCTTTTATTGAATTGAACCTTTCATCTAATATGTATCTTTAGCGGTTTAAGTGTTTGTCTACACATTTAAACATTCAAGATTTGTTGTGATTTAAGATTCTTAGGACAAAGACACACGCTGTAAAGAGTTTAAAGCCTTTGGAGACAAATTAGTGATTAATGATGCTGGGCCACAAGATTCAAAATACAGAAGCATCTAAGTTTGTTCGTTACAAAGTTATTTTTTCTTTAGAGAATCTCTACAACATTTTGTTCCATGTGATATGAAATACACATATCAGCCATAACATTCTAAACACTTGCCTAATATTGAGTTCGCCCCCCTTTTGCAGCCATCAAGGCCTGGACTCGACTAGGCCCCTAACTGAATGCAAGAGTCTTGATGTTCTGTAAATTTTGGAGTTGGGCCTCCATAGAACCGATTTGTTTTTTTAGCACGCCCCACAGATGCTCATTTGCACTGAGATCTGGAGAATTTAGTGTCCAGGGTAACACCTCAAACTCGTTGAATCATTTCTACGCTGTGGCCGGATCCGTTACCCTGCTGAAAGAGGCCACTGCCGCCAAGGAACTGTTTCCAAGAAGGGGTGTGATTGGTCAGCAACAATCTTTAGGTGGGCTATGCAGCAACTAACTGCAATGGACGTTGTTCTGACACCTTAATATCAAAACCTCCGTTAACATTTTCAGTTTTTTGGGCTACAGTAGATCGTCCGCCCAATGACCCCGTCACCTGTTGACCTGTCTTCTTTCCGTGGACCGCTTTTAGTAGGTCTGACCACTTCAGAAAAGGAGCATGGAGACCCTGCAGACTGGGACCCTGCTTTGGAGTTGCTCTGAGCCAGGACTCTAACAATATGGTCCTTGTTAAATTTACTCATGTTCTTTTGGTTGCCCATGTTTTCTGCTTCTGACACATCAACTTCAGGAACAAAATGTTCACTTGCCATCTAATTTGGCAATTCCAGGTGCCATTTTTATTAGATAATACAAGTAGTTCACTTCATCTGTCAGTTGTCATATTGTTGTGGCTGATCAGCGAAGAGTATAACCAGGGTCCTACTGAATAATTTAATTTCAGTGAATCATGGGGGGTTTGAACGCCGCTAAATCCAATTATCCCTGCATTAATGGAAAAAGTATCTTAGAAGCTATTGGCAAATGTATAATAATTAAGTAATACATTTTTACAGCCTTTATGACCAGCCTTTTAAGACTTTTGCCTTTTGAAAATGAGGTAAAATGTCAGACTCAGTACAAAATGCCTCTCAAAATGAAATTATGAGAGGTGCAGAAAGGATGTTTGTGTTTTTAATTGTATAAAATGTTGTGCGCTCAGCATAAACTTCTTTACAAACAATTTCTTCAGGTTGATAAGCTTATGGGCTGTAGTGATGGTTGTAGCCTCTAGGTGGAGCAGTTTACAGGATCTGGCTGCGTCGTGTTCTGGCTCCGTAGCAGCTGCCTTGAGACAATCAGCTGCCAATGCATCCTGTGTGTGTTGTGTGTGTGTGTGTGTTCAATCGTAACTTGCCAGGTCTATTTTTGCCAGAACAGCTCACGACTCTAAAGGGTTGGGTGTTTTCTTCCAAATGTAAAAATGTAAATGTGCATGCCTCCAATTGTTGATAAAACACATGGTTATGACTGAGCTGAAAGGCAGCCAGGATGCAACACAGTCAAATGCCTTCACGACCGACCTAACGTTCAGCATAAGGGACTAGATCTTAGTCTTGTTTAAAGCTTAGCAAATAGTTTAAAGTGCTCCATTAACATTTTTACGTATAGCTTTGTAACAAAGACGTTTATAACCTAAATTCCAAAACTGATGTGATGTGACAGGGAGTTCACAGTTGTCATAGCGCTGCTGACAGAGGGTTGAGCTGTTATCAAAGACACCGCGCACACTGATGTGGGCAAAGGCATGTTGCTCGCGTCTCCTGATTTATGAGGTTTGAATGGAGTGAAAGACAGACCTGGAGGGGTCGTCCTCCTTGGAGAAGATTCCCTTCACCTCAATGCTGTTCATCTTGTTCTCAAACATCCCATAACTCAGTGTCACCTGCAAGGGGAGAAGACACACACAAACCCGCACAGCGGTTAGAAGGAATGCCTCCGCTTGTGTACACCTCTGTGTCACTTGTCATTTCACTACCTGGTGTGCTATGCTTCTTTGCCGGATGAGCAGCAGGTTTTCCAGGTGGGAGTGGAATAAAGGACAGTGAACCATTGAGATACCCAATCTCTTCTCAACAATAAAGCCCACCGTACAGTCGTCAGGGAGACGGATGGTTGCAGACGTCTGTTCAAAGCGTGAGCCACTGGAACACACACAAACACAAACCCGTGTTGGACAAAATACAGCCTGCTATAGCCACAGATCCGTTATGTTCTTTGCTGGTTACGAGGGGAGAAATGTTCAGGAAGTAAAACTAGAAGCTTCCTAACTTTTAATCTAAAAGGATAATGTTCATGATTTAACATGTTTTGGCCAGTAACTACTTACTGCGTGCATTTTACTGCTGACCTTTTCCAAGGAACACCGTAAATTTTTAGATTGATTCCCTACCTTCTGGCCCCGGGCAGCCATTAGTCTCACTTCTTTGAGAGCAGTATAAATATAAACTTGCAGGGACCTGAACCTTACATTAGATTGGTGATTTGTCACTGTGAACATTTTAGTCAGCTTTATTTTTTTCTTCAGTGTTATGCTGGTGATTAATGTATTTGAAGAGACAGAGGGCGTTTCGAAAGCAGTACCATTTAATTGTTTGCTTGGAAGTTAGACTACAGGACTTATGATGCTGAAAAACAAAAATCTTCAATGCAGGATACTGTGAAATTCACCGAACATCTGTATTCTTATTGTGTTTTTATGCTCTGGTTGTTTTTTCTGCCATGCCTCTCACATGTCAAATCATCCACCCTTTAGACTCCAGTATCACATCCGGGTCACACGGTCGCCGCCTTCACAGCTCTAAACAAATTTTTGATCTGATTCTCTGTAGAGATCCTTTTGCTGAGAACTGCTTTTGTAGGGTCCCTCAGGGCTCAGTGCTCAGCCCAAATTTATTCTCAATCCACATGCCAGCTTTCTTCTTGTCCACCCTTATGCAGATGATACTCAAATTAACCTTATAGGTTAATTTGATATCTGAAAACCTTTTGACCGGTATAGATACTGAAAACACCCCAGGTCATGAGGAAATTTGGTTTATTAGACCTAATTAGTAGATTAGCAACTTTGGCTTCATATAAAGCATCAGATACATGTAGGTATATTTAATTGTAAAGTCCAGAATCTCAAAGGTCCATCCTGGCCATGATAAAATGGGAAACTGTAACTCACTTCTCTCTGTCGGTACCAAAAAGAAAACTCTCTCAAACTATAATTAGCTGCTAGGGTGTCATAAGGTGCCAAAAAAAAGCGCACAACCCAACTATTATATCTTAATAACAATGTTATCATATTATAATCTTTAACAATTGCCACTTAGTTTCTGGATTGATTTCAGAATTGTACTTTTTACTTATAAAGCCAAGGTTGAACTGACTCAGTGCTACATGTACCAAAAACTTGGTTCATGCAGTCAATCTACACTTGTACATAATTATATTATGAACCACTGGAATATTTAGCAAAACAGCAAATTGCTGCAAATATATATTAAAATATCATTAAGCAGTTTTAACTATCTGACTCATCTCCCTATTTGCACTTTTTTTAGAGATAAAAAAACACACACATGCCAACAGGATATAATCTGAATACCTGGCCCAGGGAGCCATCTTCTCCGCCAGCGGACGACTTAGACAAAATCCTGCGCCCCCCGTAGCAAACCAGAACCGCACTTCCCTCTAAGTGAAAACACAAACAGAGATAATTACACAAGTTGATCAGTTTCATCAGTCATACACTATCTGGCATAAATCTTTGACAGTTTCCACAATGAGGCTATGTCAGAAAACTGTTGTCTTTACAACGGCAAAAAAAAAAAACTTGCAGTAAAGATGTTCTTTCCTCTGGATTTCTTATCTATTCCACACATTAAGTCTTCGGGTGTGTGTTTTTATATACGTGTGTACACTAGAAACCATACGACACTGCATTTGTATTACTAACACAAAATAATAAAGTGCAGTTCTTTCCCTGTCTTCTCTGGTTTATCACCTGATGTAAGAATTGTTCAGTCTTTTCAAAACCAAATTGCTCTAAATTGCACGTCTTTATCAGCTAATGCTTCCATTTCTAAAGGAGATCTATACATATAAGAAAACGGATATTCCTGCTGTTTCTATTTTAATCACAGCACCCAATTGCACTACAAATACGTGGATTTAACGTGTATTTTATCCTTTAGTTTTGTGTCTATTTTTCTTACGTCTGTTGCAATTCTTTTTCTTAGTCTTTTCCCACTTTTTCTTTCGTTTTCCGCTTTCTTTGCAATTTATTTTGTTTACTTCCGCTTCATCCATTATTTCTATAGTGTCTTAATTGTCCTTTTTTTATTTCTATCTATTTTCCTTCCCTTCTATTTGTTTCCCTTTTTTTTAACCTTTTTCATAATTTGCTTTATTGTCGTCTTAAGCGCAGCTTTATTTGTGTTCATTGCCTTTGTTCCTGACATTTCTCCTTTTATAACATTCTTTCCATTGGCTGTGTGTTTTTGAATTCTTCTTTTTTGTCGTTTTTTTCTGTTAAAATCCTTTCGTACCCTTTGATTTTATTTTCTCCTGCCCTCCTGTTCTGTGCTTCTCAATAGCGACAGGAAATCGAAAAAGATAGGCAGGGAGATGTGGGAAAACGAAAGTGGGAGGCGGAGAGGAGCCTGACATTCGTTTTTGTTTTCCCCATTATCCAGCCAACCTCAGCAAAGCATGGAAATGATGAGAAAAGTGCGAGAAGTTAGAGAGAGCGAACAGTCAGAAATGGAAGAGGAAGAAAACAAGTGAGGAAGTGTTAGTTGAAGATCTATTTTTCTGTGTAAATAGGTGCAATCAGAGCAGAGAATGTAACATTGAGATGATGGAGAGAGTCATTCAGGAGATGAGCGAGACAGATTGAAAAGTGCCGCGAGAAAGGAGGGAGAGGGCGGGAGGATGATGTGCTGCACAGAGAGCTTGTGGGAATCAGGATGCACCGTAACTCAATGGGAAGATTAACCCCACTGTAAAGAATGTAAATTCAGTGACAAACACATGAATAAGCTGCATATGTTTTCTGCAGTTTAAGAACCACCAACCCCTAAATATCCGTCTCTAGGTTCGGAGAAGAAAAACTCTTGTCTCTTGTTGTCTTGTTTCATTGTTCTTGGTGGACTGGTAGATCCATTGAAATTAACAAACTGACAACAGACACTGATGGGACATAACATAACTGTGATGTAGATGCAATTTTGAGTTATCACATTACGTTATAGACACATACTGTAAATAGCTGTAATGGAATATTGAGCAATTTTGTACTTCTACTTCTAATGTTCAAATATTTCTTTCATGCACAAAAATAACAGCGATGGAAATGTTGTGGTGTCTGTGTGGTGGGTTGGAAGAAAGAAGTAATCAGTGAAGAGAGGGAAGAAGGAAACAATTCAAGATGGATGAAGAGATAAATATTGTCGGAAAGCAACACAGCTAGAAAAAATAAATCTGTGTAGCCATGTTGGCGACAGTAATGTATGTCATGGGGGTCACACCTGCCCTAAAGAATTATGGGTCCACATAAATTAAGTTCAATTCAATCAGGGTTTCAGGTGCAAAGGCTTTCTTTCAACTCTGCAGAGAAAAAAATCTTTGGAGAAAGACTGAGGATGTAACCTTTGAATATTAGTAGTATATACTGTAGTCAGAACAGCTGAATTACAACATGCCATCTTTATCTTTTATAGATTATATTTTTACGCTTGACTTTCTGTCGATACACAGCAGTGCATCGTCTGCATATAACTTTACTCACTTTTTTACCCATTTTGCAAGTGTAATAAATGTGTTTATTTTGAACCCAAATAGACTAATGTTTCCAACAGGGATCACACTTAACAACATTCCTCAGGAAGTGTTTTACAGTTAAAAACAATCTCATGTCATGATGCAAACCGTGACGCCAGCATGTACTTGGCACGTGTGCAGCTCCCGTGTGAAAACACGATGGATTTGCCACCTAAAAGCTCATATGCTGAGTTTACTCAAAGAGATGCTTTAGTTTGGTACCGTTTTGTTGCCCTCGAGCAGCTCGTGAGCAGTGATGGGCTTGTCCAGGCTTGGTTTGCCCACATAGATGTCACTTTCCGGGGGGAACGCTGAGAGCAAGGAGAGCAGGGCCTCCGGGTTCACATAGTTATCATCATCCACGTGGCAAAACCACCTGGAGAGCAACAGGTAACAAATTGTAAATACATGTAAATACAGTAGAATCCTTTGTTGAAACGTCTGCATTGGTTTTATTGTCTATGGAGGTTTCTGTTCTGCTTTCTAAGCTTCAGCTAAATCCTGAGAGAGGTCAGATGAGAGGTATAAAAACTCATTTCCCTCCTTGTTGGTTTCTTTCTTACACAGAATCCTACAGCAGTTCCCACAGAGACTTGAAAATGACCCAAGTTAGATGATGCATTGCAATAAACTCTTAAAAAAAAGTCCATAGTTGCACTGTGCCTGTGTTGGCTGTTTTATATCAGTGAATGCATTTTGTTACTCTGAAATGCTATAACCCCACAGGGAAACAGGAAATTGCTCAGATCCATCAAAAATATATCTGTGATTGAAGATTTTAAACTTTAAAACTCTGGTCAGGTGTTAACAAACTTTATACTTTATGAGGAAATGAGTTGCCAGTGTTGAAGAATTCGTATTTATGATCATGATGCCAATATTTATTATATTGAAACTTCCTTGATGACAAGGAGACAGACATGAGATCAGTGACCTTGACCTTTACCCTGTGGCCAAAACCCACTATGGCAAAATGGCACTTTTTTACATTATATGTCCCCAAACTGTGAGACCAGCTGCCATGCTCCCACCAGTAGCAACTTGGGGTTCAAAATCTTGCCCAAGGACTCTTTGGCATAAGGACGGGAGGTGGACAACCTCACTATCTCATGAGCAGCAGCTGCCCATGAATCTTATCATTTCATCCTTGAGTCCCAGAGGCCAATTGGTACCAATTTTGAAGAAATTCCCTCAAGATGTTTCTGAGGTTTTAAGTTCAAGAGAATGGATGGACAACCTGACAACATACAGTAGAGCTTCCTGCCAAGGCTTTTTGTTGGAGAGGCGGCACAAAAAAATGTCCTGCTGCTAAGAAAAGCCGAAGTGTGTTCAGTCTCTGGGAAACACAGCTGTGTTTATAGCATGAAATTCACTTTATTACTGTATGAATTCTCAAGCTGTTCGATGTCCTCGGCCACCTCAGTGACTGGACACGATGGCGAGCCTCCTTTCCAAACCAAACAGACTCTCACTACAACGTCAAGAGTCCAAATGACAAAGCTCCTTGTACCAAACAGAAGTGCCTTCCTGTTTCCTGTGCCATCCTAATGGCTGCCCAACAACAAAAGGCTTCCTTCCAAAGCAACCAGCCTCGCCCCCCTCCCTCGCTCCAAATAATAAAGTGGGGCTTGGAACTCAAATGAAAAGTTTTTTTATTCCCTCTCCTAATAGCAAGACAGCAGTCTCAGCATTAGCCACACAACCAAACACAAGCTGTCAGACTTCGCTGTACTGTCCCAAAATCAAATCCGTGACTGACTATCAACAACAAGTTGTCCAGTGTGTTTTACGACAGCCTCAACTAGCAATCAGAGGTTAGATCCAAGTCAAAATAATGCAAATCACTGTGTGTGCCCTCAAAATAATACATAATGTAAAACATAATACTGTTTTCACCTCTCCAACAAAAAAAGCTGTGTTGTTGTTAATCTGCATCCATGTGTGTTTCACAGGCAATTATGTCATTCTTAAAGCTTTCTAATCCTCCTCCGATCTTTAAATCCAGCTCGGTCCGGCGTGAATCTGTCTCACCTCTTGTCTGAGGCCATGAAGCCGTCGTACTCGGCCGACATCTTGCAGGACAGAGCCTGCTGACTGTGATCCGACTCACATCCTGTTACCACCAGATTATACCCTAGAGACACACAAAGAGAGGACGCGGTAGTAAGACGTAACAATAGGCACGGTACGTGATAACACCACTAAACACTAAAACAATATTACTGAACATGGTCCAAAACACCAGGCATTCATCTGCAGTGTTCGGCTGAGATGCTCCACGGAAGTTTAGCTTCAGGGATTTTGCTCCCGTTTAGTCCCAGGAGTATTCATGAGGTTGTCCACTGACTTGTTGTCCGTATTTAAACTTAGCACTTGCTAAACCGCCACGAACAGAATCTGTCCAGTCACCGGCTTTCTAAAGCTTGACAGGCCTGTCAAACGTAGGATGTCTCTAAAGCTGCATACTGCACATGGAGTTCCAGCAGGAAACACTGGTGTATTTTTACTATTTCGAGTGTTGCTCAAATTAAAAGCACAAGAGCAGCAATTTAAGAAATTGACCAAATGCTGTATTATTCTATAATAACACAAATCACAAACAGCCTTGTGTGAACCGCTTTTGCACTTGTGTTACTTTCATTGTTTTGTAGATGCGTGTACAGTGCAGTACAGCAGTTGGCCTACACTAGACCATACTCCATCAGACGACGTAGCAGCCGATTGGTTACACTCCACTTCACTTCCTCGTGTACTTTGTGTAGGTCTGAAGGATTTTAAAGGTTAGTCATGAGGGGGCAGTGTCTGGCCTAATTATCCCCCAGTGACAACGGCAGCTCTTCCTCATGGACGCCCACTTTTCCACAGCACAAACAGAAGCCATGGCAACGCCCTGAGAGCTTTAAATGTTGAGGTCAGGGTGGCGAAAACAGCCAGTGCTACATGAAATGTGGATTTTTTTGTTTGCCTCTACTGACATGTGTTCGTCATCCACACAGCATCACAAGAGAGTCACGGGTAAGACATTTTAGTTTGTGTGGGAACTTTTATCATTTTTGTGCATATTTTTCTGCTTTTGTTGTTGCCTGACTGACTGACAAGGTGACATAAGCCAGCAGTCAAACATGATTACGGTAGAATTAAATAACAATTTTAGGCATTTTAGTTTTAATTGCTGCACAGCTGGTTCCATCATGAAGAACAACTGCATGTCATATACAATCTACGAGTTAGAGGAGGACAGAACATTTTTTTTCGAATGCCCTGGACATCTGGAAAAACTAAAACATCAGCTGGACATAGTCATTTTAAACGTTTTGCACAGCTGGCATTAACATCCTTAACTAAATAACTAATAATAACTAGATGAACTCTTGGTAGAGCAGTTGTCGTCTCACCTGGTAAACATGGTTTTTAAGCTAGAAAGGAAAACCTGCTTTTGCTTGCTTTTTATTAATTTTTGTTTGTTGTGGTTTTGTTTAAAAGTTCTTCCTTTTATTGTGAAGAACAGTCACCTTTATACATGGAAGCTTCTTCTTCAAACTGTCCATATACTTTTGGCCGTGCAGCGTATAGCTCGTAATTTGAATGTGAATGTTTACATCTAAAGAGATTGTGTGTTCAGTTGATTCTTACCTTTTGAACTTAAGTCCTGATCTTCTGTGTCGGTGAAAATGAACGTCTAGGGAAAAAGGGAAAGAGAGATTTTAGCAGCAGCTCTGATCATTTCGATTCACCTGCACAACCGAAGATCAAAACACCTACATTAGACGACGAAAAAACACACACACACACACACACACAGCAGATCCATATAATTATGAACTGAGCAAATTTGAAGAGGCAAAAACAATGTCCCTCACTATGAGTTAAAACACCGAGATGCAAACACACAGTAACACAATCATGGCCCACAGTGGTCAGAGAAGCACGACATGTTCGAGTCAGTTCGTTTTTTTTTTTTTTTGTCAAATAAATCTTGAGTCACACAAAACCTCACCCTGACCGGATGGATGGATGGTTGGATGATGGATCGATAAATATATATAGATTGTGCAACACTGACCTCTGGTGGTGAAAAGTTGTAAAAACACAAGCAGGAATGATTGTTCTCTTTTATTGAGGAATTTTTCTTAAACAGTCTAACACTGGTTTTGCCCCAGATAAACTTTTTATGCATAATCAGACAATCTCTTCAAGTACAAAAGTAATTTGCTGCCAAAACATGGCATAAAAAAATCTTTTTAAATCCCATATGTTCACTCCCTCACAGACCAAAGTCTCTGAATTTCCGACACTTCACTGCAAAGAATAAACTCTTTATAGACCACGGGTCCCTGAATCCTTTCATCCATCTCCACAAATTCTCTAAACTGTGCACTGAGTTTACCAAGCAATAAAATATCTTCAGAGTGGGAGAAACTACCCGATAGAAAAGAGAAACAACGTTATCTGAATCCTAGATACAGCCTCATATCACCTTGGGACAAAACTCACTGACGTTAAACTTTAAGATGATGAATGAAGATCAGTGGCTTCTGGCTCGGCCCTTTAGGGGTCGCCACACTGCACATTGATTTGGCATGAGTATTTTCATGCACTTCCTGATCATAGCTATGACCTAAATTGCTATTGTTCATAAATAGTACTTTGCTTCCAACCTCTCTGATTTAGATATTTGCTCACTTTGTGCCTCATTCAGATGTTGCTTTGAATGTGCAACCTTGAATGTGCAGGAAATACCAGCAAATGAATAAGAAGTCGAAAGTCTGGTGACTTCCTGATTTTGCTGCTTTATTGAAGAAAAGATCTGATTATTGCATTGATGACATAATTTTAATCAGGTTTATTATGTGAATATCCATCAACGATAAAGGCCCTAACTGCAGAGAAAACATATATTTTACGTAAAAACATTATGAGATTATTAGTAATTACAGGGAAAGGAGAAAGATGTGACTCAACCCAGGCCCAGACAGAAAGTGTGTGTGTGGGTGTTAAAGATGGTAAAATAGCACATAGTCGTGTTAAAGTGTGAAGTGATCGGGGTGTGAATCCGACTTTTCGCTGAGTGACTGTATGATGCGTGTGCCAGTGTGCAACCGCCACGAATAGGAGACACGGTGAGAAAGAAGCGTAACGACCGTAATCCGTGAAGATGAGGAGATAGCAAAACGTCCAGCATGTTTTATGTTTTAAAGAAGCAAACGCTCTGTTATTGTGGAAGGATGACAACAGTGCGTCCGGTCTTATGAAGAGATCGTGGACAAGAGCGGGAAACATCCTGCAGCCAGCAGAGGGCAACAGAGCTACTGTTCCGTTGTGACGTGTGTTACATAGTGGGGCCCAAAATGAGTTTACACACTCACCAGTGGGGACATGAATGTTCTTATGGGCCCCACAAGTCCAGTACTAACTTTAATAGTGAAGACAAGGTTTGAGGTTTGGGTTAAGGTTTGGGTTAGTTAGGTACTGGTTAAGGTTACGACTAAGCCTGTTTCAGACAAGAACTCTGGAGATTGTCAGGAGGATCAGGTCCATACATTGTCCGGAGTTTCCCTTTGAGAAATGCAGCCAACAACAACTGCCATCGGGAGATAGTCCAGGCGAGCTATGTCCCTATGAAGAAATACTTTTTATATTTGGGCAAGGGGCGGTGCTTGGGCATTTTGAGCAGGGTCGGGACATGACGCAAAAACCAAGCACTAGAAGTGACAGTGTTTCCCTTGATGGCGATGATGGCGACACTAAACATTTACTGAATCTAAATTGACTAAATGTATTATTTAATATTGATAGTAAATGTATTTAGATGTATCCGCAGTATTAGTATGAGTTCTTCATCGTCTGGGGTTGTATTTGCCCGGTTTTGAGTATTACCTCCTCTCTTCACACTTAAGCTCGGCTGGACATGACCCAAGACTTTGCACTAGAGGGCAAAATCCAGCTAATGTCAGAGCCAACAGACTTGGGCGTTTGCGTTCACGCACACATCCCCTCTGGATAAAGTCTTGATAATTACTGAGTTCCAGTGCATGTCTGAAGAGGGGCTTTAGAGTCTGACTCCAAAAATGAATGCAAGTCAATGGAAAGTCACCAAAAGCTAATAAAAGCATTAGGTTAGTACACGGATCCCTACATGTGAGTATTCTCCAGTATTACAACTACGCTGTGGGGACCTCTAGTCCATCTGGGGACGTAGCACTTTGTCCCCACCTGCTTAAATGACTGTGAATGTAAATGATTGTAGTATAAGGAGGGTCCAGTTACTGATGGGTCAGTACCTATCCAAAAACTACACCATGAAGACTAATGGCTATTAAAAACAAACATCAGGTTTTTGTTTTACTTTGAATTTTCTCCAACATCTCAATGATTTTAATACTATCAACCTCTTCTCTCACTCGCTCATTTTCCCTACGGCCCATTTTTAAACCTTTTCCCATCCATTCGTCTCATCCTTCATCACTGAAACAGGAGGCAGAGTAACAAGGCACCTGGATCAATTCTCCTCACCGCAATCGCCAGGATAACCATCATGCATCAGTAAAACCCCTTGAGACAGTCATCACAGTTAAGGTCTGACTCTTCCTCCTCTTCTGGTCATAAGTCAATTTCAAACTACCCACGTTGAAATCAGTCAGCGTGGGTAGTAGCTCACGTAGCTCGTAAACAAAGTTTACGAGGCTGTTTCACTGAGCTCAGGTAGAAAATTCTCTTGCTTGTTTCTCACACAGTTAAAGGCCCATTTAAGTGTTATTAACTTCTATGTGTGAATTTAAGGGGATTTCAGTCAATGACCCAATGCTGCTGCTGACTTGTATGTCTTGCTTTTGCAAGAGTGCTGTAGACCTTGCACTCTCGTGTGTCATACTTGTGTCAAATGAAATCACAAGCATCATACACCACAACTCCCTTGGAACCCTGAATGTAGGAGCCTTCTAGTAATAAGCGGGTTTGGTGCCTGATGCTAAAGGCAGACTTTACCAATTTTCAATTTGCTTCCTGTGGTTGTAGTGTGGGGAATATATGTACATTATTGCTTTTAAATGCCCTTCTGTCTTCCTTATATTTAAATATTTCTGTATTTTTAACTGAATCAAAACACCTCCAGATGACATCGTTTGGAGTTTTTCATTATCGTGCGTTCAGACGGTGTTACCTAGAAGAGGACGATGAACAAGACCGCTTCCTCTATAGTGTGAAAAGTTAGGTAACGAGCTCATGATAGCCACAACCGCTCTGTGCACTACACAACACCAAGGTAAAACACTACAATGGGAGCAGTTGGCCATTTAACAGAATGGCGGCACGAGTAGGTGATTCTGCTAAAGCTTGTTCACGACTGTGTGTGCACGTCTTTATTGCTAATACCATTAATACCATTGTTGTGAGGACATTTTGGCTGGCAACTTCAAAGTGGTTTTTGAAGTTCAAGACTGGGTTTTAGGGTCAGGGTTAGTATTAGGGTTAGGGACTGCATTATGTCAACGAGCCTCCTCACAAGTCTAGAGAGACACAAGTGTGTGTGTGTGTGTTGGTGCGATGAGGTTCTGCGGTCTGTCTCTTCTCCACTTCCTGTTCTATGACCAGCTTCCGTTTCAGTATTGTTAACCGAGTCGCTACACACGGGCTGCTTTCCTCTGGCCCAGACAACCTGCCTGCACAGCTTCCTGTGTGTGTGTGTGTGTTTTCTTGTAATTTTACACACACACACATATGTATATATATATATAAAACTGCAAAAGTGGCTCTATATTTATCAAACAGTCTTGCGTTTTGCTTTTGCAAGAAAAAACAGGAAGATGCTATCAGTATCTTCCTCTTTCACTCTGAAGATACCGTCTTATATTTAACCCAACGCTTCCGTCAAAAGTAAAACGAGTATCGAGTGTGTGACACACAAAACACAGAGCTAGAAGATAACACTTCCTCTCACCGTTCACCGCTCACAGTTCACCTGTCTCACTAAAGGAAACAACGTTTTTGGAGCCAGCACACTCAACGACATACAGTAGTAGCCATTTTGCAGCAGACCCATGTTTCCTCGTGAGTTCTCGCTGACTAAGGCCTGTGCCGTGCATCACCACACTCAACCCAGCAGATCGGTGATGCTCACAACCACCAACAACGTAAACCCTGGATCCCTGACACACATTGTTCCTTAAGGTTAATTCTACGGTAGCCAGGCCAGTTGCAAGCAGCAAAGATTTAACATTTTGAGACTTTCACGCTGAGACTTAAGACTGAGGCGATCACATCTGAATGTGAAGTTAGATTAGCTTTGCACAAAGCCTGGCATCAGCAGGAAATGCCTAACCTGGATTTATCAGAAGAAAAAAGCCAGTTGCAGACTTACGGCCACTTAAAACGCTGGACATCGCAACACGTTTTCTACGAGCGAACGTGATGCGTGTTGCTATGATTTTGTGACGTTTTCAATTGCAAAGTCGAGCAGAATTCACAGGCGAGCAGTGAAATGGATTTCTGTGGTCCAGACATTTCCGTTTCCTGGAGACACCGATTAAGGAACAACGTGAGTCAGTCTCATTTCATTGTATCGTCCATAATCACCGCACAGATGCTAAAATGAACATGAATCACACACTCATCAGTTTGAACAATAATTACATTGATCACATGTTTCTCACTGAAGAAATATGTCAGAAGTGTGTCTGGCTGATGCGTTTTAATAGTTTAAATAGTTTTTGTACAGCGACAGAGGTCTATGGCCCAGATGAAGAAGCTAATCCAGGCTGAAGCCTGACAACCAACCAGACACCAGCAGAAAAGATTCAGTGCTGGTGATTGTGGACAATGTGATTTATCTAGGAAACGCTTTCAAATAAAGCTCTAAAAGACCAAATGTCAAAACTTTTATCTTGTAGAATAACTGTAAATTTTGAAAAACAGATAAGTCTCCTTTTCATTCTCAAGACGGTAAAGAGTCAGGCACTTTTCCAAGAGTCACACAATTCTTCTGATTATCTTTGTAACCTTTAAACCAAACCTTGTATTAAAAACTGAAAAAAGTGCATTACTGAGTTTAAAAGAAAGTAAATTTTAAAAATAAATAAATAATTACTGAGTTTGAAATAAACTAAAACTGAAGTCCCGAAAACCTTGTGGTGATGTCGGTGAAAGTACTGACACTGCTTTCAGCTAAAAACCTCGTCGAGGACATGGACGCACATGGACAGGTGCACATTCTGTTTCTGTCTTGTGTTCAGACTTTTTCTTACTCTTTTGCCACGATCATTTCTTTTTTGTAGGTGTCACAGTTCACAGATTTATCCAGAAAAGCGTTTCACAAACTGATTCCAGGACTCTCACAGCAGCACACACACAGCAGGGACTTACGTGCGCCTTGGTTCTGGAGATCCACGTCTCCAGGAGGAGCGCAAGGCGCGTCCCGTGGAACCTGCCGGTGGTCTTCACGGCGATGAAGACGTCCTCCTGCTTCAGGGTTTCCCGGGTGACGCGCGCACCCCCGGGGGTCGGGGGTCCGGACCGTCTGCCGTCATCGATGCTGCTGCCGGTGGCCGGGTTCTGCGCGTCGCCGGCCGGAGATGGAGCCTGCTGGAAGGCGCGTCGTGCCGCGCCGGGCGACCGATGGCTGGCCGCGCCGAGTTTGGGGAGGCTGCCGGTGCGTAAGTGGAAATCCACGTAGAGGACGATGAAGAAAGTGACGATGAAGACCGGCAGCCTCCGGCGGATCCATCTTTTACGCATGATAGAAGGGAAAAGTTAGTTTCTCCGCGGCTTTAAAATCATCTTCGGCCTAATTTCGTTTCCCCATCACCTCGTCGTCTTCCGTCTTCACAGGCGAGACCCGTTATCATCTGCCCCCCCAGAAATAATAAAGCCAAATATTAAAACGGATTCACGATGACATTTTAATCACACACTCGGTCGACTTTCATTTTGGGGGAACACGGCGGACGTTCTCTCCCGTCATTTCGCCCGTCAAAGCCGCAGCCCGGGTCTGACTTGGCCCCGGTCGTCGCTGTCACCACAGCGACAAGTTGGACGCGATGAAATAACGGGACTTCCTGACGGGAAGAGTTTCAAAATAAACCGCGATCACGAGAGTTACTCAACACTTCCGGTGGTGCTGTTATTTCACAAGTGCTACGTTTAACATTTAAGAAGTAAAACTGTATTACAATGACTCAATTATTACAAGAAAACATCTGTGGTATTTCTTACTTTTTTTACATATGAAATTGGGGAATTTTATTTAAATTAGCCCCTTATATTATCGATTCATTTTAAAATGAAATCTACTGCATATAATGCTTGTTTTGAATTATTGATAATCTTTGAATGTACGATGCTTAATGAGAACCAGTTAATGGCCGTTGTTGTCTAACATGTTTCCATTTGTTGGTCTGAAAGACAAAGTTTTCCAGTATTTAAAACAAAGATCATGAACTACGGAGTTGGTTACACAGATGACTAAGTTATGCAATAATAACTCCACTGTATCAAGCTGTCCTCTTCAGCTATGCATGCAGATGGGGTTTGTTTGATTGTGATGGACACATTGCCGCTGCCAGTCCAATCATAGAGACAACCATCGACACTCACACATTAGCCTAACGTGTCTTTGGACTGTGGGAGGAAACTAAAGAACTGGGTGGAAACAACGTAATCATTGGGAGAACATGCATACTCCACACAGAAAGACCGCAGCTTGCCGGTGGATTCAAACTATGACCTTGTTCAAAGGGAGGCAGGCAGCGAGACACCCAGCACCATCCCCTGGGTGCCAGCAGCAAACACCACCAAGGAAATCCCAGTAACTCTGATGCTCTTCGTTGTACCTACAGGCAATTCAATATGTGACACATATTTTTAACTGAAGTTGACCCAAAGCTGCAGAAAAGTGATGTAGCACTGTGAATGTTTAGTTTTACTGGATTGTTCATGGAGTAGAAATAAGAGCCACGCAAGTTGGAGGGATCTCCAGAGGCGTCCCAACGTGAGCTGCCATGCGATGGCATTCGAGGCAGACGTAACTGCAGGATGGAGAGATCCTTATACAGTGAGAGCCAAACTGAAAGACGTCATGAAAAACTGCCTCTGCCTCTATAGAAACCAAGTTCAGCTAGGTTAAAATCATTGCCCCCGGTGGTGACATGCCTAAAATCTCATCAGACACAGAAAATAGTAGACGTGTTAAACTCAGAGCATATAAAGTTGTGTCGTCTGTAAAAAGTAGACGTTCGAGTACTGGGTCAGGGGAATGGCTGTTTATGTATAAAACCTCTTTAAAATCACCTTTACATTTTTAACTGGCAATAAAATTCCCAAAGTCTGAAAGTCAGCTTTTGTACTTCCTTTGCTAAATGGAGGTGAATATTATGAAGTAAATAATTACAGACCAAATTCCAAATTATGTGTTCTAGCAAAATTTTTTGGAAAAGTTAGTTAGTTAGTTAGGTGTTCTTAGAAACAAACAGTGTTTTATCCAGTTTATAATCTGGTTGTAGACAGCAGCGCAGCACTGTTTCTGCCACACTGAAGGTTTTAAATGATCTTATTATATAATAATATCACATGATATTCAGGCACTGGAATTAAAAGAAATATTGAGTGGCCCATTGCTTTGATCTCTCTAAGGCATGTGTGTTAATCACACACGTTTGATCAAATATTTATTCAAATGTCTTTATTTTTATTTCAGACCAAAATAAAGAAAAAATAAATAAACTTGGAAAATTTGAAATTTGATCTCAATCTTTTAAATAGAACACAGTGTGTTGAATTGGCTGGTTTTGAACATGGCCTCCTCCTCCTTCCTGGCAGCTTCTTCTCACATAACTGAGTTCTAATGTTGAGAGTTCCTCGGGCCGCAGGGCTCAGTCATGTGTGTTAATCACACACGTTTGATCAAATATTTATTACCGATTGGCATGTCAGACCAAGCAACTTCTTGGTTTGTTGGACCCATTTTATTCTCCTAGGAGTCTCAAGGGCTTCTCAAATGGACAACTTCTCAAATGGCTCGTTTTTATGCTGATGACACAGTATCTTATGGCTGTTCTTCTTCACTTGCTAAGTCCTTCGAGTTTTTACAGTCTGCTTTTAAATATTGTTCAATATTGTACAGGCACTGAAACTATGGTTTTAAATGCAGATAAATCCAAAGCCATGGTATTTCCACATTCATGCGAGTTACTAGAGAATGCTTCATTTATAATAGCTGCCCAAGGGAAACTTGCATATAAATATCTGGGCTTTTTACTTGATCGTGCACTTTCTTTTAAAGCACACATTGGCAACTTTCAAAAGCTCAGGAGCTCGGGTTCTATTAACAAATCCTGCTTCTCCCTCAGAGCACGCAAGTGTCTCATATCGGCAACCTTTACCCTCGATTATGGTGATGTGCTGAACATGAATGCCTCCGCCAAATGTCCCCCAGTCTTTAAACACAGTCTATCGCAGTGCCTTAAGGTTTGTCACAGGATGTAGTCATCTAACACATCATTGTGAATTGTATGCCAACGCTCAGTGGCCGCCTTTCAGCTCACTGTTCCTCGTGTTTGGACTGAAATGGGGAAGCGAGCATTCAGTTTTGCCGCCCCCTCTGCTTGGAAAACTCTCTCTAAGCAGAACTTAACTTCCCTTCTCTAATCACCAGACAATGAGAGTCCATTGGACAGTCCTTGTGTTTTTAAATCGTTTCCCTTTTCAACTACAACACTATTAATATAATAAATCTGTATGCAATTCCTAAACTATTGTTCATTTTAAATTATTGCCTGTAATTTGTATTTAAAATTGTGTTAATTTGTGATGTGTGCTGCTGACCTCTTGGCCAGGTCACCCTTGAGAAGAGATCTCGATCTCACTGGGTTTTATCTGGTTTGATAAAAAATAATTATAAAAATAATTATAAAATTAATAATTATGGACCAAGGGCAGATCTTTTGTGACCTTGATTCATGCAACTTTCCCCCTTGTGTTAGGGCTGTGAAACAGACGACATTCGGCAGGCAGTCGAATGTCGGATGTGTCGGTCAGCCCAGTTTTTGGGGTGTGTCTTACCCTGTATCTGTACATTATTTTACTTACTATTCCTGTTGCTACTTTGTTTACAGTTTACATGTTGTCAGCTTGGTGTGTTATGGCTTTTACATTCAGCAAATCATAACTAGTGATCAAATTTTGATTAGGCAATCAGCTCAATGTCAACATAAAATTCTCAGTTGAATTCTAATCTGTTTCAAAATTAATACTATGTCCATATAGGTATAAGCACTTCCTTTCAGTCATCAACCTCAGTCTTGCTTGCTGACTTTTTGAGTTGTCTTGAACGCCAGGATTGTATCAACTGGTATATGAATTTGTGGGTGAAAGAAAATCCTAAAATAAGCATCAGTCACAAACTCTACAGCAGACAACTTATCAGCGCCCACAGAGCCCGGTGTCATCTGTTCATCCAGCCAGAAACAGCAAACGACAGCAAGATACTCCGCCTTCTTCCTTCCTCTTCGGTGCTCAGAGTTACAGACTCATGAGAGGCTCAGCTCTAACCAGAAACAGCTTAAATCTACAGCTTAAATTTGTAAAACTATGATTTTATACAGAGCGTTTAATTACAAAACACAGGAACTCTTTATTATAAAAAATGGTTAATAATTTGTCTTACATTAACCAACATATTGTCACATTTTTCACAAGTTGTTAAATTTTTTAAGCTGATACCATCCTAACTGAAACCAATGATGATTCACAGTTTTTATAGTAGATTTACTAGCAATGAGTTTTATTATGACTTGTTTTTCAGTGGCCATGTCATTTTGAAGGGAACTGTAAGTTAGGATCCAAACCGTCGGTAGGTTGCGTCATAGGTCACTACCATATCTAAAGGAGAAAGCAGTTTCATTTGAAAGAGGTAACTAAAGACAAACCGAGTCGACTCATGACACACCCTCAAAAGGGAGGTTATCGAGTACTTATCAGTGGTTAGTCATGGTTCGATAGGTAGCCTGCTGTTTTCCGGGCATGCGATTCAGGTGACAGCTAGTGGCCTGTAGGAGTAGGAGTGATTGTTGGTGACATTTTTGATAGTCTGCTGGGGTGGATGGGTAGATTGTGGCCCTAATGCTCAGGTGACAGAGCAGGCATCCATGAACCACAAGGTCAGTGGTTCAATTCCTGGTCCCTCCTGCCCACATGTCAAAGTGTCCTTGCCTGTGTGTGCCTTCCTTCCTTATACGTCTGGATAAGATTGTTAAATGTAAAGTGGGGGATTTTAATGTGGGAGGCAGCAGTTGGTTTCCCTCTTCTGGTGTTACATATCTGGAGGGGGAGCCAACACAGATATAAACTTCCTGCTGCAAACAAAGGACGGCCCACATAAGGCCGACCAAACAGGACGTATAGAGGGTCGGCAGACAAGTGACAATAGATGTTTGTACATTTTCCTAAACCTTAACCTGATGTTTTCGTGCCTAAACTTAAAAAGACTGTAAATCTGTGTTTGTTTCATAACCAGGTCAACAACAGTCACTGTCGCACATGATAAGCAGGTGGAAGGAACATTCTGAACTATGAATATGAGCTAATTACAACTGACAATGGGATGACGTGCTTCCTTTCGGGTCAGATGCATTAATATTGCCATTGCCTTTTGTACAAATGAAGGTATCAGAGAAGACAGATGTGCAAAAACGCATTAACTGAATCTGGTCCATCCACAACAATCTAATCGATCAAATGTTGAGTGTCAATGTGATGAGATGTTCAAAGAAATATTTGCATCCAAATGTTACTTGTTGTGGAAACATATTGGCACAATGTGACTTTGTTTGTTCAAAGTAGAACCAAAGGAAGGATAATAACCTGTGTATGATACATATTTTCAGGGAGGGACCCTGAAGCTGCTTGACACTTTAAAAAAGCTGCAGCTCTCTAAACCGGAGTGTGGTGGTAGAATACTGTATCCTCTGTCTACTGTTCCCCGTGCTGCTGTCTCTGGAGACTGTCGCCACAGAGAGAAAGGGCTTAATACAATTAATTCACCTCAGACCCTCATCGCCACCTTTGTTTATTTGTCCTTTCTCAGCGTTCTCGCCTTACATCCAGTCCTCCATCCGTCCCCTCCCTTCCCTAGGTCCCTCGTCCACTGACCAGCTGCTTTCCTCTCCTCCGCCCTCCACCGCTTCCCGGCCCAGGGAGGACCAGCCAACTCCAGCCCCGCCTCTCACAGTCCCGCAGGTAAACCAGAGATGCCCGAGGCACACCCTGGCTAGGAAAGGCCCAGGATCGCCTTACGGCCTAGCTGAAAAGGGTCCATTCTGAAACAGCGAGAACATCACAACCCCACTTTCAACAAAAGGCCAGGGGAGTCCAGGGACCAGACCCCCTTTCAGGGCTTTGTCTGTCTGCCTGCTCTGCTGCTCTGAGCTCTGAGTGAGATAGAGACTTGGAATGCACTCAAGAACTGGGATTAGAGAAACATCACAAGTGAGGAAGTCAAAAGATTAAGAATAAGAAATGCTGATGTATGTAAATACTGTTTGATAAGCCAAATTTACCAACTGGAAACAGTCTGAATAAGTGTATGAAATGTGATTCACAGGAGTCTTTTTTAGATATAACTGTACTGCCAACTGCATTTTCATTTAACTTTGGAACCTCGACGCCTAAAAATTTATTTAGTCCATTTCAATTGTGAGAATACGAGTTCAAATCATTTGAAAATCATCATACACACACACAGACTCATATATAAATAAATATATACACATATATAGACAGGGCGTCCTCTGTGTAGAGTGAGCACTAATCCTAAGTCCCGGTGACAAACTAAACCTCACAGAGGAAACCACTTAACTCCACAGGCAGGTAAGGTGACCTGTGTGTTTCTGTGTGTGTGTGTGTGTGTCATTTGAAAATCCACCTCTTAACCTTCAGTCATGGAGTCGTCACTGAGTGAAAGGACATGAAAGGCGTGTTATATAATACTGCCGCCTCACAGCAGGAAGGTTGTGGCTTTGCCGTACCCCTGTGTGGAGTTTCCGTGGTCTCCCTGTCCTTGCTGGGTGTCCACCAGGTACTCTGGATTTCTCCCACAGTACATGTGGATGTGAGTGTGAATGGTTGTCTGTCTGTGTGTGTCTCTTTGTGTTGGCCCTGACTTTGACAGGAGACCTGTCCTTCCCACTGCTGGCGACAGATGCAGCCTGTTGCCACTAGATGTCAGGGTACGTCTGCACAGGACCACCAGAATCTGAGGCGCTGAACAAGCGGCTTTTGACACTTTTTTCATATCTTGTTGCTTGTCTTCAAACCTTCTTTATCCAAAATGATGCTAAATATCCATATGTATATGTGTATATGTATCCATGAACCCTCATGGAAGGACAGACCCCTGCACGATATGTATCAGCAGCAGATCAATAGAGGCCGGGGTCTACCACACAAGATAGGACCCCAGGTGCATGTTGTGCAAAGATGCCTCTGAGACAATCCAGCACATAATAGTGGAATGCAAGATGCCAGCAGGCAGAGCATACATGGAACGCCATAACCAAGTGGCAGGCACAGTGTACAGGAAGGTCTGTACCGAGTACGGGCTGGAAGTCCAAAATGGGACACACCAAAGGTGGTTGAGAATGACAGACGTAAGATCCTGTATGACTTCCAGATACAGACTGACAAAATGGTAATGACCAACCAACCTGAGGTAGTAGTTATGGATAAACAGGAACACAAGGCTGTGGTGGTAGACGTAGCAACATCAGGAAGAAGGACCACGAGAAGCTCGAGAAATCCCAAGGGCTGAAAGAAGAGTTAGAAAGGATGTGGAAGGTGAAGGCACAAGTGGAACCTGTGGTGATAGGAACACTGGGGTCTGTAAAACCAGCAGATTCCAGGAACAACATCTGAGATCTCAAGAGCGCAGTGTTAAGAACAGCTAAGACTCTGAGCAGGGCCCACAAACTCCCAGGCCTCTGGTAGAGGACCTGAGATTGAAGGAAGGAACAAGACCACCCCAAAGAAGGAAGGGGCCAGTGGGGAAATGTACATGTCCTGTATAACGCTGCTGCCTTTTAGTTAGAAGAGGTGGTGGTTCACATCTACAATTGACTGTGGCCTTTCTGTGTGGACTCTGCACGTTCTCCAACACAAATTAGAAATCAAAGTTATGTCATAAAGGACTAAGGAATAAGAGATTGTTTCATCTACTCAGTTTTTGCAGAGTTTTGCAATTATATTAAAAAGTATAACAACAATCTATTCATAAACTGAAGAGTCACACAAACCTGTAAACCGTGGTGAATTAAGAATCCACCCACCTGCCGACACAGAAAGATGGAGGCTGAAACGGTTTTGGATTTTATTGCGCCTGTCAGACAGCACCGAGGGTAAGTGATCGGATGAGTCACGGACGGACGGACGGACGCGTCCCCGTCTCCACACCGGGAGTCAGGAAAAGGAGCGGAGGCAACAGGCGACCGGGGTCGGAGGGAGCCGAGCGCGGGGATGGCGCAGGCGACCATCTCGGTGACGGAGAGCCAGCTTCGGTGTCCCGTCTGTCTGGACCTGCTGAGGGACCCGGCGTCCATCCCCTGCGGACACACCTACTGCATGGGTTGCATCGGCAGCTACTGGGACCGGGCGGACTCGGGGTTCTCCAGCTGCCCCCGGTGCCGGGAAACGTTCAGCCCTCGGCCGGTGCTGCGGAGGAACACGGTGCTCGCCGAGGTCGTCGACAGACTCCAGCCGAGCGAAGCGGCTCCTGCGCCGGAGCCGTGCGTCGGGCGGCTCGGGGAAGTCCCGTGCGACTTCTGCCTGGCGGAGAACAAGCTCCGGCCCCCGGTCCGCTCGTGTCTGGTCTGTCTGGCGTCTCTGTGCGAGCTCCACGTCCGGCCGCACCGGGAGCTCGGCCCGTCCGTGGCGCGTCCGGCGGAGCGGCTGTGCGCGCAGCACCGCCGGGGTCTGGAGCCCGCGGGCGAGGTGGCGCAGTGGACCGGGACTGTCTGCTGTGCGAGGCCGAGCGGGAGCAAGTGCAGGACGGGGGCGTCCAGAGAGCCCGGAGACAGGTGGAGAAAAACGCAGGCCTCACGAAGTTTCTGACGTGGGGGAGGACTCCCAGTCCAGAAAGGGGACTGAGGACAGACACATGTTGGGGGACAACGAAGGGGAGACACCAAAATGTCCCTCTAACAATTACAGTTTTTAGAGGATCTACAGCAAAAAAAAGAAGGAAACACAAAAATCCTTAAACTGAAAAGAAACATCAGCCAATTAATTAGCTGTGTCAAAATTTAAAATATGGTTTATTTTACGTAGTTAGAATCATTTTTATTTGATCTTTTGATTCATACTGTGAATCATTTCACAGAGGAATCGGCTACACTCTTTTCCCTTCATGCTTTAATTTCCCCTAATTATTTCCTGGGGGTGATGAGCTGTTTCCAAACCACAGGGGTCACGTCAGGTCAACTTTGGAGGTGTAACTGCACCCTGACAAGTCAGTGACAGAGGACAAGTAGACACCAACAGACAAGGAGACACCAACAGACAAGGAGACACCAACAGACAAGGAGACACCTTGTCTGTTGGTGTCTCCTTGTCCTCTCAATAGACGTAGGCAGCATTTACTTCACAAGAGGTTAAAATGATGCAAAATCGTTTTTTAATGTTCTATATCTTGCCTACAGTATTCACTTCATCTGTCTCCTTGTCTCCTTGTCTCCTTCTGTCTGTCGGCTTCAGCTCCAGGAAACTCAGAGGACGGTGCAAGGCTGGATTCAAAGTGGAGAGAGAGAGCTGGACGAGTTTCAGCAAAGCTTAGAGTCGCTCAAGGTGACGCACACACACACACACACACACACACACACACACGAGTGTTCAGTCAAACTCAGGCTAGACGATGGAACACCTGGAATATAAAATGCGTTGTTATATTCGTGTGTATGATATGACACTGAGCCAGTAGTTGTATCACCAACGTTGCACATTGGTGCACACAGGCGTTTTCGCTTTACATTTACTCTCATAGAGTTTTTTTTTTAAATCAGCACTAGTTATAGTTTTGTTTTGGACTTGATTTAAATTGACATTGTAGTTAAAACACATAAAATCTCTAATCCTTTAAGGCAGTCTGTGAGACTCGGTTGCAGTATCGGGTCTTTGCATACAGAGCTCCTGTCCTCTTGCATAAAGTCAAGCACTTGAGTAAATTTACACATATTATATTCGAACCAGAATATAAGAGTTAATATTCTTAAATATGAGCCGAGAGTCCAGGATGTACAAGTCTTCTGCTCCCAGTGATGGATTATTGGTTCATATCTGTGACTGTGATCTCACACACTTGCCTCTCTCCGTGTCGTCCCTCAAACGCGACATGGCCTCCTGCACTTTTGTATCACTTTCTAATGTCAGTGCCGGTTCCTGTGCCGCTCCTTCGGTCTTCCTGGAAACGCTCCTCGTCACCTTCACCTCCATCCAGTTTGTGGTTGCTCCATCGTTCACACGTTGTGAAACGTGTTTCACAGTTTTTTTCTTTTCTATTCTACAGAAGAAGAGACTGTCAAATGACTGTATGGTGGATTTTTAAAAATAAAATACAAACAAATCCTACAGTCTGGTATTTATTGGCAAGACAATAAAAATAGAACAATAATAGATTCAATTATAGGACTTGTAATATAAATTTTTCATGTGTGTTTTGGCAGGATTCAGTCACCATAAACTATTTATTGTTACTTAACACATGACATCTTTCTTAGAATTCTCTGTTTCATGATGACGCTGCTTGTGTGTGTGTGTGTGTGTGTGTGTGGTTCAGGTATTGGCGTCGGCTGTTTTGGATGAAAGTGAGGCTCTGTTTGCAGACATGGCACTTGGCCTCGAGAAAACCAAGGCTGAGGTGAGGAGCAGGAGCTAGACACGTTAGCAGTAATGTGAAAATAGTAAGTAACCTTTGGAGCCCTGGTACTCGGGAAAGTTCGAAGAAGTTCGAGGAGAACTGCTAAGAAGCAGCCGCAGCAGCAGCGTTAGCTGTAGGTAGTGACACTGTGACCATATTTTCTGTACAACCGTCAGACACGCAGCCCGGCACAGTTTTTCATTTTCACTGCTTTTACACCTGTGGTACTTGTTTGCTGTAGGTTCGAGCGAGGCTGGAACTGAAGGAGAGAGCGGTGGTGGGGAGGGCCGAACGCGAGCTGGAGACGCTGGAGAACGACCTGCGGGAGCTGAGGAGGAGGGACGAGGAGATCGGTCAGCTGCTGCAGACAGACGACAACGCGCATTTCCTGCAGGTGAGCGGGAGAAAGAAGGAGGATGTGGATGACTTCAAAGTATTACACTTTTTATGGCTCATAGTCTTTGGGGCCTGGTAGAAAGCACTCTGCAGTCTCGGGTTCTGTCTCAAAGACAGAGCTGACTATGGACATGGACAGCTGCATGGCAACAGTAATAACAAAAACATATTTCAGATTCTTTCAGCCTTTCTGTAATTGGCATTAGTAAAAAGCATTGGCAGTGCTCGCATTTGACACATCCTGGACCAGTGCCATAATGCATCCTGGAGGCCGAGTGCTTGTGAACACGGCCCCTGAGAGACTGTTCTGTGGATGAAGAAGGTTGAGAGGAGACACTGAGTCAGCAGTGATGGGTCGAAAGACAGCAGCTGCCTAAGTGCTGTGTCCACATTCAACTGAGCGATGGTTTGAGAGGCTGCATATGATGACGGCGTTTCCCACTCTCTCTCTCTCTCTCTCTCTCTCTCTCTCTGTCTCTATTGTCTCAGGCGGCTCCACGTCTTTGCATCCCGCTCACCACTGGTGGACGCTCCAGAACCCTCAGCCTGCCCACGGAGGCCTTCAGCGGCGCCAGGACAGCGCTGTGCCACCTCCGCAACCACATCGAGGAGGTCTGCTGGGAGGAAGTGGACAAGATCGGCCGTGCAGGTACAGCCGATGATGTGACATACTGTGCTGTGTCAGTTCACAATAACGAAGATGAAAATGTAAAAAATTATTTTCCTTCAAGCCAAAATTTCTTCAGTAAAAGAAAAACCAAAACAAATCGGCCTTGTCATTCCAATATATTCTGAGGGTTCTCAAGTTTTGAGACTTCATTTCATGAAATGAGAAATTTAAAAAAATAAGTAAAGCCAAGTAAAAAAATAGAAGTTTTACCCAAAAATTACATTTATGGATGCAAAAACTTCATACAATAACAACAGTCCCTTCGTGAAGCAGCGTTTGGCCACTTTACTTACGACACTCTAAAAACTACCAGAGTGAAACACATCAGTGTTGGAGGGGTTACAGAGCTGGTGGTGAGGCTCTGGGATTCCACAGATCCTCAGTGAGGAGAACGCTTCGAGCGCCAGTCAACCTTCCCCGACGTATCCGACCTCCTAAAATTAGTCCGAGAGCATGATGACGCCTCATCTAGAAGGTCACAGAAACCAACACACTGTCCCGTGAGGTGGACGTGGCAAAGCGAAAATCGCTGCTAAAGCGGATACACAGCAAGGTGACGCTCAATCCATCCATCATCCGTAACTGCTTATACTGTTTGGGTCACTGGGGGCTGAAGCCTGTCCCAGCTGTCGTGGGTGAGAGGTTGCGAACACTCTGGACAGACAGACAACCATTCACACTCACATCCAAGCAATTAACCTAACATGCGTGTCTTCAGACTGAGGGAGGAAATCCACCCGAGCACCGGGAGAACATGCAAACTCCACACGGAAAGGATTCAAACTCTGGACCGTTTATATTTTAAGAGAAAAGTCTATGGACTAATGCATCAAAAGTTCAACCATATGGACGAAAGGGATATCGATACATCTGGTTTAACCCGTGAAAAGAACGTAAGACCTACCGTGGAGCACGGTGGTGGTGGGGGGGCTGGGGGAAATATAATGTCTGCCTTCTACCAGAGAATCCTGAAGGAATCCGTCAGTCCATGAGTGACTTTCGAGTGGCTCAGATGGAATGAAATTGGAGAGGCCGGGTCAAAGTCCAGATCAGAACAGTAGGAATCAGCGTTTTAATTTACAGTAGTCAATCAGGTGTTGGAGAGGAAAGAAAGAAACACACACACTTTGACAGTGGCCCATTTTTAAAGAGGACGCGTTCATAACTGATGCTGAAGAAGACGGGGTGATGTCTGATACCGCACAGTCTGGCTCCTCTCCAGTTCTTCTCCATCCTGATCAGTTCGGCTTAATTTGAAGCAAACGAACAAAAACCAGAGAGAGCAGACAGGAAATTCAACTTTTAGTCTTAGTAAGAATAAAAACTTTCCACGGGTACATTTGTGGATTTTTTTAGACTAATTGAGACAGTGTTTGTTGGTTAGTTTAGTTTTTGTCAGTATTCTTTCACCAAATATCAGTTATATCCACTGTATTGAGAAGACGGCAGAAATGTCAGCGTGGAGAACGTCAAACCTCGTCAAAGCCAGTCAACACTCACTGGAGGTATGTGCTGGTCATTTTTGATGATCTGGGTCTTAAGTTTCACAAACTTATCAGTGTGTCTGTTGCTTTTTCTGCAGGTGTCCACATACATATGGTGAATTATCCAACGGCTTTAGATCTCTGATGGAAATCACAAACAACTCTAATGCTTTTTCTTTTATTCCCATGAAAATTCAGAATTTTTCTTTCCAATTTTTACTCCGCTTCTGCTCTTTCCTGGCTTTTTAAATCAAAATTTCTCTCACTTGTTTTTCTAGTTTTCTTTAAACTCAGTGTTTCTTGAAAAAAAAAAAGAAATATTACAGGAATATCACAGCCAACTGTTTTAAATACATCTCTCTCTTTGTCCCTTGACAGCTGTGCCTGCGACGTTCCCTCTGTCTGTTTTGTCTCTGCAGCCGGCTGATCAGAGGACGAGAGCAGCTTTTCTCAGATGTAAGTTCCATCTGTATTTTCCTTCTTGTACTTGTTTCCTTCTTCTGTTGCCGTCTACCCTCTGCTCATTCCTTCTGCCTCATCTCCCCACTGTGTGACCATCAGTCCCCGTCTCACGACCTCCACTCTGTCTTTGGTCCTTCTGCTTTTTCTCGTCCTCTTCACCGTCTTCGTGCTTCTAGTTCTCCACACAATGGGAGTTCTGCCGGGGAACCTGAGAGCCCAGTCTGGATCCTCATCCGTGATGAATGGCTCTTACAGCATATTTATGACATCCAGGTCTGTCAATAAGACCAGTGTCATGTCTGAACAAGCAAGCTGACAGGATGACAGCATAGCAGCACCTTGTTAGGCTTTAATAATTCATTGGAAGAGGAGGGTTGACGCCATACCTGTCATTTGTCCTCTCTGTGCCGAATCTTTTGGCGGTTTGTGTCTCCTCTTTTCAGCTTAGGATAAACTTTAGAAAAATGAAATGATTTGTTAGTAACAGAAATGAGCAAATTTTTTAATTTGTGATGAAGATTTTGGTTGTAGAATCACCCTCAGGTTGGATAAGTACAAAAATATTTTCTGAAGTTGTTGTGAACCAATTTTCGATTTATCATCTAACCTATTAAATGAGATTATTTACCAGGTGAAACAACTGCTAAACACAATCATTAGCAGTGAGGTAACGTTGTTTTCATAAATACAAATGCATAAATGTTGTTGTGAGAGATACAACAATGTATTTAAAACTACCATACAAACAAAACAACCATAATACTGCAGGATCCAGAAATGCAAACTAATAAACATTCCTGTGATCAATGAGTGAAAATTTGAAATTCGTTTTGGAAATCATGGAGGCTGCATCCAAAGTGCGACCGTTCTTGTTTCAGGGTACAGTTCCAAAGCGCAGCATGTGTGATGGTCGTCTCCGTTTCCCTCCCTTCAGTTTCGTGTCGACTCTCCTTGGACTCAAACACAGCTCACCCTACGCTGGCTCTCCTCAACGGGTGCCAAGGTGCCCACTGTGGTGAGGAGCCCCAGTGCTATCCCCCTCACCCCCACCACTTTGATTCAGTGGCACAGGTCCTGTGCAAGAAGGGCCAGTGTGGTGGCGCCAGCTACTGGGAGGTGGAGTGGCGGGGCAGGGGTTGGATTGACATTGGCGTCACCTACCGAAGCATTGGACGCAAAGGCGGCGGAAAGCCCTGCCTCCTGGGGCGCAACGAGAACTCCTGGCGGCTAAGGTGTACACACGCTGGCTATGCCGCCTGGCATGACAACCGTAAGACCACGGTGGCCGCGCCGCCCTGTTCGAGGATCGGCGTGTTCCTGGAGCAGCAGAAAGGGGCGCTGTCCTTCTACAGCCTGTCGGACACCGTCGTGCTCCTACACACCTTCCGCTGCCTTTTCACCCAACCGCTGTACCCGGCCTTCCGCCTGGACCTGGACTCCACCCTGCTCATCTGCCCTCATGAGCTCGGCAATGGAAATCCATCCTAGCTGCAACCCCCCCCCCAACCCCATCATTTAAGAACTACAGGAAACTACAGGAAAGGGCTCTTCACTGTGCTGGTCCAGGTGCAACATCAGGAAGAAGCATCACAGTCAGGAAGCACAACTGCGTCTTCCACACATCTCACTCCTTCTGTTAATGTCTCAGAGTTTTTCCTTTAAACGTAAAACTTCAGATCACTGCCTCTTTACAGCAAATATTATTTTGTTTATGCTAAAGGAAATTGTACAATTAAGGGGATTTTTTTATTCATTTAGTACTTGAGACAAGTTGAATTTGAGATTATTCTGCATCAACTTCACTGCCATGAGACATGGGAAACCTCACTCCATTGTCTTAATGAAAATGTCTCCTGAAGAAGTGACATCAGCTTCACGCACATGTCAATTTAAATATATCTTGTGGTGAAGGATTTTCTACGTCGACAAAACACCAAAGGTTTAAACTGAGAAATTTATAATATAAGTAAATAACAAATATTTTCCTTTTCACGCCGGGAACATGTGTCATAACGTCGGGGCAGGATTATGGTTAACACTGCGTTAAATGCAGTAATTCGCATTCGCAAAAAAGACTAAGAATTTGGGAACCAGGAAATCTATTGCTTTAATTCAAACATAAACTCACTTTCAAAATTGCCACTTTTTACACATTTATAGCTTCATAATATAATTCAAATGCTTTCAGTGGGTAACAGATCTAAACGGCCTGTTTAAGTGTCAGGATTACTCCTATACAACTAAACCGTGCTGTTTTAATACCCGCATTATTTGCAATTTTACTGAGAGCTCGTTAGCTCATAAGCTCATTAGTTGTGAGATGTTCCATCAGGCATTTCTTTTAAGCATTTGCCCAAATTTGTTGTGTTTTATTGCATCCGTTCCAACTCTTTCATGATGTGTTATTGGTGCCACATTTAAAACGAGCAAATATTTTTCGTAAAAAAATTCAACTTTTGAGGTTTCAAATAGTCATCATTGCATGCTCCTTTTATTTTCATTTTCCACTGCATTTAATTTATTTCTGGAAATGGGTTTGAATATGTTGCATATAAAGTAAAATTTATTAACATTACATACTGCTGCTGCATTTATTTGGAACTTGCGCTTTAAAAAAGTTATTCATAATCATTTTGAGTAGAGATACATTGCAGATGTTATCTCATTATCATACTTAACCTTGTATTGCCTCGTATCAACTCAGTCAAGATTAGATTGAAAAGATTTGACTTTCTGTAAATTTAAAGTATTCACATGGATAGGAGAATGTCCAGTTATGCTTTAATTTAGAGGAAACATTTTAGAACAAGAACTTGAACGAGACAGTTTGATTGTAGCATGATGCACTCACAGCACTAACTGAATCCCAATAAATGAGTGAGTCCATCGTCCACCTGTATGAAAGCCATATGATAACCACAGCACTTCTTGGACGAAAACAAGGTCTTGTATCATTTTTCATTGAAATATTCTTTTTGTGTGGTACTATGGAAGGATTTTGAAATCAATTGACCGCGCACTGTGTGAAGCCTTTGAACCAACCGTTTGGTAAAACAGAAACTTTTATGCCCAAAGAAAAGTCTACAGTAATTCAATAAATATGAACACTACTGTATTTCATGCAGCATTACTATCATAAACCCTTAAATTTACCGTAGTGTTGCAAGTCAATCCAAAGAAAACCTTTTTGCCATGAAGTGCATTATTCCACAAGCTGTAGTAAAGTACCGTGAATTGTCTGCATCGGTCTATTAAACAGTATCTTCATGTAGCATTTTCTCCTCCTCCTGTTGTTGTTCTTTAATGTGAATGTAAAATATTGTGTGTGTCTGTTCGTTCTATTCATTCCAAATCGGCTAACAACAAACAGGTCCATGGAGGTCTGAGCCAATTTCAGTCAGTCCCTGGAACTTTCTTACTGCATCTACGGCACAAATGGCACAAAGTAGCTGAAAGTGATCCATAAAAAAACATTTATGTCACTCTTTTAATCATCTGCATGGTAAACCTGAGCACTGGCTGCCTAGAGTCGGATTAATGATTTAATTCTCCGCTGTTCTGTCTCCTGTACAGACATGTAAACATGTAACAGGGATGGAAAATATATTTGAGTTTTGCAAAGTAGCTAACAAAACAAATTGAATTTGAATTTCTGCCTACAAACAGTTCCATAAATTTAGGCAAATGTTTTAAAGCTCCCCAATCACAGACATGTATTCCATCAGGAGAGGGAAACCAGGCCCACAAAAGAGATTTGGAGAAATGGGCCTGTACATCCATTAAAGCACTTTACAGTGGATCCCTGCAGGAAGACCACGTGTGTGGACCCCTCTCATCCTAGACTTCCCTCCCATTCAAACTCAAGGGGGGACAGGACATACTTGGTCTTGTTTTGGCTGAGGTCTGAATGCATTGGTGGGTTTAGACCTCATGACCGTGACCCTAGATCACAAATCTGATTAATAGCTCCTCATAACAACTCTGGAGTGAGGACAAGTGGTTTCTGGCGCCTACTGTTAGACACCCAAGACAGATTTACAAACCTATATTCTAATAATAATTGTTAAATTTAAAAAAAAGGTTACATGTAAACTTGCCCCTGTAAATGTCATGTTTTCACCTAAAGACTGTTTAACTTCCTTGTTCTGTTGGCGATGCTGCCTGACAGTCTCACCTGAGGGAATAAAAGTCCACGTCAAAGCGCGTGGAAGTGATCCCACGTGACCTGCTTCGAAAACACATGTCACATGACGCGAGGCTCAGTCTCCAACATGGCGGACAGCTGGCGGCCGCTGCTCGCGGCTCTCCTCTTCATCAGCGGTGGGACTGTGGCTTTTCCTCTCGGGCAGACGCCGGGACACACGCCCGGCTGCGGATACGAGGTCAGGGAACTTCCGCTGGTTGTGTCGGTTATTATTCATATTGTTTTTATGAAAACAGACTCGCTAAAACCGCTTTCAGTTTCCCTCGGTCTCTATAAGGAACATGTTGGACCGGTGTCAGGTCTCTGTTTGTCTCCACAACATGATCTCTCTCCTGACTCTGTGATCAGTGCTGATGTGTGTGTGTGTGTGTGTGTGTGTGTGTGTGTGTGTGTGTGTGTGTGTGTGTGTGTGTGTGTGTGTGTGTAGTCATGTCATGCCACCAAAGCCAACTTCCTGAACGTCCACCTGGTCCCTCACACACACGATGATGTGGGCTGGTTAAAGACTGTGGATCAGTACTTCTACGGAGGTCAGTCACTCACACGTTAAACTCACACATGCTCGTGTTTGTTCTGTGTCACCAATGTTGTTGTTGCTTTTAGAATATTAAAAATAAACTTCTACCCCTTTTCTAGCCCCTTTGAACCGCAGTGGAGTTATTAATGCTTCCTGTTTAAAGAAACAAAGTGTGAACTTCTGAGCAAGCACAGCTGGTCACTTTGCAAAGTGCACGTACTTTAGTGGAATTCACTCATAGAGAAGTTAATCAGAAAATATCATAATCTGATTAATGACAAGATAGGTTGGTTATCACTGCTCACAGACATATGCTCCGTTTGTCAGCAGAGGCATTCATTTCAATGGAAATATGAATACTTTTTCATGCACGCAGAGCAATGGCCTTTTTAGATTTTGAGGTGTTTTAAATTGCAAGTTCTAATTTCGCGCTTCTGAGAAAAGAGGTCGGAAAAACAAGCTGTCACATTCTGCTCTGCTGTCATAACCGAAACTGCTCTGGCTGGTGATGAGTAATTCTTTTCACACGGTTGCATGACCAGAGCAGTTTTTGTAGAGACACAAGGAAGATGAATTACTGAAAACAAAATAAATTATGTAAGTTCAAATGTTAAATGAACCAAGTAATTTAATTCCTGGTATTTTATTTATATTTATTTATTTATAAAAAAAAAAACTACTGCTGCTTTGATTGCATAAAGAGTAAACTTTATTTAATTGAAAGATTTTATGCCAGAGCAGTGTGCATCATACTATGGCAGTTTTACTAAATTTAGATATTTAAAAAAATTGCAGTATATCAACTTGCTTACGATATCGCTATCGATCGAATCGTGACCGCTGATGCTTATCGTGTGCCCAGCTGTACTGCAGAGCGACAGCAGTAAAGATGGAAGTGTCGGTTTACTGTCTGTATAAGGATTGTGAACAGCACGAGTCATTTGGAAAAAGACTGAGGTCATTCTTTCCCTAAACAGCACCTACACAATACATATTTCATAATTTTGTTGTTGTGGTGTTGTTAAGAGATTGAAAATGCTGTTTGTTTTTAAAGTTTGTGTCTGAGGTCTTTAAACCACTCTGATAGTTTTATAACTTTAGTGCAGTTAAGTGACTAGCTTACATATTTCAGCATCACATGCCTTTTATATTGAGGAGCCTGTTTTGTGCAGGTGACTGTCATCCGTTTCTGAGCGGTGGGTTTTAATTTATGTGCCTCTGTAAGCAGATTGAAATGTGCTCTGGATGGCTGGTTCGTCTGCTGCACTTTGTACTGACGTTTGCTCTCAGTTGCGAGGCTCTAACTTAAGCTTCTTTGGTGAACTTTTTTGTCTTTGTGCATAAGGTTCATACGTTGGTGTTATTTTGTACACGTATACACAGAATTAAAACTTAGAGGGTTTTCATTTTACATCTGAACTGACTGTGTGTGTAGATCGTAATGACATCCAGCATGCGGGGGTGCAGTACATCCTGGACTCAGTGGTGGATCAGCTGCTGAAGAATCCGGACAGGAGGTTCATCTATGTGGAGACAGCTTTTTTCTACCGCTGGTGGAAACAGCAGAGCTCCAGCGTGCAGCAGACGGTCAAACAGCTGGTTAACGAAGGTACGCGAGGAAACGCTGCTGTTATAGGAAGTGAAAAAAACGTTTCCCTCCGTAACCTGCTTCATCTTTCTTCAGGCCGTCTGGAGTTTGTGAACGGCGGCTGGTGCATGAGCGATGAAGCCACTACCCACTACAGCGCAGTGATTGACCAGATGACTTTGGGTCTGAGGTTCCTCAATGAGACATTCGGCTCTTGCGGACGCCCCCGAGTTGCCTGGCACATTGACCCCTTTGGCCACGCTCGGGAACACGCCTCCATGTTTGCACAGGTAGCTCTGCTGCACGCAGATGAATGTGAAATTGTGCTGTTGGTTACGTACACATTAAATGAAAGATGTACACTGAGGGTCAGTGGTTAAAAGATTTAAAAACTTTTCACTGTGCCCGGGGGCGTCGTCTACACAAAAGGCGCATTCCGCTCGGTCGTGCTGGTGCTGCTTGTCACATATAGTGTCTTAAGTCGAATGGAACCCACCCGGCAATCTCTCACACTTGCCCAAAAAGGCCTCCACATTTGTGGGACTTGGTGGCAACGTGGCTGTTCTGTTCTTTCTGAACGCCATCAAACTCCAACAACTCCATCAAATCTGTTTTCTCCTTACTTTACCCATGGTTAAATTTTAAACTTGGGTTGGTCAATTTAATTTGATGGTTAGTTACAGTAAATTATGTGATTAACTAGTTAATTATTGTTAAACGGGTGAAAGCCTGGCTTTTGACAAGCTGAGATAACTAGAGGCCGACGTTAGACCAGATAGTGGTTCCTATCTTCTCATCTAACTCTCAGAAAGCTTTTAAACGGGACTTCCAGTTGAGCACGCCTGTTTTAGCTTTACTCTCAGCTGTGGGTTTGTTCCAGATGGGATATGACGGCCTCTTCTTTGGACGTCTGGACTACCAGGACCGCAGTCAGAGGATGAAGGAGAAAGAGCAGGAGCTGCTGTGGAGGGCGTCTGACAGCCTCACTCCCCCGATGGCTGACCTCTTCACCGGTAACATTACTTTACACCTGCGTCAGGCAGTTCACCCGATAAATGAAAATGAAATTTCTAGTGCATTTAAGAACTGTAATTTAGACGAACCCGTCCTTCAACCTTTTGACCCTTTAACCTTCCACCTACCAGGAATCCTTCCAAATGGCTACAATCCCCCTGAGGGCTTCTGCTGGGACCAGCTCTGTGATGACCCACCCATCAGAGATGACCCTGACCTGGAGGACTATAATGTCGATGATGTGGTGAAGCGTTTCCTCGCCATAGCTCTCAATCAGGTTCGACGCCACCCAAACGTAACCCCGCTCTATCTAAGCATACGATTGATTAAAAACTGTGTTTGGTTACCGCTGTGCCACCTCCTCTCAGGCTACGGTCTATAAGACGAATCACATCATCATGACCATGGGCTCAGACTTCCAGTACGAGAATGCCAACCTGTGGTACAAGAACCTAGACAAGCTGATCCGCTACGTCAACGCCCAGCAGGCAAATGGCAGCAAGGTCAATGTGCTCTACTCCACCCCTTCGTGTTACCTGCAAGAGCTGCACAGAGCGAACCTCACCTGGTACGGCAAACTTTAGATGAGCGGGGGCCTGTTGGAGTAGCAGTGTCAGACTCGTATCTCGCATTAATTTCATGTTTTCCCAGGCCTTTGAAGACGGATGACTTCTTCCCCTATGCAGACAATGCTCACGACTTTTGGACCGGCTACTTTACCAGCCGGCCGGCATTGAAACGTTACGAGAGGATCAGCAACAGCAACTTTCAGGTGCTGCAGCCTTTGTTTCCTTCTGCAAAAGTCTGACTTGGTTTAGCTACCAGTTAGCATGTTAGCATACCGCCCATATTCACGTCCAGATTTGTTAGCGTATTTTCATAAGGTTTAAACAGTTAGCACTAATTTATTACCTTTCAGACATGTAACCAGCTGGAGGTACTCGGTGGTCCAACCTCCAGGAAGGGACCCTTTGGGCAGGGTGACGCCCACACCATGAGTGAGATTTGGGTTTTATGATTTTATGATTTCTTACTGTAAAACACTGCTTATGTCTGGGTATTACATAAAACCTCAGGACATGCTGATGTTCAGCTGTTCTTTCCTTAATGTCAAGCTGTTGTAATTGTCAGAGTTACAGTCGACTGTGTTCATTAATTATCTTGATATAACTTAGAACATCCACACTGTAAGACGCTCTTGCTCTAATCGGCAGGGAAAGCCATGGCTGTGGCTCAGCACCACGACGCCGTGTCGGGCACAGAGAAGCAACATGTGGCAAATGACTACGCCAGGAAGCTGGCCGACGGCTGGCAGCACTGTCAGGTACCGTATTCAAAACCTGCAGTATCCGCCACTAATGTTGGAACTGAAATGTAGATGTTCACCAGAATTTTCTGGGTTCTAACATTAAATTTTGTTTCCTCAGGTCTTGGTCAGCAACAGTCTTGCTGCTTTAAGTGGCTCGACTGCGAAGCGGATTTACTGTGACAACCTCAACATCAGTGTGTGTCCTCTCACCGAGTCCAGCAACAAGGTGACACACACACACACACACACACACACACACACACACACACACGTACAAAAAGCTTCACTTGCTGTTACTGTGAGAGCTGCTTCATTCACTTTTACCTACTGCTACATTAAGTCCTCAGCTCCTTTCCTACACGACTACTGAAAGTCTGACTTTCAGACTCCAGTGTTAATAGAAATTAATTCCTGTAAAACTTGTTCTCCACAGTATTAGTTGTTATAACTTGACATAAACAGGCAAAGTACAACACCACACTAGCAGAGGACCTGCCCGCACTGATTGATTTTCCATTAATCAGTGTAACTGTTCATAAGTGACGCTCAACCTCCCGGTGCTTTTTCTCTCTCTCAGTTCTCACTCAATGTGTACAACCCTCTCGCTCGGCCTGTCACTTGGCCCGTCAGACTGCCGGTGAACGGGACAGCATACAGCGTATCCGATGCAAAAGGGAAATCTGTGGACTGCAAGGTGTGTGCAAATTATTAATTAGAGTGAATTATTGGCATCTTGCTAGTTGTTAAATTACAAAGTGTTGTCAGGAGAATAATTATAACACTGAGCTAAACATGAGACTGTTTTAATAAAGAATCAGTAAAATGTGACACCTTCCCGGTGTGAACATGTGCTGTGAGCAGGTGACACCTTCCCGGTGTCTGTGTTCTAGGTGTTTCCGGTGTCCAGGGCCACGCAGGATGTGAGGAGGAACCGCGGCCTCGCTGTCAACGAGCTGGTGTTCCAGGTTCAGGCTCCTCCTCTGGGCTACTCTACCTACTCTGTGTCCCTGCTTCAGGATGGGATTCCGCCTGCCTCGACACAACACACCAGAACCACAGCGATCCAGAACAAGGTCTCACTGCAGCGTTACCAGACGCTTGTCTCACGTCATACCCGTCATATTAGGTTTTTAACGCTTTAGAAACAACAGCTGGACAAACACCATGATTTGAACATAGAAAGTTATGAGAAATGCAAAACTAGGGAAAAGTTTTTTGTTTTTAAACAAAGATAATAACCGTTTGAGATTTTATTCAGAATGAAACAAATTTGATTTCACTTTTTCACAGAATTGCATAAGAGGAAAAATGCACCGATGAACAATTAATTAAAAAGAGAATTTGAGTTGAATTTGAATACAACTGAATTTTCTTGATGTTGTTCAGTTCCTACAAGTGACCTTTGACCCCAACACCGGCCTCTTGAGCAGCCTAAGCAACCTGGAGACAAAACAGACCATAAAACTGACCCAGAATTTCTACTGGTGAGTGTTACTTCAACACAAATTCCAAACATCGTTACACGTATTGAAAGTCATCGTTGAACACCAGCACCTGTTAATAACTGTTGTTGTTCGGTTTCTTCTTGCTCTCAAGGTACAACGCCAGCGACGGTCATAATGCGTACAGTAATCAGCCTTCGGGGGCCTACATCTTCAGACCCAACTCGTCCACACCTTTCATCATCAGCAAGACGGCCAAGACGGAGACCGTTCAGGTAGAGAGCGAGCCGCATCCCAGCCGTGCTCACGTCATTAGACTCGTACACGCCCCTCTTACATACACTTTTTAATCAGAACTAGTTAATGCTAATTGTGGCAGGCAAATGTTAGAACCCCCTAAAGTTAATGTGTGGCTGCTTCTTCTTTCTGTAATGGTGTTTTGATGTTTGCAGATCCCAATCCAGTAGCACACTATGAATTTTTTTTTCAAATTACAGCTTTATTTTTATACTGCCTTATTCTGTTGAAGAGGAATAACAAGATCCCAGGGTACTGCTATGTCAATTCAATAATTGGCACATTTACTGAAAGTTGGCTCATAAATGTGCCTAAATATTTTTATTTAAATCATATCTAGAAGTTTGGTTGTTGCTTTGTTTTTTTTCATAATGAAAGAGTTAAATTATATGGATGTATAACGTCTGTCCCTCTGAATCCAGACCTCCGTAGTGCAGGAGGTTAGGCAGTGGTTTTCTCCCTGGGTGTCGCAAGTGGTTCGACTCTACAGTGACAGCAAATCTCTGGAGCTGGAGTGGACGGTGGGACCGCTGCCCGTAGAGTGAGTGTGTGCTCATCCCAGAATCAGTGTGAATATGCAGGAAAACAGTGTACTGTGCATGTCTTCATCTATTGTTGAATATCATACCATTTAAGACCTTAACTATGTTTGCCTTGTTTTTCATATCATATCATTTACATATTTCATAAATTCCCCTCACCTTCTCTCCTTTCCCATGCAGTGACAATCTGGGGAAGGAGGTGATCACCCGTCTAGACACAAGCATCAAAACCTCAGAAATTTTCTACACTGACTCCAACGGCAGGGAAGTGCTGCAGAGAAGGTAAGTGGGCTGTAAACAAAAAGTAGTAGAAATTGAAAAGTGTTTCAAACCCTAAAAAACTGATTATAAATCTCCGGTAAAACCTAAGAATTCCTAACAATGAAATCCAAAACTTTGTCTTCAAATACAAACCTATTTTGGCTAGCCAGAGAAATGGACTCGGGTCGTGTGTGTTCTTCCCTCACAGGAAAGACTTCCGGCCAACCTGGAACCTGAAGCAGTCAGAGCCCATCGCTGGAAACTACTATCCCATCAACTCCCGTGCTTTTATCAAGGTCTGTGTGAGAGACTTTTAACGGAAACCTAGATTTACATTTAGCCGACGCTTTTCTCCGAAGCGACTTGCAGAGTATTTTACACCAGTGGTGATGGCTGCCGTGCAGGGTGCTCGTCTGACCCACCGGGAGCAACTTAGGGTTCAGTGTGTTGCCCATGGACACGTTGACACGCAGCAAGGAGGAACCAGAGATTGAACCACTGACCCTGTGGTCTGTGGATGACTGCCTTACCATATGTATATACTGATTTCTTAAAAATATGTGTTCATGTTCTGTTCTTTGGGGTCCTCTGTATTTCCAGGATGATGACGACCAACTCACTGTGGTGACTGATCGCTCTCAAGGAGGAGGAAGCATCCAGAACGGCTCTTTGGAGATCATGGTGAGACTCTCAGGCACCAGAACAAAAAAATAATCACTCAACTTTCATCGGACACACACAAAGAACTTCTTCCATTGCAGGCCAATCCTCAATTTTTCTATGATTTATTCCATCTTACTTACTTTCCAGTTCTGTTTCTCTCTCAGCACAAAACCTAAACACAGTCCCACTGAAATTAACTCCTACTCTTCAGCTCCACCGCCGCCTGCTGCACGACGATTACCGCGGCGTTGGCGAGCCTCTGAACGAGGTCTCTGACATCTTCCCCGAGGGGCTGGTGGTCCGCGGTCGCCTCCTGCTGTCCCTTGACCGCCCACCTGTTGCCGCAGACACACACCGTCCTTTGGCACAGCAGGTGGTGCTGCAGCCACTGCTGACGTTCACCGACGGAGATGTGAGCCCAGGCACTCAACTGGAGGTGAGCAAAATCCACAAATCTGTCAGGAGAAGGCGTCTCGATTCTGAGGCTTTTCCTTTTCATATGGTAAATTGTTTTGTCATTTGATTTGTCAAAGAAAACCTCTCACACACAGTAGCTATAAACAGTTACATTTAAGTCACAGAGGTCTGGGAAAATGGATTTGGTTCTGAGTATCGACAGGGTTTGGGCTTCGCTATAATGTACTACAGGCAATTTTTGTAATTATTATTCTGCTTCCTGTTCTGCTTCTTGTCATTTCTTTCTAGATGTGTACACATTTGCATTTTCACACATCATTTCACCAAACCTCAGGAGACTTGAGCTGAGCGCTGTTGCTATTAACTGTAGTTGCACTGACATGATTTCAAAGCCTGTAATTAGTGACACGTATTCCCGACTAGTCAAAACAATGAAAATTAGTAGCGATAAAGAAACTCTAACGCAATGTGGCCCACACACTGTGCACCGCAAATCAAATTACTGCATTAAAAACAAACAGGCTGCAAATTCTGAAGCTTCTTATCCAGTGTGTGTGTGTATGGACCATCTGGCCCGTATGAATAGTCGGCTGTCTGCTCGTGTGTCTGCAGTTCTCAGGGCTTCAGGCTGCGCTGCCCCCTGCTGTTCACCTGCTCACACTGACACAGTGGGACCAAGACTCTGTGCTGCTGAGGCTGGAACATCAGTTCCAGAGCTGGGAGAGCAAGCTCCACTCTCAGCCTGTCACCGTGAATCTGAAGGTAAACATTAGTACGACTATTTATGATTAGAGGTTTTTTAACTCTAATTGCCACAGCATTTGTCGAAACAAGCTTTAGAAATATGACAATTAGTGAGGTAAATGTAAATAAAGGTTTTTACTGTGGTGTTGTCTTTGTGTGTGTGTAGAAGCTGTTTTCCACTCTGGATGTGCTGGGTGTGTCCGAGCTGAACCTGTCGGCCAATCAGTGGAAAGATGAGGTGACACGTTTCGACTGGGTGCCACAGAAAGGTACAAGCCACCACTTATTAACCGCTTTGTTAACATCAGAATGGCTCCGAGTGTTCTTTTAGCACATTAGGGCTGGACGAGCGTGTAATGAACACGGATCATCCTGCTACACGTGTAAAGTTTTCTGCAGGACCAGCCCTGAACAACATCTACAGCTGTCAGCCGTTGATACTTTGTTGGCTCGGCTAAAGTGTTTCCATAGCATCAGAAACAAGAACTCAGATGCTGGAATTAGTTGCAGCCATTTTATTTAGGTGGAGTTCCTTTTTGGCTCAGTGAGGGCTGCTTATAAAAGTATTGTCTTGGCATCACAAAACTTATTTGCTCCCTCCAGGATTTCAGGGAGCTTTTTTGTGATGGTTGTGATGTTTTTATCCATTCACAATGTATTGGTTGAATTAATTGTTGCAACTGCAACGTCACAATTTCCTGGAGGAACAGAGCAATAGCATGAAAGCAGATACCCCCCCCAATAAAAGCAGTTATTCAAAGCCACTTACAAAGCAAGTAAAAAGTCAGGGAGAAACCATTAAAAGCTAAATGTCATCGTAACAAATGTTTTAGTTTTGAGCTGCAAGTGGCAGAGAGCAAAGATAGGAGGAGGAGAAGAAGAAGTTCATAGGAACAGTTCCATGACATCTGTGGGGGTGTTTAGGTACGAATGTGCTGTGGAGTTGAAATAACATCCCAGTTGTAACTGTGTCAATTCATGCTTCACATTCCTTAGACGTCTGCCCATTATATTTAATTTTATGTCACGCGTAGAAAAGAAAATAGACTTAACTCTAGAGAGAAACATCGGGGGGAATTCTCAAAAATCACTGGGATTCGTCTTCCATGTTCTCGTGTTAGGTATATTTTGTGACAGTGTGTAGGCTGAAGAAACCCTCGGACCTCCAGCCTCCCATTAGACGAGAGAGCCTGTACTCTACAATTCAGCGAACAAAATAAACACCAGGCAGCCAAACGATGGTGAATTTGCCTGATCTGCCAACACTCTGGCAGATCCCCAGCACCGGCTTCCTGCCAGTCACTGATGGACTACTTGGCCGCTGGTGGAGGGTCGTGTTCAGTTAGAACGATAGAACGAAGAGACGAGGGCGAACGCACAAACCTACTGGCGCCTTTTAATTCTACGAGGGTGGTAATCACTGCTCCACTGCAGTCAATTTCCCTGCAGGGGCTAATTAAGCAGGCAGTGTAATATAATGAGTCATAAATGCATTGTTATGGTTCATAGCTTTAATAGTAAACTACAGGGTGTTTGGTGGTTTAACAAGGCTCATTTTGCTCGGAGCTACAATTCCGCGGTTTCTGCAGCGGCTGTTCACACCTTTTCTTTGAGCGTGCAGCGTTTCAAACGTGATTTCTGGCGTCTGCGGAGACGATGTGCCCGTTTACGGTCAGTTTCATGTGATGTACCTGCTTTTCAGAGGAGAAGCTCCAGCTGAAGACAATCCGGGACCCCTCCCCGTGGGAGGTGACCTTAAGGCCAATGGAGATCCGAACCTTCCTGCTCACAGTCAGATAGCCAGTCGCAGCTCTACAGTTTTCACATGTCAGAGATTAATTATCAATGCACTTTCTTGCTTGGTTTTGATTTGACCAAGGGGGAACTGGTTCTACTAGCAATTGTACAAATACGTAAAAGAATGAAGCTTTGTTCAGTATTTGCAGCTCAATTATCTGTGTGTGCGCACAAGTAGATGACGATGCCCACAACACTAAATCAGGGAAACGCTGTGCCTTGTGTTTTACTGTTATGAAAAAATGAACAAGATTTTAAGAGGTTTTCATGCCCTAACATAGTGGCAATAGTTTGTTTTTTTGTGGTCACAGTGTAAACAGAATCAGCTGATGCTGCCTATTTTGTTCTGCAGATAAATATAAGAAATGAAGCATTTTAAACTGACTTTAGAATATTTTTTCCAGCCTGGAAATAAACTGTCAAGAATTATTCAGCACATTCACTTCAGACCAAAAATTTGCACAGAAACTAGTGATAATTTTCTCCCCACAACCTGGTGCCAATGTGAGGAATAACTGTTCTGTCAAAGTGTGTACATGCTTTGGAAATGATTTTATACTTACAAACAGTTGGTAATAAAATATCACTTTCTATCACTTTCTCTGCGTAGCATATGTGTTAATTTTTCAGCTATCAGGCTCGCACTGAGATCTTCTCACTTCAGATAACATGTCAGGAGGAATCACAGTTGCTGGAGATTGGTTTTAAAATAACGTTGACATTTCTGTTGGTGCCATCTTCAGAATTTTCGGGACAGGCAGCAGTACATTTTCGACATCTCATCTGAGAGACTTGACAAAAACATTCCATTAAAAGTTTAATTCTAAATGAATCTGGTCACAACATTCCCAGCTGTGGTTCAAATAAATGCAAACTGTTGCTTAAAAACTTTGTAAAGTGAAGAACCAAACTGCCACACTATTTAAAAAAAAAGGGGAATTGAAAAATTGGTTAATTACAGCTTATTAACTAATAAATTCAAATTAAATGTGACTCACTTTGAATATGACTGAGCAACCACAGGTCTTCTAACCGTTATCCCACACAACCTGTAAATTACCGTAAATATCAAAAACAAGGAAACATGTAGGCGTCAATCTGAGGACTTTATTGGTAGATCTACACGTTTAAATCAAAACTGAAAAAAACAAATGTAAGCCTCAGGCATAAAACTGAATATTGGATATGTTCTTTAAATAATTTTAGACTGCGGTCCTCGAGCAGTACAATGAGAGGGCAGCACATCATTCCCACTTTGTCTAAGCAGCACTTTGCACATTCAAACTCAAAAAAAAAAAAAAAAAACTAAAAGGGAGAATAAAGTAAAATTATTCCATTTGATCTTCTTTTGTCTGCTCGAGACTGTGGGAGTAGCAGCATTTTTCTCCGTGTGTACAAGTTCCCTGAAAAAGACAAAATAATAATCAGTTCAATGCTTCACCAACTTCAGTTTTTCCTAACCAAAACCACCACGTAGAGCGGAACTGCAGAACCAGCTCTGCGTTTATCACGACAGGTATGAAATCTGTGAAAATGTTAACTGTCCAGCTTTTATGTCACTAAGACTTAGTAATAGTTAAACCTTTTAGGCTTTTTAGGGAAATGGCACATAACTAAAAGCTAAAGTAATGAGGAAAACAGATTTTTATTATTGGCAATAATGGAGATGAACCCATAACTGCTCCAACGTGGACCATCTTGTGCGTTTTCCAACTGCAGTTTCATCACTGGCACACAAACAGTGTTCATACTACTAACCAGTGGATCCCTGCACCAGGTAGGCAGAATTTTTCCCCCCCTATTTTCATAGATGACAACTTCTGAAAAATGCATAAACTGAATGAACTTAATGATCATTTCCATTGGTAAAGAGAAAAGTTAAAGGTCAAATCATTGCACACGCGCTCATTCATCTGATGGTTGTCAGTCCTTGTGTGACAAATATTTCAAAAGCTTTAGCAGCACATTTTCATGAGCCGACTGAGGGCAAATGTGAATGTTTTTCTTCTCTCGCCATGTGAAACGCATTTCGATGCTAATCATTTGCTTTGAGGAGGCTGAATATTTCCTCTCTGTATGATAAACTTGATTTGACCTGAACGCTGCGTGCCTTGTACGGACTGACCTCTCTGAACCTCTTGCAGGGGTAGCTCTTTAGCTGAGAGGAGTCTGTCGTCTGGCTCTTCCTCTTGTTCTGGCATTTCTGCCGCTTGTCCTGCAGATCTGTAGCGATGCCGCCACTGAAGGACAGAGACGAGAGAAAACATTTAGCAACGCACGCAAGAGGACACTGAGCAAGTTATCCCAGACGCTGTGGTACTTACCCAGCTTTGGCACGAGCTTTGGGTCCCCAGAAGGCCTGTGGGTTCTCCTGGAAGCGGGTCAAATGGCGTCTACGGGACTGGGGGTTGGCGTCCTCCCTCACAGTGAAACAGGCCTCTCGGCTACTCGTATAATCCAGCACACAGATGTTCAGTAAACACACGTTAACGTAACGCAAATGCAATTAAAGGTCTATGACACCAGTTACACTCATCCTGGTAGGGCTTCCAAGTCTAGGATGTGGCCTCACCTGGGCTCAGTGGAGAGGATTTTGAAAGCAGGGCTGGTCTGAGACAACTTCTCCCTCTTGACAGGGTTGATCTTCTCCTGCGGAAGACGATTGATGACACAGACATAAATACCAGGCTTTATGTGATCATGAAAAGTGATTTTTTATTCCTGAAAAACAGCAGGAGCCTGTAAGTTCTCGGGAGGTCAAGGATTGTGTTTTTCCTATTTGTCCATCAGTCGTGTTTACCCAGCATCGCATTATGTCCCAGATGGCTGCAGGAGGAGCATCTGTCTTGATGGCATTTTTACAGGCGTGAGAGAGGGAAACTCTGTAGCCAGCATGAAGGAGCGCAGATCTGCAGAGAGAGAGCACAAGAGGTGGGAACGGTGGATTATCTGAGCAGCAACGGAAGGGAGGAACATCACTGGTTGCCAAAAAACACGGGGGCAACCCAAAACAAGGAGCAAAAAGGGGATTATAATCTAGGCTCCAAAACTAATTCAATCAGTCTACAGCGAAAGGTTTCATACCCCGAAAAACCCCCACGTATCACAATACTTGAGATATCTGTGTGCATATTTCTGACCATTCAGAGTCTGTTTAGGCCGTGGAGGCGTGTGCGCTCACGTGATTTTCCAGTGAGCACAGCACTGATGCCAATTCAGTGACTTTGTTGCCAGATTGAGCTGTTTTTTAAATCAAAAACTCCAAATCTAACTTGGCAGATTTTAGCCACTTTCAATTGGCTTTTCTTGCTGCCTAACGATAGGCCAGAGCTTCATTTAGGAAACTTTGCAGTCACGTGTGTGCAAAGTTGTGTGTGCTTTCGGTTTCTGGCGGCTTTAAGCAGGTTCGAGCTTCTTTCTGTTGAAAATCGTTGATATAATAGGTGGGGAGTTATTTTGGGGAAAAAAGAAGTTTTAGTTTTTGCATGTTTTAATCAAGTTTGTTTAATACACTATCGAAATTATAGCAATGACTTTTTGACCAAAGCGCGCAGTCTATGTAACCATGGTAACAACGTGTTTTTATTACAGCAGTTTGCTCAGCTTTTTGTCGGCCTCTGCTCTACATGTTTAATTAAATTTACATTACACTTTTAACTAGTGACTCGGCCATTTTTCCATGTGCGTCGCAGTTCATTCTGAAGTGTTCAAATATACAAAAATACTTAGATTTAATGGAGTTTTTGACAAAACTTTAGTTATTTCTGTGTGCGTGCATGAGAAGTGAGTTTACCTAAACTGGAGCAGGGGTGGAGTGTTGCAGTGTATTGTGCTGCTCAGATTGTCCACTGTGTAATAAAGAGGCACATCTTCCAACTCCTGAAGCAAACGACACAGGTGTTACAGTTTCTTTTAAATCCAACACACACACACACACACACACACACACACACACACCAAGAGTGTGTACAGAAACGTAAGTGGATACCTCGGTCACCATGCTGAGCACGCCCTCGATGCGCTTGGATGTTCCGAATCGAGATGGGTTCCCCGACACAGCGGACAAAACCTTCTGCACAAACGTCAAGTCGTGGACTGGTTCGGCCCAGATGGGACCACCCAGCTACAGAGAGAACAGACGCAGGCTCAGCTAGTGTACGGTCAGGGGGTGGCGTGTATATACACACACATGTGCGTGAGCTGAATAGGGATCAGTTTGTGTTTCAGTGTGAGCAACCTGATGCCTCTGTCCACAGTGCTCACACTCGGGTCCGACAGGGGGTCCAGTGGCAGCAGAATACTTCATACTGAAATAAACAACAGCAGAGACTCTTTCACATTTATACAGTGAAGCATCTGTAGCTGAAATGGATGAATCTACGACTGTTGACAGCGTGATAATGATATGATTAAGGTATTTTGAAAAATTAAACTCGATGTATTTTCCAGTGACTCTGTGACACGTGAGTGTGCTGCAGGACAGTGTGTTAATCAGCACACCGTGGTTTCAGACCCAGTTGTGTGGTGCGTGTCGTCTTACTGTTTTCCATTGCTCGTTCTTCTGCCCATTCTCTGCAAGTGGAAAGAGCCACAGCCGACACAGTTGTAGATCAGAGCCTGTTTGCTGCATGGGACAGGCCAAACGCACAAATGTTACACACAAATAACGCTGTTTAAATCCTAAATTGGTTTAATTGTGTTTGACCTCTGAGCATTGTGTTAAATATGTGTGTATGTAGTAACGTCGGTTATAATGTCTCTCACCACATTCTGTACTGTTAGAAAACACTGCTGCAATGACCCAGTTTCAGGATCATTCATCTTTCATCATGTCTCATTTTGTCAGATGTGTGTGTGTGTGTGTGTGTGTGTGTGTGTGAGCACCTGGCTGAGTTCTTGACTGTAGCCTGTCCTGTGAAGACACGAACAAAGACCCGAATGTAAAAGTCGACACTGACGGACAGCAGGGGCTGGATGTATCGCTGGTACACCGCTGCCCGCTGGTCCAAACTGTGGAGGATGATGCGAAGAGCCTGCGGAGCAAAGAGAGGATGATGAACGTTTGCTGCTTTTTTTACAGCACCGACTGCGTTTACCCTTTTAATGACCTGAAATTCTAATTATTTCAGCGTTAAGCGATTAACGGCATCACTGTACATTCTGTCACAGCAGCCAAATGGTGAAAAACGGGGCCAGTTTCTATTGTGAGTCCCACGCAACCATTTACAGGAGACGCAGGTAGCGCTAACGACAGGTCCTACTCTAACCAGTGTCGGGTCTGGGTCCCAATATGCCCAATACCCCAGAGAATCTGAATGGACCAGGTTGTGTTGTGCGTTTTGAACGGCTCGGAACCTGTTCTGATGAGGGAAATAAGGGAGACGTGCCGTCCAGTTAATCTGAAGAAAAGCTGCTGCCTACAAATGTTCCTTTTGTCACCCAGTTGTCTGCCAAAGATTTTCTTGTGAATGACAAAGAACAGGAATTTCAATTTCTCACACACATTTGTTTTAACATTATTATAATATTGCTCATCCCTTCCACCACGGCTGCATGTTAACTGATATAACTGCCTGACAGTTACATGCTGCTGCCAGATTTGTGTGTCCTCTCTCAGTTAGGGGTTTTGGTTTGGGCCAAATTATTCTTGTGCTGGTTCCAGATTTCCTCAGGGCCCCCTCAAACCACATCTATTTTTATTGAAAATGTATTTATGCAGGTTGAGTTTGGATCAGAAAAGACCTCCACACCACAATCTACAGCTGTGTCTCAGTTCAGTGGCTTGAAGACCAACTACATCACACATTTCCTGCGTTTTTGACAACAGATCCTCTTTTTGAACAGACTTAAACACTGTGGCTTGTTTTTGGCTGAGCTGTAACTGATTAACTGACAAGCCAGTTGTTCAACATTCGCTCTGATTATGGTATGTGCCTCATACTGTCTGATATGCTGTTGTATTTCTGTTACTATGTCAGCTGCGTGCACTTCCTGTTTGCAGTGTTGCTATGTTACTTACTCTAATTGCATTTCAGAGCCCAACACTAATTTCCCAAAGGGTAAGTATCTTATATCGTATGACAAAATTTGAGACATTCATTTTTGTTTTCCCCCAGACTGGCACATGTACACACTGCATATGAATATGAATGCGTCATGGTGACATGTCTGTGTGTGTTGTGACGTGTGGGTGCCCTCACCATCTCATGACAGTATTTGGCTTTGATGGAGACTGAACCATATTTGCTGTAGCAGGTCTCTCCACTGTTTCCTGCCATCACCGCCATGTCTGTACACGTTATACACAGCAGACCTGAGAGAAACCGATGGACACACACAGAGTCAGCAAAGACGACAGCTACAACCAAACAAGACTCATCTTTCACGGCTTGATTGTTCTATGCAAAACATATATTTTTCCCCAATAAACTGTTACTTAAATAGGTAAAACCAAACTGAATTATTTAATAACATAAAACACATCTATCTCTGAATTCATTTGTCAAGCTGATTAATTTTATGACATTTTTTAAAATACAGCGAAAACCAAAATGTGTGAATGTGTAAAATCTCCCACGGGTGAAATTGTATTAAAGAAAAATTATGCGATTAAAGATGACACCATATTATTCCTGGCCATATTTCATGCTTATGATTAAATAAAAACATCTCTAAATGCAGCTGGTAATATTCTGATGGGTTAACTTGTAGCCGATTGTTAACATCACTTTACGATTAACCTGCTCTTGTTGTGAAATTTCCAACAAGCGTAACGACCACAGCAGTTGTTGGAGCACTTTCTGCGGTTCTGAAGTATTTTGTTCTTATTCGTGATGTTTTTTGTTCATCGCTATATTTATACATCTAAAAACAGGTGTAATCCACAGGTAAAGTAGGATCTTTGCTTTTCTAGAAACAGGAACAGTGTATAAAAGTTCTTCATCACCCTTTCGAAACGGATTTTTAGATGACAGTTGTAGACGCTCATGGTGTAAAGTAAACATGGAAGATAAATCATTAATAAAAAACAACCAACTAGAATATTCAGACTGTAACAGACCTATTTAAGTCAAGTTGTCACATTCTTTCATATTAACCCACATTAGCTCATCTTAATCAAGTTAGCAGCTATGCACTGTATTGATTAGGACTAATGCATTCATCACTCATTTTTTTCTCTTTTGTTATTAGATCATATGGTTACATTTATACTTTTTAAAAGTATGTCTTAGTTTAAGACCATGGAATGCTGGTTTAAGACCATTTAAAAGGTCTTTTGGAAACTTTTAACAATTATCATTAAACATTGAAGCTATTCTCAAACGTTTTTTTTTTTTTTTTTTAAATCAGGCTCTTCCTACTTGCGGCACCAACCGCAGAATTTTAACTATTTCTGCCTCTTTTTGTTTTGGGACATTTGCAGCTGTGCAGAGTGTAGTGGAGCATAGCAGGGAGAGGGAGGGCTGGCGAGAGCAGAGCGGATCGATCTCTAGGTTCATGATAGTGCTGGTTTTTCAGGATCATAAGATTCCACTCACTGTTGTCTTTTAAAATAGAAACAATTTTTAGTGTAGGTTTAATGGAGCAGACAGGACCTGAAGATTTTCAAGATCAACCCCAGACACATGTTGAGTTTAAACTACCAATCCTTCATCCCATGCAGCTCCAACAAAGCTTCTTCATGCCAATGAATTGCCATTTTAAATTAACTATTCAAAATCACAACAAAGCAAAGAGAGTTGGATGCTGCTCCCTGAAAAGTCAATTCAACCCAAAAACCGACCCGAGAAAAGAAGTCCGTTAGATGACTGACAGTCTTAAGTACCCACCTCCTTCGCTGACGGCCTGTACGGCGGCATCCAGGAAAGAGGCAGGGCTGCCATAGGGGTCCAAATCAATGACATCATAGCGCTCCTTCTTCCCTCGCCTCTCATACATCAACATACTGGAGAAAATAAAAAGGGAGAGGAATGAAAACAAATATAACCACTGAATCAAATGTTATATACAAAGAGTCGTGGCCAGTTAAAAACAGCAGATTAGATAAAAGAAAGACAAGAAGATAAATATGATGAGGAGAGAGGAAGCTGAGCAAGCCATGGAAAAATGAGGGGAGAGAGAGGACGAGACATCATAAACGAAGAAAAACAAAGAGACAAGCAGGGGCAGAAGAAGGAACAGAACAAAAGGTTAAAACCCAAGACTGAATACGAGAGGAGGAACCGAGAGTGAGCAACCCAGCGAAGCAGATAAATAAGAATAAGTGGCAAAGGCCGACCAGCAAGAAGCAAGCATTTCCCCGAGCGTGCTGAGTAATCATACCTGGCGTCCCTGCAGCTGGCCTGGAGCAGGTGGCTGACTGCGTTGTACTGGGCGTTCCTGGCAATTAGCGCCGCGGCCTTGGTGGAGAAGTCATTGGCTGTGACGCTCTGCAGACCTGGGACTTCAAGAGCGAAGCGTACCGAACGCAGACCGGATGCCGCCAGGCCCTCGAGGATACGAAGACCATGCTGAAATAGAAGGTTCGAGGAAAGAAAGTTAAAGGTGGAAAAAATACTTTTAGCCAATAGAGGGCAGCAGACACAAGCTGGAAACAAGAACTGCTTATTGCCACTTCATAAAGTTGGAGATGGAGCAAACTGTCCTTAGCAAACGGCAAAATATCTTATTTCACATCATTTTGTCTTTGATGCCATTGTTAAAGTTGTGATTATTGTAGCTATAAATGTGATACTAATCTAACAACAGATATGCCAAGTATAACCCAAAAACTGCTGATACTCCCACAAGAAAGACATTTTCAGAACTAATCACTGTCAGAGTTCTCTCTCTTTGAAGCGGCTCTCTCCAAACAGGACTGGGATCACCAGCACTGGAACCCACTAACCAGCCAGAGAGACGAAGCTGACCACTTAAGACATTATTTCAAAGTAATCAAGTTCTTTTCATGAACTGATCTAATTGCCTCTCTTCCACTTGGGTCCACCGGACTGTGAAATTACCTGGTGCAGCATTAACATAAGTCATTTGCTGTACACTGGAGTCAGTGTGTATATTTTTAGAGGAGGAAAGCCCAGTGGAAATCAAACAGCGACTCTTGATAGTGCTGCGCTTCAAACTACAGCAGCAGGTGCTACAGCGTCAGAAAACTGGATTCGTGAGGATTTTCTAACCTTTGGCTTTTATACACCATTTGTTTTTTGTGAGGCTCTTTAACTACTAACCTTCTTTAATGTCCTAAAACCTTTGACATAGCAGTACATTGAATTGTTGTATAGCTATATTCCAAATATATATTTATTCTGTTGGACTTTTTGCTGGGACAACTGTAGCACTAGAGTCTGTTCCTTCACACTTCCTGTATAAAAATCAATACTACATACCTCACATTTCTCCCCCACTTTTGCAGTTACAGCTGGCTCCTCTGCTCCATTTTTCTCCATCTGTGCCTCGGCCTCATTCGTCTCTTCTGACAGAGAGACCACCACCCTCTCCGTCTCCCCAGGCACCACCACCTTCACCCCGCGCTGAGCCAGCAGATCTCTGGCAAACTCTGTGATCACAGCGCATCTGGAAATGTGAAGAGGAAAGTATTAAGGCCCATTTGCTTTTGGTACATTTATTTTGAAATGTCAGATTTAAATAATACATTTGGATTGGCGCTGGAAAGTTTTTGGCCTCTGTGCATATTCTAGATTTTTCAAATTCTTATGCAATTCCTAAAACTAAATGCGGAAAGAAATGCCTGTTTTACTTTGGAAGAGGATCCAGTCTTAAATATTTATGTGTTGCAAAGGTATGTGAAGCTCTAGGATTATAAATTGACTTGCGGGGTAAATTAAAGTGATATGTCTGTTACAATTGGATGACAATCATATGTCTGTTACAATACTGACTGACAACCCCTGACCCAGGTAATCAAGAGTGGGTAGAGCACTAGTTGGGAAAATCAGGAAAAGGGGTTCCTGAGGACCAGAGTTGGGAACGACTGGTCAAGGTAATGACGAACCGCACGGTAGCATCTAGGAAACTAAAGGCAGTTTCGTGGATGTTACCCTGCAGGCGTAGCAGGGGCTAATGTCGATGTAAATGAGTCCACCGTCAGGGGGACATTAACTATGTTGTGCATGGCAGAGCTGCAACGAAGGAATGTACCACTCCCCAGAAAGAACAATGCTACCTGAAGTGCAACAGAAAAGTAGAGGCAGTAGCACAATGACCTAAATACACAAGTCGTTCTACCAAAGAGCGGTTACAGAAGAACATATTTAATATTTGGAATGGGCAAATCAAAGTCCTGACCTAAATCCTGCAGAGATGCTGTGTAAGGACTTGAGAGCAGTTTATGGAAGGAAGCCAACCAACATCCCTGTGCTGACGCTGTTCAGTTAGAAGTAAAGGGCTTAACTCCTGCCAAACTGATGCTCTGAGTTATTATACATGTTTACAGCAGTTACTAAAAGTACAGCTTCACAACTTTATAATATAACTTTAGATAGTGAATAAATAAGTTTGTGTATTTTATGTCTCAGTCACTTATTTGAGTTTCATTTATCTAGATTTAGGATTTCATGAAACTCCAATAGGGTTTTCAGATTTTAAAGCGCCATTGAACTAGAGTTCCATTAAGACAATGATAAGGTGCTCATACTAATATTCAAACGATTTAACGTTCCCTCCTCTTAATATAGGCCGTTGTGAGGTCCCTTCAGAAGATGCTTCCTAATTAACTTCTATCCAAACGTAAAATGATTTAAACATTTATCTGAATACGATAAAAGGCTTGTAAACACCTTCCACAGTTGTGTAGCATTTTTTGATAATGAAAATTCTATTTTTTTCTCTATTGCATCTCAAGAGGAAATCACTGTCCAGGGAACACAAATAGAAAATTTTACAGACATAAAGCTAGCCACTTTGTTTGATTACATCTTACTCCTAAAGCATCACATTAGCTGTACAAACACATTTAATCCTTGTACTGATCTCACTTATGCAAAAATATGCACACATCTTCCATGTGCCAAAGACTAAAGGAATCGGTGTTTATACTTACGTTAAATCTCTGTTAAACTCCTGGACCGGATTGTAAAACACCTCATTGGCATTAGGAAACAAGATGGAGGCCTTGCCTTCCTTGACCACTGTTTCCCCTGGTAACAGACCTGCAGGAGGTGCCTCCTCCTGGTCAGGTGCTGGACTCGCATCTTTTGTTGAAGATTCAGGAGACGTAAGGGAAGGGTTGGTCGTGGAGGCTTTTAGGGGCTCCATGGATCTCAGCCCCCTGTTGACAGGAGCAGCAGGAGCTCTGTGTAGCCTCCAGAAGAATGTCTGTCTGGCAGATCGGGTGCAAGAATAATGCAGGTGATGGGAGATGGTGAGGCTGAACAGCTGAGCTGACTGCCTCAGCATCAAGGAACAGAACCTGGAAAAAAAAAAAAAAACTCTTAACTCTTGTCCACTTTTTGTTTTCATTTTACAGTTTTACAAAATATGACATCACAACAACAATAATGAGTTTCAATCGCTGACAGAATCCAGTGCAGAAGAATAGATACAGTATCATATAGAAATGAGACTAGTGAGTTATAGTATTTTCATTGGACAATTGTTGAGATATGAAATTATAATGGGAAAAGGGCAAATTTTTTATCAATGAACTCTAGTCTTGTGTTATGAAACCCATCAGAGTCAATCCTGCAAAGTTGTGAGAATTAAAGAACCTACGACTAAAACTAGTTTCCTGTGTTTAACTTGACAGATGAAGTTTAGCCCAGGACAGTTACTCCAAGAGGATCCAAGTCACACACACATTAATAAATATGGCTATTACTAGTTCCATAAACCCCAATGAGGCTAAAGAAATACTTTTGAAATTCTATGCAACAACCTTCTCATACTGTTTCACATTTTCCTAATGACAATTTTAACTCTAGTGTGGTAGAAACGATAATTCATCTGTGCCAAATTTATATTTGCAACTTTACCAAATTTTGGTCAGATTTTAAATATTTCCAACTTCAGAAGATATTCTAATATACTTTTTATATAAATATTGGAATAATTATTTTTGTAAATTTGATCATTGTGTTAGGATTTTAATTTCAAAATGTTATAATCTCTCAATTACATCACAAAAAAATATGCACACTTGAGAATCACGTTTTCAAAAAATGTATTTATGTCTGTAAGTTTTTAATTATGTATTGTATTTATTTATATTATTTATAATCTTTTTCTTGTTATTTATCTTTTCCTTCATGAAACGAACATTAAACTAACACTTATAAGTAATATTTTGACTGTACTGAAATTGGAATGCATTAGTTTAATAAAGAAAACTATTCAAAGCTTCTTTATCTTTTATCAATTAATGACTTAATGAGTGTGCAAAAATATTGAGAAATGTCTATTACCACTGAGGTACCCAAATGTATTTCACTATAAGCTGAAGGCTGCCAGCTGTCAATCAAATGGATAAGCAATGGTCAGCAAACTATACAGGCACTATAAACAAATTTTGGATCACTTAGATTCATTATTAAGATTTAAAATGTATGTATGTGAGGCTTTCATACATATGAAGGATTTACGAAATACACTGTTCAGATCTGTATATCGTTGATTAAGCACAGAGGAGGGCACTGCCAATTTTAACATGATCCTCATTTATACGGCATAAAGGTCAAATGTAAAGGAACATAAAGAAATAAATTGTTGATTAAAAGAATAGGTTTTCAAACTAGTCTTGTTTTGCTGATCTGTTGGTGGGGGGGGGGTAATGTGAGGCAGCTAAAGCAATTTAATTATATGGTGAAATCACATATCCTCCAATATAGCACAAGGCTGCATATCTTTTTCTATCAACACCCAAAATGCTTTGGTAATGGATTTTGTCCTGTCTGAATCTGCATCGAGAGGCTGTTTAAATGCTGCAGGAGGAAAAGTGGTTCCTTCCCAACTGACTCTGTCCGTTTTGCTGTTATCTGAAACTCTTGGGTGGTGTTTCTCATACTGGTAAATGGTTTGTTATATTGATATTGCTGCTAACATAAGTCTTCACATTGCACATTTTTTTCCACTGTCAATGTCAGAGGTAACAATGAAAAACCAGACATCCCATTTTCAGGCCTGAATGACAGCTGGATTATTCAGTGGATTATCGGTCCAACATATTTAAAGGGTTACAACATGGTTTTAATGTTGTAATATATACCTGCATATTTACATCCTAAAGAGTGGTTGATAAAAACCAGTTATGAATTACTCATTCTATACATGCTCAGTGATGCATTCTACTTTTGTAAAGGTTTAAATAAAATAAATCAATAAATCCAAACAAGCATTCAAACTATATCACAGTATATCAAATAAGCAAGTACATCTTTAGACATTTGAACTGAATAATTTGTCAGGTGGGTTTCAGTCAATAGTCAATGAGAGGTAGGTTCAAGTGTGACAATTTCTGAGATTTCCTTCTTTCCCTCATGAACATGTCTATCTTTGATATTTTAAAATATAACTGACTAACTGGGGGATATTGTATTGGAGTAAAAATAACAACAGTTAAACACAAAAAAAAAAAACAATCTCCCTTAGCTTTAGCTCGTCTCCCATACTGTACCTTTAGCTTTACGTATTTTCACAAAGACACCGTTAGTTGACACTGGGTGTAAAGAATAAAAGAAAGCGACGAATTCGACAGAAAACGCTGCAGTTCTGCAGCTGCTGCACACGCCTTCCCGACCAACATGTTAGCATGTTTGCTAGCTAGGCTAAAGAGCCGTAAACCGTTTTACCTGTCACGCCTCTTCTGGGTGGACGCTGCTCTTCTGATTTAGGCAGAGATTCTACTGTACAAGCAACGCGAGTGACCCTCGGTGTGTTTTCCCTGGCTTGGTTTTCAGCTCTACGCGTTAGCACATGGACGCGGCCATGTTTAGAGAGTCTCTACGGAAGCCCGCAAGGCCACTAGCGCTAAACGCAGAGTGTCTCCGCCCCCGTGCAGTCACTCAAAGTAATGTTATGTACGACGGGGGGGGTGGGAGCGGGTCGATCATCCCCGGCACACACTGGCCTACTTTCCCCCGCGGTGAACATGTGAGGAGCCTGGAAAACACATCAGTCTGCTTTCATGAATAATCTAATTTAATCTTACCGTGCCCGAAATTAGTGATGCATTCTGATGAAAAGGCTAAACATAGTCCATGGATTAACCAACATGTTCCGGGCCTGATGCGACGAAATAAGAACAGTGAGAGAAAGAAAGGTCAAAGCAGGCCAGTGCTGAGCGGGTCAGCCAATGTGCACCAGAGCAGAGGGAATCTGGTTCGGTATGGCCCGAGTGTCTTCCTGCTTATCGGCAATAAATACGAGATCAGTGGTGTTTTTCATCGTTTTTCTCCATTATCTTAAAGGGATGTTGTGTTTTAAAGGTTTTAAATGCAGGTTTCCACTCTGAGGACAGGTGATCCAAGCATCAACATGCTGTGGGGCCCCAGGATTATGCAGGGGCTTCAAAAGCTCAGGGCTTTGTTCCTGAAGAACATCGCCTAACCTGAACATGTGTCCCATGTCCTGAAGAAGGACGCTGCATCTAAAATGTACTTTTGAGTATTTTATTATTTCAGGCTTGTGTTTATATGTTGCAATGTGTTATACAAAACAAATGACTAACTCTTGCTTTGGGATACTTCTAATCTATCTAAACTTTCTATTATTAAACTTTTTACTTCTGTTCCGCCATGTTTAAGTTGTTATGTACTTTTACTGATTATAAAAGGCATTCTTGCACTTTAATTGTCCACTGAATGGCTGCAAATGCAACATATTTTCTGCGTTTTAGATTTTTACATATAAACAGTAGCCCAATAGTAATAATAATTACTTCTGATCTTAAGCTTTGCCTTAAAAAAGAAATGAATAAAAATGCAGATTTCACCAATTAAAGCCTGTGAGAACATGCTTTCAGAATGAATTTGCTAAGGTTGTTTGCTGAAGCAGCACTTTGACTTTCATGTTTAAGCATATATGAAAAGGAAACTGGAATAAAAATCCAAAAAGAGATGGATTTTATGCTAAAAATGTTAAATGGTTAAATGGATCCTGGCTGCAGCCCTGCTTGTTATTGAGTGTTTTATACTATTTTTGCGATAATTACAGGACCTACATTGAAAATCAGCAGACTTCAAGTGTATCATAGTGTCATCAAGCTGTATTATTAGTGGTTTGCACCCATTTCCTATAAAATGGGACATGCTTCTGGGCGGAAAAAAAAAATCTGGCTCACAAGCCTGAACATCTGGATGGGGGCGCTGTGACAATAAATGCCCAGAGAGCGTGGCGCTATACATCTGACACAGGAGAATTATAGAGTTAATAGTATTTGGCATGACAGGGAGAGAGAGCGGGGAGCGCAGTGCCGTGCCTGAATGCAGTCTCATCCTGTTTAGTATTCACTGTGTGCAGCGCCTGGAGGCCCCGGAGGGCTCACCTGCCCGGAGTCTAGACACAGTATCGAGACGCACCATCACGCACATTATTAGACAGCCGGATCGAACCACCGGCACAGTCTTCACGGTCCGTGCGGAGCCCGGGCAGGAGGAAGTCGGTTCCACCGGCAAAGGGAGAAGACACCCCCGGTGAGTGCGTGAGAGAGTGGGTGGACTGGTGGGTGGGGCTCAGACGGTCGGGTCGGCTGGGGACGCTGCCTGTCCTGCAGCGACGTGGGCTCGAACCTGTAATCCGTTACTTTCACTGGCGAGCTCACGCGTTACACCCACAAAGTGTGAGGCAGGCTGGAATCTAAGAATGCCAGTCAATAATCGGACATAATTCGCCATTGTTTGGACTGGACAGTGTCACTAAGAGTCAACTTTCACGCTATTACTCATGCAAATGAATGGGTCTCTGCCAAGTTATTTTTAGTCGTGCTGGGGGGGAACAAATTGGAGGTGAAGGTGGAGGGAGCCCATCATTTAGCTTCTACCTGATATTTAAGGGGTTTGCTGACAAACCGCCCAGGTAAAGCCCAGTTCCACTCTGGCCTTAGTTATTAGACCCGCCGTTTGTTTATTGGGCTCACGTGAAGTTCATCCAGGTGTGCGTCAACCAAATAGGTTTTACGACAGGAAGTTGACTGACCGTTTTTGGACTGTCACTTTGGGCAACTGGGAGCACGGCGTCCTCTCGTCACAGCGCGGGCAAAAGTAATGGGACAATGCGGACGGATTGTCCATGTGTCTACCTGTCTGTCCTGTCTCTGTCTGAGCGATCGGTGACTCTGGGATCTGTGTGCAACCCCTGGGAGAGTAAAGAAGAGAAAAAAAAATCCCCTGCGTCCCTCTCCTCGATAGCTCTGCGCTCTTTCACTCGCCTGCATGTGTGTGTGTGCGCGCGTGCGTGTGCGCGTGCTCGGGCTGCTGCTTCACAGTACACACTCACAATGAATGGCTGCCTGTAGCGAGGCGGAGGGAGACACTAGACCGCTTCTTCTGCGCTGCTGCTCCTCCACCGAATCACTTTCCAGCGGAATTACAGCCGAAGGGGGTGAGTTGAGCGCGGCGGGGCCCACGGGAAAACCACGATTCGGGGCTCGGTGGCCGAGACGGGTCGCTCGCTCGTCCGAGCCCCGAACTGTGTGTGCGTTGAGGGGGGTGCCCGTCTCGAATTCGGATAGAGGGGATGGCGTGTGGTCTGCGGCGGTGCGTTGAAGTGCCATTGTTCTCCATTGTAATTGTCTTTTTTGTGGGGGAAAGATGTGGTAAAGTTGTGTTTTAGCCACCTATTTGGGGGGATGGGCTCATGAGGGGGGGCGAGCAAACTTTAACCAGTTCACCTTCTTCTCCCACTCGCCACCGCGGGCTGCCCCCCTCGGTGACTGACTTGATGAGTCCTCCGCTGCTCTTTCTCCCACATTCCTGAACTTTCTCCAAAACTACTTGTTTTTTTTTTAGGGGGGGTGGGGGGGTGATCGGGGGCAGTTTTCCGTCTTCACAAAGTGCACAGTGCATATGTTACCCGTTCGACAAACGGGTTAAGATTGCACAGCCAGCCCCCGACTTTCCTTTCCCCTCCTCTGCTCTCGCCATGCCGGATCCATCCGTCTGTCTCGCCCACAGTTGCAGCGCATTTGTGTCCCGGGATGACCTGTTGATGTCGACTGAAGATGGAGTGCCCTCTTTAGCCCCCCTCCCACCTCTACAGTCCAATAAAACAGAATTAATAAAAAAAAATGACATTAACACACACGCACGCTAAAAAAATATATACATCGGATTCGAGTTCAGATGAGTGAACGATGGCTTCCGGAGTCCGCGTGGTTTTGTTTTTTTATTTTCGTTAGCTTTTTTTTTTTTTTTTTAATCGGTGGAGATGAAATTGATGAATCGCTGTGATATATCATACGCGACATTTTGGAGGGGGACAGCGCGTGTCTGTCCCGTATCGGTAGCTACCATTCGTCCCGAGGAGCAGGAGGAGGAGGGAACTCGGTCTGAACGGACATCGCAGCGCTGCTGCTGAATATTTGATGCCTCCCGACTATTTTTGTGACATAGTTTGCGCTCGGCGGAGTTGACATACAGAATCCAAAAATAATAAAGAGCTCTTTATGTGTCTCCTTTCCGCCACCGCCGCTGCTTCGGCTCGTGCTCCTGCCTCCCCCCTCCCTGCGTTCGCACGCACGCACGCACGCACGCACACCGGCCCGGGCCAGCCGAGGACTCCCAAATCCTACCGGGCATCGAGGCTGGCACACGGCGGGGCACCGAGAGCTGTCTGCCCGCTCCGCCTGCCCTGCTCTTCCCCCTTTGGTGGCGGGCTCTTTCTCTCCCGAGGCGTCAACCGGCGAGACGTCGGCTCCGCTCGATTTTGACGTGAGCCTGGTGGACGTTTAATTTCTCTGTGTGTAAATAATAATTCGTTTTGGAAGTTTGAGCTCCAGTCGTGCTCAGGGGAGGCTACACTGTTTAGCCACATTTTTGGTGCATGTCCACCCACGAGTGTCGACAAACGCAGCGTTTCCAGGCGATGTTGTCCTTGAACTAAAAGCCAGACGAGGCTGCGATTTATCACCCGTAGTTTAATGGCATGTTTGAGAATTATCCGCAGATGTAAAGTGCTTTTACTTGTGCCAGGGTTAGCCTTAGCTTTAGCCTGCTACTTGCTAACAGGCCACCTTTAACCTCCCTGAACCAGGAAATTGAGTGTGATCAGGTAGTGATTGATGTTGATATGCATGTGTTGATTCTCACAGTTGCTTGGATCGATTCTGTCTGCACCGATTAAGTTCAGTTTTTTTTTTTTTTGGTACTTGGGTGTTAGCAGGAGCATGTGTTTAGTCTGCAGAGTTTGTGCCCCTGGAGATTAATTATACAAAGTTGTAGAGGACACACACAAACACACACACACTCAGTTTAGCATGGAGTCTGTATATAATGGGGCACATGGGGCCTGCAGGGGTCAAGTGGTGTGAATTAACTCCCCCCTTTATGTTTCCTGGAAGTTGTTGTGACCTCGCTGACCTGTCGGGAAGGAAAAAGTGGCTGGTGGGCTGCGCTTGAGTGACATCTCCACGCTCCCCAGTGTATTGATCTCGAATCAGGCAAGCGCTTCTCTTGTGTGGATGAAAAATTTGCATCTGAGCTACCGAAATATACCACAGTTCAAAACATGTAATTTGTTTTTAATCACAAATGCTGGTGTGTTATTGTAAATAGCAGTTTAATAATAACCACCACAGTGGTTGCTGCTTTTCGGTGACATTGGTGCATTTGTTTTGCTTTTGATTTTTGAGGGGAAGGTTTTCTTCACACAAATGCTTTGTCTTAGACGCTGCCTGCTTATTATTCATATGATTGCACATATTTACACCTGGAAAAAAAACCACAGGCATTTACTATTGGTTGCTGAGAAGCTCCACTGGGACACTTGTCAGTTCAATTGCTCGCTCAAGGCCACGGGAAGTGCAGATGTTAGGGAGCAGATAGCGTGCATAATGCAGTTGTAGTTCCTAGCTGCTTTTTTCGTAACACTCCAAAATTTTAAACCAGCAACTTTTAATCCTGCTGCTCTATCAGTGCACTCCAGTACTGTAATACAGTAATCCACATTATCATTGAATTCACGCTGTGCTAATTAAAGTAAGTGTAATGTGTGCAAACAAATCCTGGATAAGACCCAAAGTGCATGGAGAAAATATCACTCCGTGACACGTCATTTGAATTACATTGATGTAACTCACATTCACATTCATTTCTTCACATCGACACAAACTGTCCGGGTACGTTGGCAAGCGGACACTAACTTAGTGATGTCAGACAAGGATTGATTTAAATGAAGTCAGTATGAGAAACCAAACAGCAGTTCATACCTCATACGCTAATAGCATTTTGATATATTATGGGAAAGTGCTCCCAATCTAATAAACAGACTGTGATCTTAAATTGTTTTTGTCCAGAATAGTGATGGCCAATTAATTACACATCATAATAATAACAGAATTGAAGTGGAATACATAAACTAATATTAGCATTTAGTAGGCTTTAGTTGCTTCTGTAGACAACACTGAGATATGCTGATAAGTGATGTTTCGATTTTTATCATAACTTCACAAGGATTATTTCAGAATTTTCAGCATTTGTAAAAGTAAAGTGCTTCCAGTCAAATGTGTAGCACTGGAGTTGTAAATACATGTGCTTTATTCTATCTCTAACCCCCTGCATTTACTTAGCAGGCCTACATCTATAAAAATTAATTAGTTGCAATAAACTTAAAAATTAATTAGATGTAATGCCGATGGCCCTCTAGTCTCAATGCTGCCCTTACGTAGGTGTTATGCAGGAGCTCAGTACGGCTGTAGCCCATTATTTTCAGCCTTTAGTTCTCAAGTAGTGAAAGTTTGCTGAGCACGCACGGTACAGCACACTGCTTTTATAATTTTTTGTTTGTGGCCAAAAAGAAGAGCCACTCAAAGAGTTGGGATTTTAAGGGAATAATTCTTACTTTGATTTGGTTTTATAATGAAGTGATGTTTATAGTGCATAGCAGATTTGAGATGGTTTCTGAAGGGCCATGATATACTGATTTTTTTTTTTTTTTGTTACCTCGTGTATATATCTGTGTACTAAATACAAAGTTGAGGAGAGGTTTTGCAACAAGAGACACTGTCGTGGTGTGTCATTGCCGAGTTGTTCAGACGATATTAAAGCCGTCGCCTCCTACTACACGTCAACAAAGGTTCAAGGTACTGCTGCGCTGCACAATGCTCTGCTGAATGCGGATTTGGAGAAATCTGCATATCTGCCCTCCTACTTCTGAATGTCAATGCGAAATGGTGACTATAGAAAATGACCTTAATATTTGAAAGGAACAATAACAAATGTTGGCATTTACCTTAAAAATAATATACTACTCTCATCATTTTTGTGGCTCTGCTGAAAGTGAAATAGTCAAGTTTGTCTACATTGGGCTGTCAGTCACTAGAAAAAGCTAAATATCAGATTAGTTAAATGGGAATATGTAAGGTGTGTTTCTGTTCTCAGTTTTGAGTGGTTTTTGTTTTCCCTTTATCTATACTTTGTGAAGTCAAAGTTCCCAGCAACATTTCCATCCTGAATCCTGATTGTCTGCATTGACTGGTGAGAGTTTTTCCTCTGTTCTATCTATTAGTGACTAAATGCTTTTCAGTGGAGTTTTCCTCCAGGACCATCTGGATGGTAACAGCAGAAGGAGCGGAGAGATCATCAAGCTAGTGCTTAATGCTTGTTGTAGATGTTAATGCATTTTTGTCTTGAAGCTACGTAGAATAATCGTTTTTATTTTAAGTAAGGCAGGCAGCACGGTGGTGGAGTGGTTAACGCTGCCCCCTCACAGCGACAGTGTCACCAGTTTGAATCCACCTGCTGGTTGTGGCTGCCCTGTGTGGAGTTTGCATATTCTCCCTGTGCTTGTGTGGGTTTCCTTTGGGTAATCCAGTTTCCTCCCACAGCCCAAAGGCATGAATGTTAGGTTAATTGGTGACGCTAAATTATAGGTGTGTGTGTCGGGTTATCTGTGTGTGTTCTGTCCCACCTCTTGTCCATTGATCCGACACCTCCTAATAGGTCGATGATGGATGGATATATACAAGTCCATCTGAGTGGCATAGGTTTTCTGGTTGTGGAGATCCCTTTCAAACCAAGTCAACTTGGCCCTGTTTCTTTTTTTTTTTTTTTGAAGTTAGTGTGGGAAAAGCTGGGTGGCCCATAGTGAGAAGTTGTCCACGTACAATCGCTGAGGTTCAATGAAATGCACAGCTCTATCAGGATGTAGTGTAAATGCTGTGGCTGTAAGCCTGATCAATTTGCCTGTCTTCCAAATATACAACTCCAGCTGGGCAGTACATCCTTGTTTTACATACAATATCTCTATCTATTTTTAGTCGGACATGTAATAATTTTGTTGACTACATAAGCCTTATATATTACAAACAAAATCAGATGTTGTCCATAGTGATTTCTGCGATACTTTTAAATTGCAGCTGAAAGTTACAGACACATTTGGTGTTGCTGTTGTCATATAGTCCAGTGTGGTGGATAAATGTTTTCAACTCTGTTTCCAATGACCTACTTTTTTCCCTAATGCTCAGCAACATAACTCAACGTGAAATAAAGAGAGAGCACACTTTATCCAAGTGCAAATTGAGTCTGCAAAACTGATTATGCAGATTTAAATAGAATTTGAATGACTGTAGTACATAGTGCTGAAATTCTTACTCTCTAGTTTGTTGTGTGCATGTATTGGGACAAAGTTGAATTGAGTGAAATTAATTTATCATTGACTGATCATTTTAAGTAATTTATTGGATATAAATTCTATGCATGAAAAGGTCCCAAAGAAAATATTTTTTCTAATATCGTGACTAAATTCCTGTGGGTTTTAAACAGTTATTCAGGGAAGAAAAGCCCACAAAAGTCTTCACTTTAGGATCATGGAACTTCCATTGTGCTCTGTGTTTACAGTTATGAAATATGTCATGAAATATTATCGCATATTTAAATGTAATTATGCTAGGCCTGGGTATTATTGACAAAAATAGATTTAAAAAAAACGATGATGTATGATTTTTAATAATTGTTTTTCTATCTGCTTGAACTCAAGACAAAACAAAACATAAAAACAGAATAAATAAAATATTTGATTGAATAGTCTCAATCAAATATATGCCACATTTGACACCCCGTCGTGTCAAATGTGGCAGTGTATTGGCCTCCAATTCCATCCTGATTATTCACAGTGGTCAAGAAATGAATTGGATGCTCAACAGAATTTAACAGAAAACAGCTTTTTACATAATCAAATATCCTATGTCATGTTTGGAATCACTTTCATCAAACTATATGCAGGTTGTGTACGTTGTTTTCCGTCTAATACCACTCGGGCTCTGAGCGATTAGCCTACGCTCCGTACTGTCCTTGATGGCCTCCAAACGGGGCATTTTCACAAAGTAACTTGTGCATAAATCTTTTGCCACTATAACTGTGCTGCCTTGTTCAGGTGAAGCTGGAAAAAGAGGCAACATGGCCTCTCTTTGGTGTTTTTTGACATTCTCACCTGCTGCGGCCAACCATTACTCCAGCTTGTTGAATAGCATGCATACGCAGGCTGCAGCTGAATACCATTTAAAATTGTATTTATTTATCATTATTAGGCATCTCTCAAACACAGACATGTTAATTAATGCGACACATAGTACCCAGGCCTCCAGGCTTGAGCGATGCAGAAGTGAACCAGTTTGGTACTTACAAACAACTAGTTAAAATTTCTGCTAACTAGAGCTTGAATAATGAATAATTAATCTTTCCTTAACCTGACCTCTGAAATCTGCGGGGAGGAGGGATGCTACTTTACCGAGAATCACTTTCAAAACTGTGGTCTGTATGTTTTATGTATATATTTTGGAGATGGCTTCTTAGCAACTCTGTTACCGTTTGTATTGGGCGGCATTCAGCTTGACACTGCATTCATTTCAGGGAGAGGAAGTCTTTGAGTTGAGGTCAGTAAGAGAGCACAACAAATTTCTTTTAGCACACACTCTTATTGACCTCTGGGCTTCAGCTGCTACATCAGTTTACCTCCTCCCCACCATTTATGAGAACTGGAGGTGATGTATCTCGCTGCTGTTTAGGTTAGTAGGTCTGGTCTTCCTCCCAGTGGAGGAGAAAGGCTAATCACCATCATATTGTTTCCTATTAGTGGTTGGTTTGGGTTGTAGCCACTGAAGGAGCTCCGTATCATCTGCACTCTACCACCATTTAATGGCCAAATGCTGCTAAACATTGAGTGTCCACTATCCATCATTGGGTGGGTATGATCTGGTCGTAAATGCTTAGTAAAGCCGTTTGTTCTCTTTTTGCACCGTAATCCGAGCAGTTTAATGTATGTACTGTGCACATAGAAACAAAAATGAAAGGTCCACTTAAAAGTGATTCTGTCAGCCTTGAGGAAAAATACTGTAGAGATATTTTTTTGTTTATGTGTTGTTTTAAGTTTGACAGTTTCCTCCACTTTTGATCACAGGCTGCTTTGTTGGATGGCAATGAAGATGAGTGAAATAGATGAGTTACGTAAGAGACTGTGTTTTGACTGAGAAGGAGCGACGAGAAAATAACAAAGTAGGCCAAAACCACCAAACAGTTTATTAACTGTGAATTAGATGTAATGAAACATGGTTTGGAGAAAAAAAAAAGCCCAGAGAAGGATGGCTTATATAACTGTCGCTGGTGGCCCCAAATTCTCTTTCATTCTAAGTTCATTTGGAACTTCGAGTTTTGAATTAAAGTTGTTTACCAAACACTTAATTCATTAATCATCATACACTTCACTTACCCTGTTCTTTTATTTGAAGTGAATTTCGTTCATGCTGATTTCGGTCTCGTCTATCTTATTGGCCTGTTTCACGTATTCCAGCATGTTTTAACTGTCACTGCGTTGCTTGCTGTTCTCCTGTCCTACTGCCTCATCTCGTTGATGTCTCTCCATTTCCCAGTTTCTGACCCTCTGTCCTGACCCTTTCCTTGGAATCTTGTACACGTCATCCTTCCACCCTATGTATTCTTCTGTTGTACATTCCTCTCTTTTAATGATCCTGTTATCCCCAGTCGTAACTTTGCTCTTTTCTGTTTCCTGCAGACTCTGTGGTGCTGGGCAGAGCGTTATGGCTCAGACGCTGCAGATGGCGATCCCCAACTTTGGCAACAACGTCCTGGAGTGTCTGAACGAACAGCGGCTGCAGGGCCTCTACTGTGACGTCTCAGTGGTCGTCAAAGGACATGCCTTCAAGGTCTGAAAAGTTTGTAACCTGTCAGTTACAAACAGGTTAATCTGAGAGTTGTCGGATGATTTTTCCTCACAAACCGCTTTATTTTTGTCTGCGATATTGGCCTGTTGGTGACCTTACCTGCTAAGTAATCCGCTTGTAGTCACATTAACCATTTTGCTTTATCCAAACCTCTGTTGCATTCCAGTTTCTACCGGTAGGGCAAGATATAGGTTTCCTGTGTGAAATCTACATGCTGTGGTTTGATTTGTGGTGGTCTGGACAAGATTTAGGTTAAAATGAATTGGTAAGACTGAAAAATATGGTCCATGTCAAAAATGGCTTCAGTCTACCTGCGAAAGCGCAATGGTAAACAGTAATATCTTTAATATGATAATTCTCTATAAATCAGCGGTGCTTCATGATGTGTATCTTGTACACAGCATCAGTGTATTTTTTATTCCTGACTTAGCTTCCCCTGCTGTTTACCCCTCAGGCCCACCGTGCGGTGCTGGCAGCCAGCAGCTCTTACTTCCGGGATCTGTTCAACGCCGGGGGGAAGAGCTCGGTGGTGGAGCTGCCCCCGGCTGTGCAGCCGCAGAGCTTCCAGCAGATCCTGGCCTTCTGCTACACAGGACGCCTCAGCATGAATGTTGGAGACCAGTTCCTGCTCATGTACACCGCCGGCTTCCTCCAGATCCAACAGATCATGGAGAAAGGCACAGAGTTTTTCCTCAAGGTAACTTTATAATAAGGCCTTAATACACTGATATTATAAAAATTTCCTGAAGCTAAATCCAAATATAGAACTATTCCTAAAATAGTAATAATGAAACATAGTATCTTCTATAAATGAAATGATTTTACATTGTTAGTGTTGGTGATAAAAGGAACCAGATATGGATAAAATTCCCTGTTATATGAGCTGCCGCCAAAGCACCTGTTGTGACATTATGCATGACATTATGTTGTCATGGGGGTGTCTGTGTTTGTAGACATGTTCTTGTGACTCAAGAATAATTGAAACGTTGTTCTGACACTACGGGTTCTCGCCATAGTAGCAGATGATCTGATTAGATTTGAAGTGCCTTGCTGCATAAATCTGCATATTAATCAGAAAATCTGATTTTTCTCTGAAAGAACCCCTTTTCACCTCAAGATACGGAGTTGATATGATCCAAAACTATATGTTATGCAATTTGTTTGAGAAAATGTCCAGCTCATTGTTTATTTCAAGTAATTAAGTTCATAAAAAGGTTTATGAAGGGACTTTTCCTCAGATGTGTGGGTTTGGTTTTAACTTTTGGAACACGCCTATGTGTATATTTTTTCCTGTGTATATAATTTGTCTGCAATAGGACTTAACACATCTGAGAGTTCAATACAGTTCAATACAACACACACTCTGTTTAGTGTCAGAACTCTTCCTGATGGTGTCATTTGGCGGAGTGCTGGAGCAAGAAACAGATTTACTCCCCATACTAGAACCATAGGAAGCAAGCTGGAAAAAATATTTAAGTTCCCTTTTTTAAAGCTGGAACTGGATATCATTTAAAGTTTTTTTAATACTGGTGTCAATGTAATAATCAAACTTGAGTTAACTTACTTTTTCTTAGAAGCACAAAAGAAAAAAACATAAAATTTACAGATATACAAACCAAAGAAAAGCTCAAATACTTTTGATGTGATTAGTATTTTATAGCTATTCATTGCGGATCTAATCTAAAGACTGTTTATACATTGTGAAATGTTCCTGATTGAACTGAAGACATTTCTGATGTTAGAAACACGATTTCAAGATTATAGATACGATCCATCCAACCATTTAAAATCAGTAAATACTCAAATGGAAAACTTTGACTGTCCAGGTCTCCTCTCCAAGCTGTGACTCCCAGGGTCTCCACACTGAGGAGACCCCACCTTCCGAGCCTCAAAGCCCTGTTACTCAAACAGTGGTAGGGGCTGGGGTCGGCATTGTCGCCACAGCGGCAGGAAGGCCCGCCTCATGTCTGACGCCCCTCCCCCTGGTGTCCAAGGTGAAGACGGAACAGACGACCACACCTCAGCCCACCCCACAGCCACAGCAGGTAGGCTCTGTCTGATTTCATGCCCAGCAATATTTAACACTTCTGTGTGTGTGATATGTAAAGGAATCATGAAAAAAAGAAACCGTCATTCAGTGGTTGAAGAAGGGCGTCGTGAGTAGGTGTTTCTTTGAGTCTGAAATTTGAAAAGGCTTTGGTAGACAACAAAACATTCATTTACTTCTTGTACTGGCTGCTGAAATTATTTATCAAACACTATATAGCCATATAATGTGACAAATGATCACCTGAAGGTCGTTTCTGATATACAGCATGGACACTCAAAGTATTTCAGGCAAAGACATAAATTAGTTTAGAGGTCAGAGGTCATCACTTTAATTGTGTGCAGTCAGGCATTTTAAAGAGCTTTAAATGGAGGTGTCAGAGAGCCTTGATAATAAAAGACGAGTATGGTTTGTGTTTTTATCGCGTTACTTTCCATACTAATGAGGTGTGAGCGTTAGAGGAGCACAAGCTGCAGTAAACCGTTTTTTTTCCACTCCGTCTACTGTCACAGAACAGTGGTTTAATTCAAACACATGAATAGGATTTCAGTGTTTTCATCATTCATTCTTTTTTACTCTGTTTATCTCAAAGAACACAGATTTCAGTTGACTTGCTGCGAAGCCTATAGACGGTACATATTTTTGTTAAACCTACCATGTTTCATAAGCATTATCAGGTATTCTCAAAGTCACAAATGGAGTTCTAGGGGGCAACTTTGCCCACTCGCTCACAAATGGAGGGTTTCAAATGTTTATAGAGTTGAGTCATGATGGTTGAATCTGAGGTAAGAAAGAAACTGGAGAAATTAGTTCCTTTCCATCTAATTTAAAGCAAAGCATCTGTTGGCTGCTCAAAAATAGCTGTCGTGTGATGTCAAGTGCTAATCTGCATATCGGTGTATTTGCTGCTGTCCACACTTTTGGAATAAGGAACTAATATGTGACAGCAGTGTTATTATCACATGGTTTTGATTTAAATCAAAAATAGGCATCAGATGAACAGACTTTTTTTTTTTCACAGCGACAAGCTCAGGAAGCACCAGTGTGAACATTCTCCACTTTGGGGAAACTTTCAGAAGATTTTCCATTTGCTGCTTTGGAGAGATGCAATCTGAATCTGTGTGCAAAATGATGACAGAAACAGTGATTGTCAGAAATTCATGCACCAGTTATTTTTGCTCAGTCATTCATCATTTGAAGCAAACTTGGGTTTTTGTTTTTCCTTCAGTTCGAACTGTATATTAATGAGACATTTAAATGTTACCATGTCATAAGGTAGCAAGTATCGGAGGACTATACAGATTTAGAGACTTATTTTACCGGCGCCTGGCATTTAGCAAGTGAGGATGGTATTGAATCTCAATGCTTTTTGGCAAAGGTTGAGCAGAATCTGATAGACCCTGGAGCAGCTCATCGCATCATCAGACATGTTACTTTGTGATTATCTAAATGATCGATGGACAGTTGGCTCACTCTTTAAATACATGGCATTTAACGTGTGACGCGTCTGAAGTCCTCAGCTGAGGCACTGCACCTCCAAACAAGCGCGTATCGGATGGTGCTCGGGTTAGTAGCTCCAATTTGTGGCGTATGTACCACACACGTTTGAGTCGCAGCGATCACTTCCCCGATAACTCAGCAAATGGGTACATGTCGCCGTTACGAAATTCCACATTCCAAAAGTGTTTCCTGAATCCCCATAAACTTCTAAAAATAACTACTGACTAAAAATAATCCACTTAAGTCCAGCAATAAACAAATTTAGTCAGTTTCTCAGGTTTTATAATTTCAGAATGTTATCCTGGGACTGTCACGCAAATGTGTGTGTTTGTGTGTGTGTGTGTATGTAGGTATAATTAATTAGAGGCACAAGTTGGGGCTGCATGAGGATCTAAGTAAGAGTGTCCATCAGTTTTTGGCCACAGACAGGAGCTGTGTGCATGATCATTTCTTTCCTGTAAAATTTTTGTATGTGAGTGTTTCAGTCAGGTGGTGATGACTGTGTGTCTCCTCCTCAGCAGGAGGGCTCTCCCTACTCTGTGGTCTGCACCCCTGTGGCCAAACGGCTGTGGGAGGGTGGGAACCGTGATGGGGGAGGGGGGTGTGGAGGGGGCGGGGGAGGTGGGATGAGGAAAGCCGCACGCTACTCTTCCTCCTCTTCTTCCTCCTCGTCCTCCAACAACACTACCCAGGATGCCTCTGGGCGTGGACCTGCAACTAACGCCGCCATGGTCGTCAGCGGCGGATCGGCTGCAGTGGGAGGAGGTGGACTGAACAGCAACCACAACAACAACAACAACAACAACGGCGGGACGCCCGAGGGCACGAGCCCAGGCACACTGAGCATGTACACCAGCGACTCCCCTATCAGCTACCATGACGACGAGGAAGAGGACGACATAGCGGACGAGAGCGCCGAGGAGCAGTATAGACAGATCTGCAACATGTACACCATGTACAGCATGCTGAACGCGGGAGCAGCAGGTACGCATCCGTGTGTGAGTTCACTTCAAGGTTAGTGTGCTCTGATGGAAACCCCAAGTTTTTGTCTTCTGATCTCTGTAACTCGGCGTAGCGTGTTTATCCATACCAAGTTCTGTAAAGTTTGTTTATCCAAACTTCTCTGGAGTTGGAGGATGTTAAGGAGAATGTAATGTTCAAAACCCTGAAAACCACGGAAAGCTGTGCATTCTCCCTCAAGCTCATGAATTGTTTATAGTTTATTTAATCACGAGTTTCAGGACGATCAGATGATTATTAAATATTCAAAACACTGAAACTGAAATTTATTCAGTATAAAGGTCAAAGGTGCTTTAAGATGAACAGTAATGTGAGCAGTGAAATTATTTTGGATTCTTGTGAGCACAAAGTGTTTCTCTTGTTTGCTCCAAAGGTCATAGGTCAAGGATCTAAAGGGCTTTTTAACTTTAAGCTTGAAGCACTATGGTGGCAGGGCTGCAGTGCTGTAGGTGGCTGACTGGTCAAGCACCTCGCATTTTTAAAACTCCTCTAACACACGTAAATGGTGAAAGTCTCGTTTTCGATACGTGAGCAGGTTATTGTGCGCTGTGGAAATGCAAATCAGGATTCTCTCAAAGTGACCGTTACCCCAGGAAGTGTCCAGTGGAAATGCATTTGTGAGTACAGTTGCAAGACATTTGGGTCCTTCTTCTGGATGCACTGACCTGCAGTTTAATATTCATTTTCTAATTTTAACTGACTAAACTCTTCAGGATATTCAATAAGGTAATTTAATGCATTAAATGGTTGGGGGAAAAAACACCCACTGCACTAGAATGTGATGGCCTTTAAGTTGGGCTATTTTACTGTGAGAGCATGTTGGTTCTGTGTATTAACAGATGTTAGCAGTGTTTTCACCAGCTTATGAAATCATTGCAATCATTTAATTGCAGCTGAAATGCAAAATGTGTTGATTTAAATGCTTTTTATGGCCAAACACCAGCCAGGCAGAAGCAGAGCATGATGTAATAAACGACGGATGTAGGATCAATGCCTGGATATTAAAAGGTTAATTCTCTTTGGGTTTAGACTAAAGGTTGCTTAACTGTATTTTTGGATCAGACAGTGTCTGATTTAAATGACTTTTGCCAATATTAGACAGTTTAATTAAGGCAGGTGTCTTGTCTCACCGCTGGTTTGACATGTTTCCTGAATGGAAAAATGTTTTATTATAGTTTTGTATCAACTGTGAAACCAATCAATGATAATGATGCTAAATATAACACACAAAAAACCAATATGTCACATTCCCTCCTCAGTCGTGGGGGAGCGGGTGGAAGCTCTGCCAGACTTGGCCCCTGACTCAGGTGGCGGGCGGGGGAAGGGCTGGACGGTCCCGGCAAGACCTGGCATCGTTGCCAGCTGAGCTCATCAGCCAGATTGGGAACCGTTGCCACCCGAAGCTGTACGAGGAGGGCGACCCGGCTGAAAAGCTGGAGTTGGTGAGCGGCACTTCTGTGTTCATCTCCCGTGCCCAACTCATGAACTGCCACGTCAGCGCCGGCACCCGCCACAAAGTGCTGCTCAGACGCCTGCTGGCCGCGTTCTTTGACAGGTCAGTGTCTAACGAGATTAACCTGCCCGACATTCATTTAAAACAGGTGTGTGTGTGTGGGTGTGTGTGTGTGTGTGTGTGTGTGTGTGCGCAGGCTCTGAACTAGATCACATTCAAGAAGAGGTACAGTGCAACTAATAGCTTTGACAACATGCTACAGGCATCAATTATCTGCCTCAGGCTTGATACATTAAATAATTGGTGGATGACGATATTTTTGATTAAATTATTTAAATTACAGTGAGCTACTGTATGTGTCCGTTTGTCTACTACTTTCATGGGAAGTAGAATATTATTGCTGTTTATTCATTTGAACTTTCAATTTCCAAATACTACACGGTGTATATTTTAAATTAAATACGGATAATTTTTCTAAAGGTTAAACATTCCATTAATTGAAAAATGTTAAAAACAGAAACAGAAACTAATAAAGTTTATAATGGTAGATTAGCAAAAAACCTTCTACACTGTCAGTGTATGTTTCTATAATCCCAATCTTATCCCAGTGTGTTGGGTTGGGAAATCATCAGTTTTTATTGATTCCAATTGTGCCAAATTGTATTCTCACAAATGACGATTTAAATATTTGGGGGAGGGGAAAAAAAGAAGAAATATTAGCCCTGCTTTATGCCTGGAAAATTTATCCTTTCAGTAAGGTAGCAAGTGTATGATGAAGCTGTCACTTTCCAGACATTTATTAAACATTAGTATTACGGCAGTAATATTTTAGGAGATCCTCGACACAAACAACAGAAATCCAAAGCTACTTAGATGAGCAAAGGTAGGAACCAAAGTGCAGGATGGAAATATGTCTTCTTGAATCTACAGTGTTGGGAAACGTTGATAGTCAATGCTGTCAATGAGATCCAGACTCCATCAACACGTCTGGAAGCAGCACAGAGATTCACAGAATTTATTCAAACTGTGTTTACTGGTGATGACCGCTGTCTCTCCTTTTGACAGCAGATTTCAAAAAATGTATGAAAGTTAAAAAATGTAATGAGCAGATTCAGGGAAAGTAAATTTGTGCTAAGAATATGTGTGTGCCTTATTATTGAGATAATAATTATTAAGATTAATTAATTAAACTTATTAACCACCTGTGGATAAAGGATTGAAGTGTAGTAGAGAAAGTGGGAACAATACTACAGATTTCCAGTCCACATTTGGCATCGTATCAGTTTTTCACATCGACCTACTTGGGTTTCAAACATTCTTACGGTTCCACTTGTGTGTTTCGTTGTGCAGCACAGCTGCCTTGAAGGACCTGCACCGTCTGTAGATGGTGATCCTGTGTAAACCCTTTATCTGTTGTTGATGAGAGTGATGGGCTTTTTATTTCTTGCTCAGGAGCACTCTGGCCAACAGCTGTGGAACTGGCATCCGCTCATCGACCAACGATCCCAGTCGTAAACCCCTGGACAACAGAGTGCTGCACGCGGTCAAATGTGAGTCATGCAAAGGCAAAAGCTCAGCGTGCTTCTGTAAATTTAGTGAGTCACGTCTCAGGATGCTGAGTTGCCAGCCTCAGATTTAAAGAGTCACATCGTCCTTCCTTTCTATTTCGCTTCTCTTTGTCGCTTAGTTTCAATCTTCTTCTGAATTCTTCTCCCCTCCCTCCAGTCTACTGCCAGAACTTTGCGCCAAGCTTCAAGGAGAGCGAGATGAATGCCATCGCGGCCGATATGTGCACTAATGCACGCCGTGTCGTCCGCAAGAGCTGGATCCCCAAGCTCAAACTGCTGATGGCCGACAGCGACGCCTACTCTGCCTTCCTAGCCGACAGCGTCAAGATGGAGGCAGATGCGCTGGGGGCGGAGCAAGGCTTTGACTCCGCCTCCCTGGAAGCTGTGGCGGCTGCTGCCAACAGTAACGAAGCAGGAGGAGCAACGCCAGCGGACACCCTCCAGGGGACGGGAGGAGATGGCAGCACTTTGTTTTAAGTGAGCGCACGGACAGATAGATGAACGGACAAATGGACAGATTGACGGAGAGAGGGATACATTTCTCTGGGGTGAAGAGTGAGTAGAGAACGGTGACCGCTGCGGTCAGGATGACGGCTGTCACTCCTCCCCTAGTTGCCATGTATCTGGGGATCTTCTTATACACCTCTTTTGTTCAGTTTGTTTTGCTTTCCTTCCTTCGTTTGTTCATATTTCTGTCTTTCTCCACGGTTCAGAATGCCTCATTATGAGTTATTCCTGCTCCCTTTTTTCCAGTGGAGAGATATAGGGAGGAAAAGACAGAGAGGTAGCAGAGAAAGAAGGGTGACAATACCCCCCCCACCTCTTCATTCCTCTGCAACCTTTCGAATCCTGATTGTTTTAGCTTTTGCTTTTTAACGTTTTTAAAAGTGTGTATTGTCACTAAGGCCCTTCTCCTTACCATAATCAATCACAGACATTCCCTGGGGATGGGGATGGGGATGGGGGAGGGGTAAATCCTGTTTGGAGAAAGTGATATTTCCTTCCCCAAACTCCGGTAACACTGTTGTTTTGATATTGAATGTATGCGTGGCGAAGCATCGGAACTGCAGCGTTGGATTCAGTGGAGGCTGAGTGAGATTGTGCAGAGCCCATTTTTTTAAAAGTTTGTTTGTTTTCGCTTTATTTTTGTCTGAATGGCCAAGAGCACCGGGTTGATGAGGTCAGCGGCTGAAAGGAATATTAATATGTATATTGGCATGGCTTATGATCTCCACGACCCCGGCCTGACCCCACCGACACTGCTCTGTAACAAGTACCGTGAGACGTGCTGGGGAACCCGACCCAGCCGCCGTCAGACACACACTGGTGAGCTCTTGCTGACAGTGTGGCGGAAGATGGGGCAGAAATAACGTACGATTTGCTTGTGTAAAACCTTTTCCTGCCCAAGACGACTAGCTTTTTACCCCTAAACAACAACAAAAAAAATCTCGTTTTTTAGTTTTTCTGTGTAAAAAAAGAAAAGAAAAAAAAACAATGTGCATATTTCTGCCCAAGGTTCCTGAGGGTGAGGAAGCTTGTTACTGATTAAGAGTTTAAGCGAGATAAATGCACTGTGTATTTCCTGCGGCATGAGTACAATCGAACTACATTTTTGTAAGTATCAAAACGAGGGGTGGTTTTATTTTTTTAATTTTTTCTTAAAAAAAGAAAGAAAATACTATCTAAAGTCCAATTTCTACATTTATAATTGTTTCTGTTTCTCACCAGTTGTTTTAAAAAAAAATTTAACGTAAAGACAAGAAATATCCAATGTGTGTTTCAGCCTGCGACCTTAGCTGTGCGTGCGCGTGTGTGTGTGTGTGTGTGTGTGTGTGTGTGTGTGTGGATACAGCGGTCATTGTTGTTGTTTGTTTTCGGCTCGCTTTTACATTGTTTTCCATAAGAATATTCACAGCCATGCCCATTAACAGCACAAGTTTCCTCAGGCTCTGCTGCCTGGATGCGTGCTCGCTTGGCATGGACAAAGGTGCTAATTCAAGCATCGGAACATGGCAAGGAATTCAGCTCTGTGTGTGTAGGTGTGAATATTTGAACGGCCACACAATTTGTGCGTCTTCTGCGATAGAGAGGGAAGAGCGCGGGCGGCCAGACGGCATGTTTTCACACACGCTTGGTCGATTCATTCACCCATCGCTGCGGTGAACACACAGTCACGCTAATACACATTTGGGCGCTGTCAGCTGCATCAGCTACAGTGCACCAGAGCAACGTGGGAATTAAAGGGGAATTACGCCGAAGCAGACGTGAGAGGCTGCTGTTCATCACGAGAAAGCGATCAGCCGAATCGATTCAGTGGTTACTGAGGATGTAGAAAGTCGTCTGAAAGTTTGCTCTGTTGGATTGACAGCTTTGTTTCTGGCTTTACATAAGGTATTTGAAATTAATAATCATAAAAAAAAACAAAAAGGCTGGTAAATAATGGAAATCGGCAGAATGTTGGCATAGAAACAACCCTAAAGGCATGTTTCTATTTAATACACGCGTCGCTAAGTGGCAGCTTTCAGGGAAAAAAGAACAAAAACACAGAACTAGATCGTTTCTCTTGTGAAAAAGTGACCTCCAGAAACCAGAATACACCTGAACACTCGTACACGTTTAACCCAGGAGCAAGCACAGGGTTTCCAGGTGAACAGCCTGAACGTGTGCTATGATATTGTGGTTCTCGGTGTTTCAAATCCTCCTTACAGGCGATTTTAGTTTCAATTTGACCTCAGTCTCAGTCTGTTAATCATAAAATCAATCCCAGACAATCAATGTAAAGCTTTTTTTATGACAGACCTGACTCCTGCGTCTGCTACTAGAGAATCAAAGGCCTAATGCCAGTGGCAGCCGACTGTAAATGTGCGTGTCAGTTTTAAGTGTAAACAGATCAATTCTCTGTACGTAGCCCATTAGTCTGTATTTCCAAAATCCGCACCGCCGTAAGAAACCAGTAGCTTACTCAACGTCATTGTAAAAAAGTGAGAGAACTTTTAAAAAGGGGCCAAAGAACGTGAGCGTTCAGCAAACCCAGGCCACACAAGGTTGATTATTACCTTGGGCAACAGGACAATCTCACTGGTTTTGTTTGGTGTCAAGTCAAGACCAGGACCTGAACAGTGTGAGTCCGACTCAAAATGCTCTGAAGTCCCACGATCTTCTGGTGTACAGATCTGAAACAGGCTTGTTTCTGTGAAGGTCTTGAGTGATTTATTATAATTTTTTTTGAATCTGGAGGATGAGTTTGTTTACAAGTCCTGGAGACACTTTGGATTTTATGAAACACAGACCCACATACTGTACTGTCACGTTACAGCGAAGGTTACAGCATTGTTATGGAGATGAGCAAACACCAGTGAACACCGGCCGACCAAAGTCAGTCGGCTTCCAATTGTTGAAGTTTGTCTCCTTTGTAACAGAAAGATCGAAAAGGTTAGAATTGATTTTGTGTCATTCCTCTTGTTTTGGTGTATTGTGTTCTAGGACTCATTGGTACGTTCAATCCTTATTGCTACCAAATTCCCAGTGTACAGCTCATGTAGCACTTTGACCGCGGGATAATATGAAAAAGCGTTGGGCCCGATGTAGCTCAGGTGGTAAGACAGTCGTCCACAGGCTCACAGGGTTCAGTCGCTCCTTGCTATGTGTCGAGGTGCCCTTGGGCAAGACACTGAGCCCCAGGTTTCTCCCGGTGGGTTCGGTGAGCACCGTGCACGGCAGACGCTGCCATCGGTGAGCGCTTTGGATAAAAGCGCTTTACAAGCTGACGTGTTATCACTTATCGAAAACCCAGACCAGGAAGGACTTGACGAATTCTAGATTTTTTTTTTTTTTTTTTTAAACCAGTGGGTGAAAATGTTGGTACCGTTTGATGGGAAAAAAAGGAGAAGCCCACAATTACCTCTGAAATAACGAAACTAACAAAAACAAAAAATTACCTAAAGAAGTTTATCAATTTGTGAAAAACAGTGAACATTTTAACCGCTTCCTGTTTGTTGGCGTCAGCCGTCTTTTGTCTTGTAATCATTCATGTTGCCGATTGAAGTGAGAGGAAAGGAGTCGCTCCGGGGTTTAGTTTGGCCTTTGCTGTCTTATTTAAAACGTTCTGTTAAATCACAGGCGACGTCCGATTTTCCTCCCTCAGAGTTTCAGTATTTTACAGATATCAACAGCTTCCTCCACGCCTGTATCTGTGTTTCCAGGCATGTTTGAGTTGAATGAATTTTTGGCCTGTTCCTTGTAGTGAGCACCTTAGTTTAAGTGTGGCATCAGTTCAGTGAAGAACGCTGAGCAGCTTAATGTCACTGTCACGAGTGTATGTAGCTTGACCTGCCACACACACGTGCAGACCCTCGAGTTCGCGGCTTTGCAGTTAACTGGCGTCCAACAGCACAAAATTGCAGCGTGGAAAACCCCCAGAAAAGAACCAACAACCAGTTTTAATAGACCACTGTTTTTATGGCCTGGCTTTGAGTTCAAATGTTTATGTCACCTTTTTCTATAGATTTTTACGTGTATATCGAGTTGTTTAATTCTTAATTCTTTCTTTTAAGAAAGGCTTGGTCCTGAGACAAGCACCTGGAGGGGTGGACGTGGGGAAGTAATGTGCCCTGCCTCAGCCTCCATTCTGGAGCACATGGTACAATCCGTGGAGACTTTACCAAGTTCAGTAACTGAGGACAGATGTGCAAAGAAGTGTGAGAAATAAAGTGAAGGAAATGGGGGAGGAAAAGGGGAGACGGAGGGAGAGACAGTTTGCACATTATTGTTTTGTTTTCCTTTAAAAAAAAAAAGTCTTTCTTTTACAATGCTTTGTTTGAAACCGCCGCCTTAAATAAGAAAAGAATTCTGAGCGATGGAATAGAGAGGAAAGAAGAGGACAGCCTGAGCCTCCCTGGAGAGGAGGGATGAATGAGGAGGGGGGAGAGGGGGTGGCTGGGACGCTTGGATGATTTGGTGTGAATGCATGCATGCATACTGGTGTGTGTGTGTGTGTGTAGATGTGTGTGTGTGTGTGTGTGTGTGTGTAGATGTGTGTGTTTTGTTGCAGGGTGGGAGCTGTTTGTAAAGCCTTTGTGTGTGGGTATGTGTGTGTGTGTGTGTGTGTGTTTGCACGCATCTATGGGCAAACTCAGTGCGTGGGTGTGTTTTTAATGTTTGCGTGCATGTGTGTGCATATTAATGTATGTATGCAGTTTTTTTTCCCCTCCTCTCGCTTCCCTCCATCTCCATTTATGGCATGTTAATGTCTGCCTCCTCACTTGAAAGAGCTTTTGACAGTGGTACTGTGTGTGTGTGTGTGTGTGTGTGTGGGCAATGCGCATGCCTATGCCAGGCTGGGTCTGCGTCTCGATCTATGTGCTGCATACGTGTGTGTCTGGCTTCATGCGGCGACTGCGCATGTCTGTCACTGTGTGTGGGTGGTTTGGGTGCTCAGCTCTGCAAGGTCTGTGTGTGTGTGTGTGTGTGTGTGTGTGTGTGTGTGTGTGTGTGTGTGTGTGTGTGTGGGTGGTATGTGCGCAGAGGTTGTGATGAGTGGCTGTTTGTTTTTGTCTGCCTCAGAGAGCGGCATACCCCCCCCACCACCACCACCTCACACACACACACACACACTCACACATCTGCAGTCACATAGTCCACAGCAGAGAACCTGTACATGTACATATCACAGCTGCAGATGTGTTGCGGCCATGTTGCACATCATGGCTGCAGCTCTGCTGTTACTGGACGGGTGTTTTAAATGTCAGAGATGTCACACGATAACTCAGACTTTTAGTTTTGTATCCCGCACATTAGCTCCCTGAATATCCCGCTGCTGCCTGCACTCTTACGTGGGACAGCAGCCCGGCTGCAGCCTGGACACACACACTTCTCCCCTCAGCTTTTTTTCCCCTTCGCTCTCCTGCTTCTCTAATTGTCTCTGCTCTCTTTGTTTACATCTCGCTCAGCCTCGTCTCCTCTTCATGTATACGTTCCTCTGTCCCTCTCGCCCTCCGTCTTTCCACCACACACAAACACACACACAAGAAGCAGCTACAGCGCGTTGGTCCCTCGTTGCTTCATTACGCGAACCATCGTTTTCTACACACTGGTGCTTCTTTTCTGTCGTCTCCATTTTCTTCATAGAATGCAAATCTTTGCCAAATTCTCACCCGTATATGTATTCGTGTGTGTGTGTGTGTGTGTGTGTGTGTGTGTGTGGGTGAGTGTTTGCTGTCTACAACAGATGGAGATGCCAAATATGTTGTGTGTGTGTGTGTGTGTGTGAGAGAGAGTGTGTGCATACATTTGAGCTATTGAAATGCAAATAAATGGATGTAGGTACGTCTGACTAGGCACATCAGTGCCGTGTGTGTGTGTGTGCGCCCACCCCTCTCTCATGGGACGCTTGTGCGTTTGTGGGATTTTTGTGTTTATTGCACCTTTAATAATGAGACTATTGATGAGGAAGTGTCTATCTGTCCCTATATTCCCCTTGCTGCCGACCAATCAGCACGTCCGCGTGAGAGACGCAGCCAATCGTGAGGCAAATATCAGCCAGACTGTTTGGCCAAGTGACCAAGTGGGGTTAAAAAATAATTACGATCATCCTAGACTTGAGCAGTGTGAAGCGGGAGGAGGGGGAGGGAAGGGGGTGTCATTTTTCCTGAGGAGGAGATGTTTGTTAAGAATCTCCCAGGACAGATCAGGCATTGCGGCAGTCTGCCGTCACATGAGCGAAGCCACAATCCAGACAAAGAGACAAGAGCGAGAGGAGAGAGAGGAGCCTAATGACAGGGAGGAGATGGTCGTGTCTCTCTCTCTGGCCCCGTGCCACCAAAATAAATACCTGGGTGCTCGTTTGTTTGCGTAGCGTGGCATTTGGCGGAGGGGTGGGGTCGTGGGTCCAATGAAGAAACTGTAGATTCGCCTAAATCCTTCAAAATGACCCCAGCAAAGCCAGGCAGCCACGTAGTGGCCGCTGATCGGGATCCGGAGAACGAATACAGCTTCAAAAGCTTTAGTTTCTCTGGAGAAAAAGGTTTTGATCTTTATTTCCACAAAGTTAAAATTGCACTAAATATTTGTAAAAGCGTATAAAGGACAGAGAATGTGGTGTGTGTCCAGAAACCCGTTTGGCTGAATGTTTCCCCCGCTGCCCTTTAAGCACTGCGGTATGTTAATGTGAAGATGCTGCTGCTGTAGAGATGATTTGGCCTCGTTGGCTGTCAGCGTGTCCAGCTGTTGTCACTGTGTCAGGCAAATCTTCATCTGTCGTCAACAACTAGAAATGCGGGAAAACAATGCGTTAGTGAGCGACATCATGAGTTGTTGTACAGTGGTTCCCGTCTTTTTGTGTCACCGACTATAAAACCCATTAAAGTGTCGTGTTGCCTTATAATATTGTTTAAACAGTTCGAAGAGGTCCCAAAAAACCAAACCGACATGATTTATGTTATAGGTTGATCAAAAGCAAATTAATTGAATAATTATAAACAAATAATTGTTAAAAATCCCTTTCTCCAACGTTTCTGTGTGGGGGGTTTTGCCTGTTCCTCTTCATAAACGTCAAAGTCACTGGGCTTTTAGAAAGAAAATCACCAATAAGAGAATAATTTAGTTGCAGACCATGTTCAAACGAACCAGAATTTGACATTAAAAGGTAATAATGTGTGTAAATTCATGTAGTCTAGTTTTATTGGTTGTCCTCTAGGCCACAGGTAGGGAACCACTGAAGTGTCGGTGTCTGAATGTGGGCTTCAACCTAACGCTACGGGCAGGAAATCAAGACGAAGGCTCAAAGTTTTGTCATTTCGACAAGTTTTACACTGTGCAAATTTTCAAAAGAATAAAAGAATGTAGAAGTTGTCATTGCAGAGGGTTAAAGCAGTGGCGTAGCAGAAGCGACATTTTCCTTAATGTCGGTTTTATTTTCTCTATGATTTGGAGCAAGTGTTACGAATCGGCAGTGGAGGCAAGAACTGTACAAAAACCGGATCATCCCAGCATCGTGGGCCGCATATCACCCAATATCTAGATTTTATGACCTTTGACCCTTTTTAAAGGTCGTCACAGGTTTCCAACCTTTTGCCTTTTTTGTGGGGCAGCTATGTCTGAGCACAGTTTTACAACTAAAGGTTGAGAGGGGCCAGGGCTGTTTGTTTTCTTCTTCTTCTTCTTCTTTTCTAAAATACAACTTTGGCTTTAGACGAGCTTTATAAACATTTCATTTTTGAAAGTTTATTTTTCTGTTGATCATGTGTTTTTTACTTTTGGTTTGTTTCTCTCCATTTGAGCTAGCGTACTGTAGACCTTGAAAGTCCCTTTTTAAGGAGATGCTACTAATAATTCAACATTAACACCTGTAGAGTTGCCAAGAGTTGTACAAAAATGACAAAAGCAGAAAATGGAGACATGGTTAGCTGTAAAATAGTTTAGAGAAAGAGAACTACATATTTTTCCATTGCGATTGTTGTATGACTGAGGTGCTGCGGGCGGGAGGGTTGAGGGTTGGGGTTTTAATGCTGGATCAGATGTTTGGTTTTTACTGTACTACAGCTGGTGTCGGGACGGGATCAGGGGGCGCAGGAAGCGGACGGACGGAGTGACGGACAGTCGAGGCAAACCAATCACTGTCGGGCTTTTTATTCATGGATGTTCATGAATCCAATCTTACTCTCAATTGTCCCTCGACATTTCAAATACATAATGTATCAAATACTTGAAGTAGAAATCGACCCAAAGTTTACTTGACCTGGTCGTTGGACCAGCCTTTCCACAAAGAATAAGCTATTGCTGTTTTTATGTTTTCTTCAGACGCCATCTGGTGGTTAAATGCAGTTACAGCAGCTCGGAGAAGGGGGGGCTCAGCAGCTGCACTAACTGCCGACGCCGCCAGAGGATCCCGAGAAGCAGTGATCCTGCACGCGCTACGATTGTAATGGAAAAAAGTCTCGATCACTGTATTCGTCCGAGCACCTTAACAGCAGGCCGCTGGAGGCTTCCGCTGCTCATTTCACTAATGCGACACAAGCGCCCGCCAAAACGTCCACGCCGTGGGCACCCGACGCCAAATAATGTCTAAAGATTCCAAGTTCCCGTCGAGAATTCCAAAAAAGGAAAAAAAAAAACGAAAGCCCGGCAGCTGCTTTGAGCCTCGACTTGTCTGTTCGCACGTTTGTCCGTCTGTTTTTCACTCCTGATCTCTGCCCCAGCTGCCAATCCACAGAAAGGAGCCAAAGCGACCAGGGGAGAGTGGAATAATCGTCAAAAAAAAAATAAAAGCACCTTTGGGCGAGCGCTCGACTGTCCTGGAGAGCCAAAGTCCTCTGCACCTTTCTGAGCACGCTCACTGGGCCGCTTCCTGTCTGTGGTTTGGATGCTGGTGATTTGGGGGGGGGGGGTAGAGATGTAATGTGATGGGTTTTTTTGTAAGTTCTTTATTTTTGTTGTTTTTATCTTTGTATTATTCCCTTTTTTTATTTTGTACGTTTTCTCTTTAATGATGTTTGTTTACTGAAAAAAATGATGTGCCCACTGACCTGTCTCCCCCATGTGGGAGGTGGGAGAATAGACTGTGCAAACTCTCCTCTGAAGGGGGTGTGTTGGAGAGTTCGTCTGGGTGAGGGGGACCAGTGAACGGGTGAAGGTTGGAGCTGATTCCACTGGGGTTCCTACACAAGTCAAATCTGAAGCGCGGGTTCATTTTCAATGATCCGCCGTCAAGCGTTTGACACTTCACTCGTCTAGACGAAACCTTCAGTTTGACAATCCACAAACAAAATGTCTTAAAAGAATCCGCCACGCATCTACGTGTGATACACAAACTGATGAAGGAAACACTTTGCCCATTCAGCAAGACGTTTGATTCACTTCATTGCTCGTTTGGTGGACAGTTATGTTCACTGAATTACCTTTAACACATTCTTGATGCCAGTTAATATTAAAGGAAAAATCCACCATTGAAACACCTGAAACCGGCTGTTAGAAACCCCGCTTTTCGGACACGCAGTGGAATTTCGACATTTTGGCGTGAGCTTGTGCGTGCAGCACTCTGCTCTGTGCCGAATCGTTCGGAGGGTGAAGAGCGATCGAGTGGCCGTGGTCACGACGTCTCTATCGCTCGTAGTCGAGTGATTGAAATTAGCTGCACCAATCAGGTTCAATGTGCTGAGAACAAAATGCTGTTTCCCAAATTTTTAACTTTTATCTGAAAGCTTCTCACCCTGGTGATCTCGTGTCGTGCGTTTCGTGTCTGAGAGGCCGCGCCAGATCATGTCAGATTACGTTATTGCAGTGGAGTAATTACACATCCAGCAACAGACATGGCAACCTTAGCGTCCATTTGGGTGTTATGTTTGAACTAAGTCGAACATTTGCTCTGTTCGTTGCTCTGTTTTGGTCTCTACCAACTCCTGGGATTTCCTCTGGCTGTTCATTCAGTAGCTAGAAGCTGACTTTCTCTGTCTTAATTCTGAGTAGGTCGATAAGAGTTATTTACCTGAAAGCAGCTACTTTCATTTGATAGAGGGTTGGCAAGAGCGACCAAATAGAAACCGTAAAACCTGCGGGCGATAAAACCAAAAGATGTAGTTTGACGGTGCTAAAATGCTCATTCCGTGGCCACGTTTCACACGTACACTTCATCGAATCCATTCTGAGGTCAAAGAGATCGACAAGTGCAGCGTTATTGTAGAAAGCAAAGGCTCATTCAGAAATCCACCACAGAATGCAGATTTGTAGCCAAACCAGAACGCGTCTCAGTGCGGCTTTCTTGGAAACGTCGCTACGAACACAAGTATGTTGCAAAACTTTCCAGCGAGTGGATTTTTCCTGTGTGGGGACCCTGCCGAAAACCTGGAGGAGTGCCAGGACTTGTCTTGCTGTGTGTATAGAAACTGGCTAAACTTGAGAACCGAGGAGCGCAGGAAGTGGATGCGAGACACTTTTGAATCCTGATTGTTCCTCTCTCCCTCTCCATCCCATCCTCACTGCTCACCCGCCTTCCTCCTCTTCCTCATCTTCCACGGCGCTGTGGCCTGACCTCATCAACCTTTGCCTGACTTCGTTTTTTTTCTTCTCCCCTTCTCAGACTTTGCACGTCTCTTTTCCTGCTGTGTGCAGGTCTGTAGTCTTCTGTCCAGAAGCATTTACTCTGCTCTTTCCCAAATCCCCAAACACCAGAGACAACACACATACTCATATATATATAAATACTGTATATGTATACATGAATACAAAACGGGCAAACCTCTGAGATACAGAAGCTTGCATGCACGCCTGCAGACTCTCAGGATGTATTGCAGGACGTGCGTGCGCGTCTTTGTGTCACTGATGCAGTTTAAAAAAAAAAAAAAAGTACCAGTTTACCTCGGGAGCTCTCAGCCATAGCAGACCTTAATCCCCACAGATATCTCAGTGCTGCGAGCAGCTTCTGAACTGCTGTGGCTGCCGTTACAAAGCAGGTACATACTTTTTTGTTTTTCAGGAACAAACCCGGAGCCTCAGCAGAGTGCTCTCGGACCATTTGAATGCGAACAGTGCAGGGTTTTTGCTGAAACGGGACACAAGCCGAGAGTCCATGTCAACACAGTCTTACCTCAGAATCATACTGCATAATGGGAAGGGGGGGGCAGGGCTTACATATGATCATAGCAATCGTGAATGACTATTTTTTATTCCTAATCTTCCTTGTCTCTGGTGTAGTTGGGTGAAAATACTCTGCAGAACTCTTCTTTTTCTTGTTTTTCCACTATAAATATATAAATATATAAACTGTACATTATGACATAGAAGCACTATCAAAGTTTGATTGTTAGATGTGCACTCGCAGCATGAGGTATTATTCTTTATTATTCTTCATAAACCAGAAAAATGAAAAAGTGAAATAACAGCTTTTGGAAGTAAACGGTGGAAAAAAAGGATTTAAAAAAACAAAAACAATGCAGTAGCATCTGCCGATGTCAAAGAAAATACCCAACCTCACCCCTGCCACACACAAACATGCCCCCCAAAACCCTGCCCTTTACCCTGCTCTGCCCACCCCCCGTCTAACCCGATCACCCCTCGTGCCACCCCCACCCCCCCTCCCGCCCTGCCCCTTGTACATGCCAGTGTTTTCCCCATGTGTTCCAAGTGCCAATAACTTTGTGAATTCCTAACTGTGACCCAGTAATAAAGATAATTGCACATTAACTACTGTAAAGAGAAAAAGAAACCAGACTGATTAAAAATGAGGAAAAAATCTGAATATCTTAATAAAAGGTTTGTAACAAACAGGACTAGTCTTGTGGCTATTTGGGGTTTTATTTAATGTTTGTAAAGCGTCTTTGGGATTGAACGCGTCATGTGTTGGCTGGCGTTTGTTCCGTTAAATGGCGCCTGCGACGTTCACAGAACAACTGGCCGACTGTTACGTTTCCTTAATGCTCCTGAGTGGAACGGCCGAGCGACACCTGCCTGCAGATTTTTGGGGCATTTTTTTGGACGGTTTCTCGATTGCTTCACCCTGACTAGTATCTTTCCCTAACTCTAACCAAATTGGCCCTATTGCCTAAACCTAATGTGTTAGTGTGACAACCGAGTGCTACTACACCTGCAGCGGAAAATGACGAGACCTCGGACCAGATCGTGGGACTGGACGCTTTGTACCAAATTCAGTGGGAATCCTTTAAATATAACCTGGACGTTAACCTCGTTTATTGCCAGATGAGAAGTTACAGATCGGATCACTGGAGTCTGTTGAACCGTCGCCTGTGCAAAAGTTCACTTTAATTTTTTAATCAAATGTCAGAATGAGTTTAACGTCCCAAGAGCCAAACCAGTAACTGACTAAAAGCATTTCCTGTGAGGTCTGATACAATTTCTGCTTGTTCTTGTGGTGAAACGATTGTGTTGTGATAGTGCAAGTAGACAAAAGTCCCACATTTGGAAAACTTAGTTACGTCTCAGTCCGTCTGACTTTACCATCAGTCACTGTAATGTGCTGGTCAAACCTGCCCCAGTTTGTCTTAAGAGGACGAGTTAATTTTTCTTTGCATGATGGAAATTGTCTCTGTGAGATTTAAATATGGAACATTTCACTGAAGAATCAAGTCATCCTTTTGAGGTAAGTAAATGATCGAACATTAAGTATTACACATTGTGACATTTAAATAATCTGAGGGGTTTTGTATCCTCCTGTGAGAAGATGATTCAGTTTATAATCAGTTAGTATGGGACTTACCGACTGTGCGGCTTGTAAACGTTCCACCTTTACAATGTAAGATGTCAAAATTCCCCGCAAGATAGTTTGAGACGTATTTGCAGAATAACTGGCATGTGATAATGTAAACCAGACCCACGACCTGACTCTGATCTGCAGGTTTAATTTCACACTTGACTGAAATCAAGTGGAACCACTTGTTGGCTGGAAAGCAGAGCAGAATATTTACAGACCAGCAGAAATCTGAACTGTAATTCAAAGGCTTTTACGAGTCCAAACCGCCGCCGTGTTTTCTGACTCCTTTTGAACTGAAACGTTTCAGGACTCTGGCGTCGTCTCCGAGGTGCCTCTGAATGAAGAAAGCTCGGAGATTTGAGGAGCTGCACGAGTGCTGGATGCCCGACACCTGCACAGGTAAGGAACAAAGTCCAGTTTCAGTTATAGACTGTTTTCATGAAACTGCTCGAATTCCACCTTCCATCGCTGCTTTATGTGTGTTGGTGGAAGATCTTCTCAAACTGCAGCTAGAACAGTTTAAATGCAAAGAGATGGATCATGTCCTACTCTGATCATCTGATTTATTTTTTTAATGATAATTAGCACGTGTATGTTTGTATGAAATGCAGCTTTGTACCACAGGGCATGTATTTTTATTTTAGGGGGCAACTGTGGCGCAGTTGGTAGCGCGGTTGTCCACCAATCCTACAGTTGCTGGTTTGATCCCCGGCTCCTCTGGTCATTTGTTCAAGTGTCCTTGAGCAAGACACTGAACCCCAGTGAGTGTCAGCCAGCTTCATAGCAGCTCCCCATCACTGTATGAATTTGTGTGAATGTGTAGATAAGAAGCAGTGTAAAGCACTTTGAGTGCCAACAGGTAGAAAAGTGCTACGTAAGTGCAGAACATTTGCTATTTAACATTTCCAGTTTCTTTGAAATCACTTTCTCCTAACACGTACTGGTATCGTACATTTACATTTATCTGAGAAGTTTATAGTAACTAGTTACTTTTTAAACTCAACCACCACCAAGTCATCTAATCATTGTGTGAATTATAGATGTCACATTTAAAATGATCACCAACACTATATTTTGTTATAATAACCTGCATCATTAAAAGCTGCAGAATTAGAGATGGAGGAACTGTAACACAGAAATGTCCATCAAATCATTTTGCATAAACTGTGGACTTACTTTAGATACTTTGAACTTTGCACTTTTATTCTTCATGACCTGAATCTATTTTTGAACCATCAGTATTTCTCTGTCACGTCCCTTCCTGGGCTCGTCTTAGCACTTTTACTTGTTACAATATAAGTCAATGATTTGAGTAAAACTCCAGTGAATATTTCTAGAATTTTATCAAAAAAAAAAAAATCAATTAACATTCACCAACTGGTGAAAGTGTTTCTAAAATTAGTAATAGTAAAGTGTGCTGGTGCCCAAATTACTTTATGTATAGTCATATTTAACACAGCAGTGGAATTAAGCAACTTTGCAATTTTTTTACGGTTGCAACTAAATTATTCAACCTCTGTTAGTTGTATTGGGATCATTTACAGCTCAGCAGCAGTAACACGTGATGAATGACATAAAATGACACTTTGTCGAACAACTTTAATGAAAGTTAAAACATCACTGAACAATTTCACAAATCTCCAGGTGCCAGTAAGAAAACAGTCAACCGTGATTCACTCGACGCCAAACGGCAGCAAGAGCGTGAAGGAAATACTTCAAATCAACGTGTAGAACAGCGGCGGAAAGACATGGATCGGCCACCGCTGGTGCCCTTCACCAAAGGCAGTAAAATTGTAAATATATGTGCTGTTTGGCATTAAGAGCACGTTGGCAGTCAGCAGTGTTTAACATTTCTGCACATTCAGAAACCGGCCCCCCCCCCAAAAAATTACCCTCGAATGAGTCGCCGACGACAGACTCTTGTAATAAAACGAGTCATTCGACAGTTTGGTTACGTTCCAGAGCAACATGAAAATAACGTCCCAGCCAAAGGTTACTTCCTGTTGCTGGATGCTCCATCATAAAGAAAAGGGAAATAAAAAAATCTCATCACTGGCAAATTTTTGTCAAATTCAACATCGGGACCAACATGTGCTTGGCAAACAACGTCAACATTGGGACTTTTGTGATTAGATAAATGATTCGATAGTCTGTGGCAAACCTGCACAATCTGCTATAATCCAAGGTAAAGTTCATTCAAAGTGATTGTTTAGATAAGTACAGTATTCAATTTGATGCTGTTAAACTAATTTACCAGTCTACTGTAGATTTGGCTGACAAATTCTCAAAAGTACAAATTAATTGAAAGACAATTTAATTATTCTTAACAAAAGGCTGTTTGTGAAATAGTGTGTGGGTAAAAGGCTCCACTGGTAAATGTGGAGAATTTATTAGTTGATTATAATTCTTAGAATCAACATCGGTAGAAAGTAGCTGAACCTGTCAAACAGTGTAATAAAAAGTACAATATTTCACGAGCTGTAGTGGAACAAACCTAAAAGTTCTGCTTTATTGTAGTAACGTACACGTACCTAAAACTGTTCTTCGGACGAGGCGGCACCGGACCCGATGTAAATCCCATGGTCCTAACAGATTAAACGTGAATCGATCCGCACCTCTGTTACAGTTACAGTACAATGCAGTAAAATCAGATACAGTGAAGGCCACGCCCCCAAAATATAAGACTTCACTGGCTGAGAGGACACTTTAAAAACCTCCACAATCCTCGGCTTCGCACGCAGAGCTCTGACAGTGACTCATGGCTGGAGCTGAAACCACGAGTACTCGGTTTACGCTTGCAGCCATTTTCCAATCATCGTGTTGATTTTCCCCGCTGAAGCGTTTAAGGAATAAGGGCTCAGACGTATAAATGCACAATAAACGCACACAAGCCCTGCCAGTGAGGGCACATGACCTCTGACCTCTTGTTAAAACCATTTGTCTGCGTTTGGCTGATAAAAGCATGAATAAATATATTTGGATCACACGGAGCGAGACGGAGTCTGCCTGAAGCCTTTGTACACTGGTTTACACATGTAGAGCTCTGCAACACACCCACCGCGGAGTCGAGGAATCCGGCGTGACACAAAGGAAGCACACGATCCGCGGCCGCCCAGCAGAGGGAGCTGCAGGCTCGGATCTGGGCTGAGGGTTAAGACACCCTGCCCAGCAACTGTTCCTCCTCATTAGCTAAAGCTTTTCAATAAAAACCAGGCGAAGCCATTCGCTCTGAGCCAAGGTTGTCTCCCGTCACCCAGTGAGAGCAACGACGCCTCAGCCAATCGCGTGCTACAAAGCCAACGTGAAGGCATGTGTCTGCGGCCCGACTTCACCTGGCAGGAACCTGTGCGACCGTGGCCGCCCGAGGAGCGATGCCACCAGCAGCTACTGTTGTTTTCAACCACAAACACAAGACAGCTGATTTCAGCAGTGACTAATTCTTCCTCTGTGTGTGTGTGTGTGTGTGTGTGTGTGTGTGCGTGTGCGTGTGTGTTGGTTCCCTCTGCGACTACACCTGCTGTAAGCGACACACAAAGGGCGGAAACACTGCGGCTCTGTGTCCTGCTCAGCTGCCCGGCTCCACATTTAAGCGGCGACTGGTACTTGGCGTTACCTTCACGCTTGACTCACAAATAGGCACATAAACATACTGCACAGTTTACAATGGTATAAAAATATATTTAAGGCAACGCTAAAAAAAACTCGTCCCACACGCGCAAACAACCGTCTCGTTTCTCTTTGCATTCTTTCATTACTAAATAAATGAACGTGCGTTTTTCAGTGCTGGCTGACAGACATGTCGGCCCAACTCAAACTGCTCACAGGCACATTTTGTTTACGGCCTGCGTCTCCTCCTGTGAAGCGCTTTTCAGAACATTTTCCCTAAAAAGTAGATCACGTTTTGGGTGAATGATGCGGCGCCATTTGTCTGTTTATGGTGAAAATTCAGCCAATTTGAAGTAAAGTTTCAATCCTGATAGAAATGATAATGAACATAAATATATCTTGAATGCATATTCGCTAACACGACGGCAGCAACATCTCGTCCCGACATCCTGTTAAGTACCTTTTTTTCCCAACAAGAAGTGAAATGCACTAAAAAGAAAGACGTAACAGCACCGGTTCTCCCTCTGCTAAGCTCTGCCGCTGGCGATGGCTGCAGATTTCTCCCCCCGACCCCGACCCCGACCCCGACCCCACCACCATCATTAAAAGCAGAGAGGAAACAGGTGGATTACATCCCGATTTCTCTCTGCAGGTCACCAGGTTCTCTTCAGCGCAAACGAAGGAAGGAACGGGAGGGGGAGGAGGAGAGACGTCCCTCTTCCTGTGTCTGTCCGTCCTGACGGGGTGGAGTCGGTGAGTGGAGGCGAAAGGTCAAAGGTCGCCGACATCAGAGAGCAAAGAAGAGGATGATGACCACGATCATGATGGCGACCAGCACACCAATGGCACACCACTGTCTTCGACCTGAAGGACACAGAGATGCTCAGGCTGCGGCGGATCATTGACAGTTGTCGACAACAATGTTAAAGTTCGGTTCGGTTTCAGGTGTCAACCTGCTGTAAGTACATGCGAGACTAGTTCTGCATTCGAGAAACACACTTTCAGGATTATGCGTTCTTAGGCATACGGACCGTGCCACGCTGTTGTTAGGACTGATTCCTGATATTCTTTGTATTTATACGACACCGGTGCAAAGTACAGACACCGTACCGACTTAAACGGAGTTAAAACGACATGCGTGTGTGGGTTAGTCACGTGCCTTCCAAAAGTTCTGAAAAGCGTTAATTACACTGGAGATGCAGGATGGAGTGGAGGGACTTTCTCTGTTAGACAATAAGGGCGAAATGTGGAAGTTCAGGCAGATCCAGTGAACGTGTAGACTCTCAGCATAAGAGCAGGATCTCATCTCATGAACGTTGCACAGCCCTTGTGGACGCGGTTCGGCTTTGCCTAAGGTTCGAAGACCTGCTTGTTTTCCTACCGTAAAAAATGTTACTAACACGAGGTCTGTTCTCGACTTACTGCTGGTCATGTGAGACACCTTCTCCAGCTTCTTCAGCACCGAGTCCATCCGCGATGACGTCTGGTCCATCTCATCTCCAAACTCCCCCAACATCCTGAACGACACAAAAACAACAAACCCTTAAACCGAGCGAACACCAGCTGAAGCTGTGCTGCCCCGTTGTTTTGGGGCCATGTACTGGAAAACTCCGTCATTTTCAGCTCTACTGAATAACAAGTGTGATCTAACCGTGACTGCCAGATGTCACAATGAACATTACCACCTCGAGCTGCGGGTTGAAACAAATCTGATTTCATTCAGCACAGATCTGGCAGCAGGGCTTTTCCTGAGCACGGAGCTAGAGAAAAGTTCAACATTTAATCCAATTTCCTTAGAGATGATGAGGCCTGTCGGTATTAGAAAAGGTCAGAAAATGTGAGAATGAATTTTACTGTGACTAACAGCGAGTCACTGTTTACAGATGAGTAAAAGGTGAAAGTTAGCAGCCGCTGCTGTCGGCCAACCCGCCCCACCCTCTCTGTTTCAGGAACACCCCGATCACATTCACACCGCGCTGCCTGTAATTCAGTCCAAACTGGAAAGGCTTTTGTCCTACTTCCTGCAGACGTGGGACAGCTCTCACCTTCAGTGTCTTGTTGACAAAACAACCCTAGATCCTGGTCACAGGAAACATTTACGGAATCAAACTAACTACTTAAAAACAGCCGGAAGGAGGTTTGTTTGGTTTTCCGCGGTGGAGTATTTAATAAAAAAAAAAAAAAGAAAAAGTCTAAAGGAGTCAGTGGTTGTAAAATGTTTGATTATTTAGCCTTTAAAAATGAGTCTGCAAAAGGTGATGACAACATCTGGAAGGGGATTACAGTTTAGATGACGTCATCGCGAGGAGTTCCACTGGAGCGCGATGACCAAAACTCCATCCTGTGTAGCGTGACCAACCAGATGGTTCGAAAAACCCTCCAGATTACATCATCTGAAGGAGGGATTTTTCCAAGATATTTAAAGTTTAAAGAGAGAATGTCACTCATTTGGAAATTTTACAGTGAGCAAAACGGCTTATTATTAGCACAGTGGCATATGACCTAATATGAAAGTGGGGGGGTTCACACTTTTTTAAATACTCGAAAGAGAAACAATATTCAGTATTTGTGGTGTATTCCCGAAATTCTGTATTAAATCTAAATGATCCTTCTCATATGTTCCGTATGTCTTTATTTGACAATTGTTTATCAATTACAGTCGGACGGAAAAGCGATGAGACACCAGCGAGCGACTCCTCCTGAAATCTGAGCGTATACTCACACAGCCTGCTCGTCGAGCTCGTCTCCAATGCGTCCCGACATGTCCTTCAGGACTCTGATGCTGCCTGACACCAACTCCAGCTGCTCATCCTGCTCCTCCATGATCAGCTACACACAACATACAAAAACCAGCCTTCATCCACTGCAGCATCTACTAGGATATTTCAAGACACAGTAGCAAGACATTTCAGAAGCCACACAGACAATGATCAGTGTTCGCAATGAAAATAAAAAACAAAAAACAAAAAAAACCTGAGCTGATGAATGTCATAAAGCCAGATGTCATCTCTTCTATGTGAACAAGTGGTTTATCTTTGAGTTCCTACTAAAACCACAATCAGAGACAGGATGCTGAATGAAAACTTTCATCACTGAACACCACAGGAAATAGAAACCAGCAGTCAGCGCCACACTCTGCTGACAAATAACCTTCACACCTCCGTTTGATCTTCACTTCATTACTGCACCAGCCTTTGTAAGGTAAACAAGGATGAGACCGACCCCATCTTCAGAAAAGCAATCGTACGTGCTGTGCTCGCTTCTATTCCTGCGTTGGGTTTCTTTGATTAAATCCTTCCCCTCATTTTTTAACATGACCTCATAAAAAAAAATGACACTTTTCAGCTTCAGTATGACAGGAAGTTTCATTCTGAGCAACTGAGAAAATCCCAACGACGTATTTCGAAATATCTAGGTCTCTTTCGCTTTGCGGCTACTCATTTGCTGTGAGTGAACCTTTTATTTCCATGTTTTACATCATGACTTTGACGTTCTACCGAACCTTTTAAACCTCATCCCTCATTGAAGTCCGTCCATCGGTTCTCCCTGCCCCTCTACCTGCTGTTGCTCCTGTTGCTCCTGGATGTATCTGGAGTTGGCAGACACCAGGTGAGCCTCCAGGCCTGTTGACCTGTCCTGGCCCGATGAAGCCAGCAGCATCTGGACAAGCAGACACATGAGACATGGACTCAGTGGGACAATAATGCAGGTTATGTTCTACTGGCTGCAAAGAACTAAAACTGAGAGTTTGACAAGGTGCTGGATCTGCCGATGTGTCATCGACCACAAACCACTTTCCAAATCACAAAATGACGCAACAGTGTTTTTTTTTGTGTCAAAGTGACCTGTTAACACACTAAATCATAGCTTATTCAAACTAATCAGTGAAGTCACCAACATTATGAGCTGTCCTGAAAAAACGAATGTATTAAAGACTTTAAAACTCTCAACTGCTTGACATTACAATTACTCTGCATTGTTACAACTTCAGCTTTTCATGCATCTTTTGACGGCTGGTGACACTTCTTTCTCTTCCTCCCTGAATCAGTACCACTGCTGTAAGTGAGACTGTCTCGTGGGATGACTAGAGCTGTCATGTTTATTTTAGTTTGAATGACAATTTGAATATTGGTAAAAAAAAAATTAATCTCTAATCTATAAGTATGAGTTCAAGGTCAAAATACAACTGTATCTGGGCAACACGCTATGCCTGTAATTCATTGGGGGGGTTGTTGTTGCTACAATGTCTTGTGTGTGTTTTCTGTGCACGGAATGTGTGACTGTCAGTACACTCTGCAGGTGCAGGAACAGGCGAGCGACAGAGAAAAAAATAAAACGTGCGTCCAAATGGGCGGGAATTAATACACTTCGGCGGGCGGCCAAAGTCAAGTGTATGCATTTGAATCAGTGCGTATCAGTAAAATTACTGTTGTCAAATCTGTGTGTGTGTCACAACTGTGAAGGGGCAAAGTCCATGTCAGCACTTTATTTTAGGATGGTAAAGCCACGGCAACGACTGATCCTAGTGCCTCAACTTTCATGTCGCCACTGCATCAAGGAATTTAAAGTGAAACGTTTAACCTCGTGTGTGTTGTCTAGAAACACAGTGTGTGTTTAAAGTCCACCAACCTGTCTGTTTTTCTTCTCCGCCTGAGCCACAGCAGAAGGGCTGGACAAATGATCCTTCATCTCCTACACACACACACACACACACACACACACACACACACACACACAGAGTGAAAATCATTTTAAGAGCCCGGCTCGGCTCCATTGATGAGCTTTTCTGCTGCTGTGCCAGAATCGCCAGCGAGCAAATCTAAATGTCAGAGTCTTTTGTTCCCTCTCAGTAAAGCTCCTTTGTTTAGCTCAGATGACGCCGTCCCATTCTGGTCTATTTTAAGATACGGTACCTTTGCTGGAATTGGAAACTGACTCACAGTTTCCACTGTGCCCACAGCGTGGACATTGATCCAATTTAGCAAAGTCAGGAGCTCAACAGCTGTAGAGCAGGTAAAGAGCCCTACAGGTATTTACACGTCTCACAGTAAAGACAAAGTGGAAACACACAAAGCCGTTGGTCTGATGTTTGACTTTGTCTGACTCGGACGGTCAAATGCCTTTATGGAAAACATTTCAGTTGCAAACTGCAACAGAGGCCGTCTAGTAATGTTTGTGTTGTTCTCGCTCATGCGGCATGACCGAGTGTAACCACTAGTAACACCTTCACGAATCAATTACAGGTTCTGTGCTGCGGCCCAGCCGAAATATAAATACCGGGCAATTCAACACATGGGATTTGTGTTTGGCACATAAAGGAGGGGAAGCACACACATAAAACCGCTTATCCTGCAGTGAACGTTAAGTGAATCATTTTGAGTGTCTGGGGGAAAAAAATGAAAAATTACTGATTAGTGTACGGGGCTACACCAAGTTTTAAACAGGCCATCAACAACATCAGTAGCTCTACTGGGGAATATTTGGAGGAGACCAGCTGCAACTTACAACCTGCACCAACCACCTCAAAACTTCCTGGTGTACAGTAAATGCAGAGCTGTGTACAGTAAATAAGTCATTTCCATTACAGTTGCAGAATAACAGTACACGTCACGGTGGGTGAAATGGGTCAAGTCTTTTATCAACTACATCATTTCTTTCCTTTCGGCTTGTCCTACAAGTTCAGGGTCGCCACAGCGGATCACTGGCCTGAATGTGGATTTGACACATTTTTACGCTGGACGCTTTTCCTGACGCAACCCTTCCCAACTTTACCAGGATTCAGAACAGCACAGCACGGCTGGGGATGGGTTTGAGGTCAGCAGTGGTCAGGAGCCGAGCACCAACCTCTGACGCTTGGGTCACTCTACCAACTGAGCCACTGCCGCCCCGCATCAAAAACGGCATCTGTTTTTACTGGCTAACACACACTAACTTCAATTGAGAATAGCAGTCTGGCACATTTGTGAATTTGTTTTAATAGATTTTCTTTTCTTGCACATCTAGTGCATTAAATAACAGAAATTAAAGCAATTTATTTCCTGAAAGATGGCATAGGTATATTAAAAAACAAAACAAATATATGCCAATGGAGTTTACACCACAATAATTAAAATTTAAAAAGATCTGCATCAGAGAACTTTACCTGCACAGATTTCCTGGTTCGCTCCACAAAGTCTCGCCTTTCTTGAAGTTCATTGTCTCCAAGTCTGAACTTTCCTGGGTTCGACTCTACAATACCTGAGATAGTCAAGGACTCCACCAGCCAACACATCTCCCACCCTTCACGTTCATTACGGCTGAAACTCGGCAGCACTTAAAAAACACTTGTATTTAAAAGCATTGCGCCCATAATGCAACATAACGACCTGCCAAGGTCACGTAAAACATCATTTTAATACCCTCCACTTTAACACACATCCAGGACGAACAAGGTGTCACCACAGAAAAGAACACACACAACAACTAGGAAAATGTGAAAGATAAAATATTTTCTCCAAGTGCTCAAGGACTGCTGTATCTGAACCAGTGAATTAGCCTAGATTTTAAAACCGCTCACTGACTATTTGACTGACATGGTACTGAAAACTGTTAGTGACAAAGTCTAATGCCTGAGAACAGCCCAGTCATACCAGAATCAAAAGCATATAGAGCATATACAATATACTTTTTAGTAAGGCCAGATGTGTCCATATTCTGCTTTGTTAGAAAACACATTTACATTTCGCAGAGCAGGGGAACAAAAAACATTGTTTTATTGTTGACCTTAAACCTCAAGTGTCTCATACTTTAATATTATTCAGAACTCTAAACTCTTATCAAGGTGTGACTTTAAAAATGATATTCATCAGGGGCTCTCTGGTATGAAATATAATAACTACAGTCAGGCATGAGTCACACTCAATGAGAAATTCAACCCTTGAATGGAAGGAAGTTGCATCCCCACCTCTGGCTACACATTCTGCTTTCATAAAAATAATGTTCAGTGCCATTTTCCTAACCGCTGAAAGGGTCTTTTTATACATCTGATCCTTTCTTGGTTATTATATAAATGTAACCGTCTGTGGCCCTCACCCGGTTTATTTATCTGCTGAATAAATGGGAAGACCGAGTGAGGAGAGGGTGACACAAAGCATGCGCTTGTTTCAAAAAATACTGAGTGTCATGTGAGGAGAGGGGTTTTGAGCACGAGGATAAGAGGCGCTTCCTTGTTTAGAAAGGATACTGATGGTTTCACTGAGGTCTTCCAGGTCCCAGTCTATGGCCCGCAGACAGTTCCTCAGTTCGTTGGCACTCCAGTCCAGCTCATCACGACTCACCTGAGACCGCAGACAACAGGGATGAATTACAGTTCTTTTAAATCGATAGTGATAGTGTATCTGACTATGGAGGCAACAACATAAGGTAATGCCACAAATCTTTCCCCGCACTTAAAAAATCCCAGCGGGCTGTGTTTGATGAGTTAATGATTAAAATAGGTCTGCTAATGCAACCTCCAAATGCTATGTGGGTCAGCTGAAGCAGGTTTCAGCTGACAGGCATCGGTGTCGTAAGCAGCGTTAATTTACTGTAGCTCATTGTCAAAGTCCACTGTGTTCCAGAGAACAGGGGGTGGCAGTCAGCTGGAATCTGGACTGTTTGCATCTGGCTATTAGTTAATCTTTATTAATATTAGTTAATCTTTTCAGTCCTGTAAACACCAACCAACTTTGTGTGCAGGGCACAGACGGTGGAGTTGGGGGGTAGAGAAAGAGAGGGAAGAAGAGACAGAAGGGGAGAGACTGGGGAGAGAAAAAAAACATAAAAAGGAGAGTTATGAACAGAATGGTGGGAATAAATTTGTCTAGGTGACACCTTCTACGTGCGTGCGCGGCCAACAGGAAAGAGTCGTTTACGCGACATGAACCTGAACTGCGCTGAGTTTTATTTTTTTATAGCTTGTTTGCAAAATAATGATACAGAAGACAAACTCTCAAAAAAGAAAAGCATCTTAAATTATAATTTATATTAAGAAAAAGACACTTAATGATTTTCTTATATTGTTGAGCGATAACCACAAACAACATTACCTATACACATACACAATGGATGTGTAAACAGAGAAAAATATTTTCACTGACTCTGAAACGTATAAACACACGCCCAGACTGTGCCTGCATGAAATCTGTTCATGCCTGGAATACAATTTCACTTATTCAGCCACAATTTATTTGTATAAGAAATAATAGATTTAAAATTAAATGTTTAAAAAATTATAGAAAATACCATCCCATCCCTATTTCTCCTTCTCTACAGACTCCAACTACGCACACAGACAACAAACATGCATGAGAAGACATGGATGTAACTGAAAGGATAAGGCAGAACTCTGTTTGAGTCAGATACAGCTACCTACCATAAAGCATAAAATTAAAACCAAAAATAAGTGGAATTGTTATTGTGATTTGGCTTATTCATCTGTGCCATAGACACATCAGTGAGCCACACTGCTGCACAAGTTCAGATTTTACAGTTTGTGAAGGTTGTAAGAGTCAAGCGCAGAAGCAATCGAAACAAATCTCTGCTCTGTTCAGATTGCTCCTCAAGCTTCTCGACACTTAATATTTATTTGAAAAACCTACAATTTCTGGTACAAAACCCGAGAGAATGTCAGATGTGACGGATTCATAAAGCAACACTTGTTTCAGCTAGACGACTGTAAAAGAAATATCAACAGAGAAGTGCAGACAGGAAGCGACATTCCACTGCTACTTCCCTTAGACTAAGGTTCGAAACAACAACAGCGGTCAACCGCTTGTTGACACCTGTACACATACACCACTGCCGGCAGATAAAACACAACCCGAGCACAGAACGGAATATGATGACACGTGCTGCATTAATAGACATTCATGCCTGTTACTACAACTGCTGGAAACAGGTAGAATGAGTGAATGCAAAGTACACTGAGAGCCAAACACACTCGCATTAATCGTGTGCTTGATGAGAGACACTGTACGTGTGTTCGTTCGTGTCATTCCTGTGTCACACTGACGAACACATCTCAATATTCACTCATGTTTTGTTTGCCGTGTCGTCTTCTTCAGAGTTTTACGTACAGCGCTGCGTAAACAGCTTCAGACATTAGATGCAGATTTATTATCATCATGGAATGTCACTGTGCAGCATGACAGTGAGCCCAGTATGCAGCCGCTCATCTATTGTAAAGCGGCAAAAGAACTTCAACAAATGCAGAGCTGAGAGAGGTTGTCGGTTATAGCTGAATTCGTTGGGGTGTTGGACTGTTGACCAGGAGAGAAGAGAAGAAATCTTCCTACACACTTTACGTAAAGTTAATGGACAGGTACAAATTATTAACCTACGACGCTTGTGTGTGTGTGTGTGTGTGTATATGTGTGTATGTCTGTGTGTGTGTATGTATGTCTGTATGTGTGTGTGTGTATATATGTATGTCTGTCTGTGTGTCTGTTCTGTCTGTCTGTGTGTCTCTGATCCTGCCTCGGACAGTAGGCTGGCACACTGTGATTAGGAAGAACACACACCCACATGCGGCTGTCAGTGGCCCATAACTTCAGCACAGGGTTCTGTTAGAGTCCGCTCACCTGTGTCCCGTCCTGCAGCAGTTCCTCCCACCTGTCGAACAGGCCCCGGGCGCGGGACAGGGCCTTCTGGACCTCCCTGCGGACACAAGCACGGACACATGAGACTCTCGGACAGTGTTTGCCCGCAGACTCCGCTCACACGTGGCCGCCGTTTGCTGGAACTCTGCGGCTCCGCCTTTAGCCAAAAATAAACACCAGGATTCACGTCCTGACCCGAACCGCCGGCCTGGCCAGCGCCGGAGCTCCGGCCTGGTCCGCGCCGGACGGTGTCAGACGGTGACAGCTCCACGGAACACAGGCGGGTCTCCGAGACCCGCAGACTCATGTTAGTCCAGACCAGCAGCTCGGACCACAACACACACCGACTAACGCTGCTATGCTAGCTAGCTACAGCTAACCGCTGAGCTAACTTCGCTAATGTAACTTTGTCACTGCGTAAAGAACATGCTAGCAGTAAATCGGAGCGTTGGGAATGTCGTGGCTTCGACTTCACCCAGTCGAAAGTGCGACTTTTCGCTGTAAATGCGTTAATTTCTTACCCCTTCACAACGAAAAACGGGTCCTCTATCGACATGACGCTTCCGGCTGCCTCACTGGCCGCGCATGCGCACTCGGCCTCCACGAATCCGTCAGCGACACTTTCAGCAGAAGTTACAGTTATAATAACGAAAATGTCCCTCATCCTTTCTTTAGCCTCTTCCTGCTACGATTATTATTTGTAATACAGTTAGTATATGTTGTAATAATTATTATTATATAACATTACTATTATTATTATTATTGGGTCTTCTGCTTATTTGGCGTCTGTTTTTGTGTCTGTGTTGATGTTTGCTGACAGTTTTTGGTCATTTTGTGCCTATTTTATTGGACATTATCTGGACGTTATGAGTCTCGCTATTTTGTGGATAGTTTCCAGGTCGCTGTTCATGATGTTGGTAATTTTTCCTCTCTACCAAAATGAATTATTAAAAAAACAAATTAGCTCCTGATTTTTTAAATGTGTTTGTATTATTTGCATGACCCTGGGTATATGACTGGGGTCACTGTCCACTCTACACATTTAGTACTGCCACCAATCTTTAACTTAACATTTGTACAGGTAGTGCTGATACTTTTACTTTAGTAAAAGATTTCAGTATTTCATCCTCCACAAATAAAACTATTGTAATATATTACATAATGATTGTACTGGAAAGCCAATACTATACTATACTTAATCTAAAAACTTACCTAAACCATCTGATGATGACACATTGTAACGTGTAAAAACTGAGAAAAAAGTTGGCATGCTGAGTTCACAGCTGCCATCAATCAAATACATAAATAATTTGCGATGCCAGTGTTGGAGATGGATAAAGCCGAGGTCTTAGTTTACTAAAAACAAATGCAAAACCAGCGGGAAAAAAGAAAATCATCTTTGGAGAAATGGCGTGTTGGGACAAAAAAGGAATTACTGGTAGACATCTGTATAAGATTAGTTGCCATGGTAATGTCTGTGCAATCACTGCCTGAGTTTGCCTGAGTCTGCAGACAGAAAGCAATGTACTTCCATTAACTCTTTGCGTTCATACTGTCCACACGTTTGAACAGTGCATGCAGCAGGGTTGCAGAAGCACGTGGAAAACTGTTTGACGTCTTTCACAAATAATTCTCATTTCTTCATCTAACACAGAAAAATGGAAAATAAGCGTGCAGAATTCTGAGCAAACTCGTGTTCCTGTCATCAAAAATCCTCTGTTCTCCAAATGGTTCTTTGTGAACAGTGAGACTAAATCTGTGTTTCACACCCTCTCTCTCTCTTTTGGTTTCCCAGGCAGTGTGGTCTTGCTGAGCTGCAGTAGGAGTTCTGTTTTGAGAAGCTGTTATCTTGATTTGACTGATCCAGAAGCCTCGTATTGTCTTCAGATTGACTTTCAAATGCATCTGCAAAGACTGTGAATTCGGTCCCCGTTCACTTCCACTGAAATCACACTAACAATGGATCATAAAGGCCTGTTTTTTTTAATTATCACACATTTTATTTTAGAAAACTCTGTCACTATTCTGTCTCGTGGTTTTCAACACAAAGTCAAATAAAATAAGAAAATACTAAAGTTAAAGAAATAAATGAATAATGGAAATGTGACCGAGGTTGGTGGATGCTGTGGACAACAGAGAGCTCTCATTAAAAATTAATTAGCGATGACTGAGAATGGACAGTGTGGATCCATGTGGTGTTGCTGAAACAAAACGCAGACTCAGCAGTTCCTCTACTACACATTCTGTTAAATCTCTCCTTTCCGTTCCACCCATTTGCCTCCATTCCTGTGGGTTTTGCTTTCAATCCCACCCCATCCTGTCCACCTCCTTCCTTCCTGTCTTCATCCTGTTTCCTCCCCACTACTCCTCATTCACTACACTTCCTCCCATCGTGCCCTGTGAAAATTTACAGCCACGGTTATAAACACTATGTGTGACACAAAAGACAGAGACAGAGACAGAGAGCTGTGAAATAGTCAGACATTCAGTTCTAAAAAAAGCCTTTATTACTAAGTCGGTTGTGTTCATTAGAATTTTTGCTGAGGTTTTGTTTTAACTTTAGAGCATTTGTTGAGGTGGCGCTGAAAATCCCACATTTCCTCTCTGTTGTTATGCAGAACTTTGAGTAGGAGTAAACATTTAAAAGACCGAAATTACCCAATCATGTGGTTTTGTATATTAGAAAGACCTTGTGTGTAAAGTGTAATTTTAAGACATTTATATTTCAGTTGCTACTGTCCTTACTTATTAAGTGGGTCCAAATAAAAAGACAGAATAAAAGTACTAGTGGGTGTTTCGGGAAACGAAGGGTAAACTATTTCATAATAGCTGATGTCTCAGTTTCTTAATGTCTGTGTGCATGTTGTGACCATCTTCACCACACAGCCAGGTTTCTAGACTTCATACAGGAATTTATGCAATCAGCTAAACTTAACTGAATAACATAAGGGTTTTGTGAATTTCTAGCTTTAATATTCTGACCACTTTACAACTTTTACTTTGAAATGATGAGTTGAATGAATGAATGAACACGTAAAAGTTTACATAACTCAGTAAATTGAGTTTTACAAAAGCAAAACAACCAGACTTCCCAACATGCATTGTTTTATTTCATACAGACCCTTAATATTGGTAGTTTGACAAAAACTTTTATAATTTATGATTGCAAACTTTCTGTGTGTCCTTAACATTTCATTACATTATTTTTGTCTATTATAATCATTTAAAATATGCTAACCATGGAATTCAGAACTTTAGATGCAAAATCTCTATTGACCACATTATTTTAATATCTGCAGCAGGAAGTGAGTACAAGATCTTTTGCCTAATTGTCACTATGTGGCAAAATAGTTAGATCAACTTAATATCTTAAGTGCTTATAACTCAGTTAGACATTTTTAAAACTCATAAACTGAACTGTAGCTAACTCTTATACACTAAAATATTCAGGGAAATTGTGTTTCCAAGGCAGCAGCAGGCATAAACAAACATGAAATGATTTACAGTGCACCTGCAATGAGCACAAGGGCAACAATACAACTGACGACATACATACGTTATAAAATCCTCCACCTGGATGAGCTTTACATTCCACAGCTTGTTCCACTTTCTTTTAGAATGGTCCTTGCCAAATCTTCTTCGCAACCATCCTGGTTGATACCAACAAAATACTTCTCAGAAATGACTGGGATGCCTACTGCATGTGCCGTGGTGAATTGGTCTCATAAAATAAAGAAGTGGTTACACCGTTTTGAAGTATGCATGACACATTTTTGGTTTTTGATTTGTGTCAACTCACTTCTTCTCTTTGTGTTTTATTACAATCTGTAGTATTTCCACCAATATCAGCTAGATATAGAATATGAATGAACAGGAAAAACAATCAATCAATCCGAGAACACACAATCAAAATTCCTCACTTTCCCTCCAAGCATCCTACAATCTCTACAGACAAACTTTCCCTGAAAGTCACAAAATGTTCTATATTTTTTTTTAAGAAACTCAAACATAGCTTGTTATATCTCTGCATAACTCGATCTATCTCTGCTGCTCATCTGCTGTCCGGCTCAGCCAAAGGCAGCTCTACCTCAGTGGAAAGTCTGAGTCATTTTTAAACACAGAGTAGCAGGAAAGTCTCCGCTGGAACACAGCAAAGTCTGAAGTGACTCTAGCATAACAAAAGAAACTGGTCTGGAGTCAACAAGCATGAGGAAACAGTCAGAGAAGTGCAAAGTCTATAAATAGCCGTCCACGCCAATTCCCTTATGTTGTTTTCAAGTGCTCCGTGTAAGGATGACCTACTTTCATCTGTGGAAGTCACTAACACAACCTGCTTCTGCAGCTGCTGCAGCTGCTGGAAAAACCGGTTGCATTAACTATTTGTTGCACTGCTGTTTAGAGTTACTTCAAAAAATGCTTTTTAGGACGAGGACGCGAGGCAGAGAGATGTCATGACGCGAAGTGATTGAATGATGGCAGGATACAACAGAAAACCACAACAAACATCAGTCTGAGCGTCATAGTGTGAATCTGCAGCACCATCAAACACGCCGAACCGCCAGCCGACGCTCAACCCACTTTAATTCGTAAACCTTTTAAATACTGTTTAAATCAATGAGGGAACTTTTAAAGCAGTAACTTTAAGTTCTTTCTTGAGTAAAACTGGTTCAGATGCACGCAGCTTCTGTTTTACTTGTCCCGACCAAAGTCAGGCCTGCTGGTCTGGAAGAAAGACTTGGCAACGTCTGGAAATCAGTAGAAACCAATGGCCACTTGCAACCAACTGTATCCAAAATGGTGAACGCACATTAAAAAATCATTAGGAACAAAGTCAAATGAAGGAGGAAGTTGCCCTGATAATAAAATTGATCTTTGTTGCCATTATGTAATGTCATACGTGGCAACCGTCTCCACGCTCTCTGCCAGTAAATGTAATATTTTGGCAACCAGGCCATTTCGCGGTCCTAACAACCAATGTTTGCACTATAGGAGAGAAATACTGTACAGTGAAAAGGCAGGCCCCACCCTCTGCTCTGCACACACTTCACCGCCCATTTGGCCTCAAGCACAGCTACCATAAATCAGACACACACATGCAACACAGTCACCATAGCGACCAATTGGGGGCAGACCTAAGATGAAGTCATGTTTGGCTGTTTACTTTGTGTAGAACCACTCAGCTTATACAACTAGTCAGCAAACATGGACATTAACTCCAAAGTCTGCCTTCAAACGAGCTACGACACACCCGTTTATGAATCAAAGTTCCTCCTTTATACCAAATTTGAGTGAGTGCAGACCAGCAGTGCGGCTGAGCAGAATTTCTTTTCGATATTCTCTCAGGCAGTGCGTATTGCAAAGTTTAAATACCTTTTTCAGGTTTCCACGGCTCAACCTGTTTTTGTGTAAAATGGTAAATGTCCACTGGTGTAACAATGGTGCTTCACGCTCACACACAGATGGCGATGGCTGCCGTGCAAGGTGCTCACCTGACCCACCGGGAGTAACTTGGGGTTCAGTGTCCTACCCAAGGACACTTTGATACGTAGCATTGCGATCGAACCACTGACCCTGTGGTCTGTGGATGACTGCCTTGGCCCCTGTGCGATAACAAGTGTGAAACTAACTTCCTAAAATGTTATTTTTAAGTTATTCCTGGAACTGCAGATTTTCACGGCATTTCTCGGGGGGGCAGGGTATTTCTGCTCAACAATAGCCTCCATTATATGTGATATTTCCTTATTTTCAAATATCAAAGTGGCCTTTTGTCATCGAATGAATCGTAACATCTTGATTTGATTTCTGCAAGTATAATGCACAGTTAGGACATTTGGTTTTCATTATAGTGTTTGTGTTACTCTTGCCATGTTCACGTCATGTGGGAAGGAAAAGTAGTGATGGGAAAGGTTTCCATGGTTACAACGTGTGTGTTTTTACAGCAGCAGACAGCTCAAGGCGGTGATTGCCAGTGTTACTGATAATGAGTGCACTGAATAATTATGCTGAGTTATGACCAGCAGAGTCATGTGGGTGTAAAAATGAGTGCTCTAAATCAAAATGGCTAAATGGCTGTAATAGTAGAATTTGGCTGATTTCATGTTCTTGTGTTTGTTATTTTTACCGACAAATATCACCACAGAATCAGGCGTTTCAGCACTTTGAGAGAAAAAAATGTCCAGTTTCTATCACTTTGCTAATGTTTAAATAATTATTTTATTTTAAAGAACATAATTTTGATCTCCAGGTGGGATATTCACATTCTGCATGCAGCAAACGGAAAGAAAAAAAATTAGAACAGCCAGTAAACGCCTCTTTTGCAAAACTGTGTTTTTTTTCTCTCTAAGGCACAAGCATTTATGAGAATTCTCCCCGAGAACAAATAGTCTGATGCATTTAAGCATTTACGTTAACACTAGAACAGCTGTGCAAAATAAAAGTGCAAAAACCAGAGGTGCAATCACGTTTAGAAGACAAAATTTCTTCCACCTAAAGCGATAAGTTCCCACGGCACCTGAACGCATCGTCCCCGCGCTCGGGGCTGACGGCCGCGCGGCGCTGCGGGTTCGACCTCAGCCGTGCCGCTGCTTAGAAACCTTATTTACACCGGTGACACTCCATATATGGTGCAAAGATGACGACATCACCGCTGTGCACAGGTACAAAGAGAAAGAGAGAGAAAGGACGAGGGGGGAGGAGCGAGGGGGGAGGGAGGAGGAAGAGCTGCGGTTGCGCGGGCGCGTCACGGCTTTTCCACTGTGCGCGTCCCCACGGGGCTTTACTACCGGATGAGCCATATATGGCGACTGAGAGCGCGAACGAGTGACGTAGTGTGTGTTAGTGTGTGTTTGTGTGAGTTTGTGCGCGCGCTTGTGTGTGTGTGAGCGAGCAGAAACTCCCGGGAGGCTGCGCACACGTTTCTTTCTCCCACGTAAATTCTTCGAACTGCTGCCTGGGTTTTTACCACCGTGGCCCTCAACCTGCTCTCTCACATTCCTTTATCTTCTGTTGTATCACGCGCTTTCAGGCTTTCCATTAAAACACTTCCTCAAACACTGACACCCCCCCCCCAACTATTAAACTGACTTTATTTCCCACCTAAGTTTATGAAATACCATATTTATTCAACAAAAAACCCATTGACCTACAATACAAATGAACCCCGTTTTACATATTGTTTTTTTTAGTTAAGACCTAATGTAATAGATAAAACTGTTAAATATTTGTTATTTTATAATCTCAGCGTTGAATTGGTCATAAAATCTGTTTTACTTAGGCTGCTACTGGGTTTGATTCTCACTATTGTTGTTAATACACAACCAAATATATAGAACTAATAGTGACAATTTGCATTCACTTGCTCCTCCTACTGTATAATAATTTAGACCTTATTATTTATAAACTTATGTGGATATTTACATTGAATTTGTAAGGTTGGAGGTTTGTTGAAAGGCATTTAACGTAAACAGTCAAAAAAAACTTCCTTTATTTACCAGAAAACTGTAAGTGGACTAATATATATTATTATCTAATGGGCTAAAATGGTGAGAAATAACTCACAACAGACGCAAAGCCATAAATAAGACAACAACTGTGAGAAAAACAGTTGAAAGAACAGATGGCGTATGTGTGTGTGTGTGTGTGTCTGGGACTAATACTTTGGGAATGAGAATATTCTGTCGGTTCCTCATTGTCTGACACACATTCCGGTAAATGTTTGCGGGTCCAACACTTTGTTTTAGGGCTCAGAATAAAGAGTCTAGATTCGTTCTTAGTTGTGTTTTGAAGATTAATTTTTGGGTATGAGACCAGGGAATGAGTTATGTCAGCGAGTGTCCTCGCAAAGGTAGAACTCCACGTGTGTGTGTGTGTGTGTGTGTGTTTGCAGCGGTTACAGCAGGTGTGGGCGGCGCCTGCTTGTCACTGAAGAACGAAGTCCGCGCTACGTCAAAGAGGAAATAAAACGCCACCCTGATCCTCACACGCTCTCATTTCTCTGAGTGCAACAACTGGTGAAGGGCCGAAGTTCGGGCTGAGACGAACTCGAACTAACCGAAGTCTGAGCGCAGATAAAGCTCGTCCGCTTGTTGAGCCTGTGGTGGAAGTGCCAAAACAACCGTGCGCAATTACGCATAAAGACAATGAGTGCCACATCAGCCATGGAAGTGAACGCCGAAGCCAGACGGATCCTGGCCGTGTCGATAAGCAAGCTGTACGCCTCCAGGACCCAGAGAGGGGGACTGAGACTTCACCGGAGCCTCCTGGTGTCCCTGGTCATGAGGTCTGCCCGGGACATCTATCACTCCTCGCGGGAGAGTGAGGCGCCGAGCGAGGCGCAGCCGACACCAGAGGAGCCGATGGACACCGGCGCCAGCTCCGTGGAGCAAGCCGAAGCTCAGCCTGAGCCACAGCCTGAACCGAACTCCCCCGCGGCCCCCCAGGCAGCGGCGGACAGCGCGGAGGAAGAGAGTGATAGTGGGATCACAGAGGACAAAGAGAACTTGAGCCCGACGAGGCGGTCCAGGAAACGCCCGGGCAAAGCGTCGGCGGCGCCTGACTTCCTTCCCAGCAAGAGGGCGAGGCTGGAGCCCGGGGAGGAGAGGTATGCGGCCCCGCTCGGCGGCTGTCGCGCCGGGGCCGGTGAGTCCCTGACCGCCTTGTCTCTAAACCGGGTGATACCTGCCTTCTGAACAGCCGGGGGGGAGAAAAGAGCCTCCAAAGAGACTTTGGATTGAGTGATTCTCAGCTCCTGGCTGCTACGAGGGCGGCTCGGTGCCTCTGCGCACAGAGGAGCCGACCCACGTCGTCGGCCCGGGACAGAGGGATTTACCGCCGCCCCTGGCGCGACCTCCCCAGTCGCTCTGTCGGTGCCCGCCGGGCAGCGAGCAACGAGCAGAGGAGGAGAAGAAAAGCCAAGACTCGGGCCAAAGGGAGCTACAGGCCGCAAAGTTTGAGGAAGAAGCTCGAAGGGGAACTGGTTGTGGCGCTTTTGGTTTCCCGGTGATTCACCCTCAGTTAAATGAGCCCAAACAAGTGACTGCTGCTGACTCAAAGCTTGTTCATGGGTGATTCAGAGGGGAGTGATGTGAGTCAGGCAGAGGAGAAGTGAAGTGGTGAACCACAGACACACACACACACACAGCAGGACGTGAGGGAGTTTCCTGCCTTCAGACCGGGGATATCAGACTGTAACACTGAACGATGAAGGACACACACACACACACACACACACGCTGCTGTGGACTTTGGTTGATCGATACTACTGCCTGGGGACTGTCCTACATGCTGTTCACATGGTGCTAAAAACACACAGGCTGTCCACACGATTGTGGAAGCTGGTTAATCGTAAATTCACTGAAATGTTCTTGTGTATGTTGGGCCTGTGAAAATGAACATTACCTCAAATTCTAAGCTGCTTTTTTGTTCAAATGATTGTGATTTGTGTAAATATTTGTAATAAAGATGCTGTAATGGGCCTCAGGTGTACAAGTATCTTTGTTCTGAAGCGTTTCGTGCTCGTTTCCAAATTAAATGGCTATTGGCGTCTATGAGATCACAGTTCAGCGGGTCAATCCTTCATTAGAGGGAACAGGTTGGTGCGTGGCTGTGCCAGTCTGGCTTCCCACTGCTAATCTCATGCTCACACACACACACACACACACATTCAGCCTCTATGGTCGCATCATGTCAAGTGGATTATGACAGAATCCTGAATCACATCCTTCCTCCCCAGCATGACCTGACACTGATTCAAAAAACAAAAAAGGCAGGTGGGGGGGGGGTGGTGTAATAATAAAAGAGTTACGCAACGTCGCAGCGGCAGCAGCTGGGGCTGGATACTGTGGAGAGCAGCAGGTAGCGCCTACAGCCCGAGGGGATCTTCATCATCTGCTTCCTGCCAGCTGACGGCAACACAAACTACGCCCTGAAACTCTGCGCTGGCCGGTGAGCTGGTTGTTCACGTTGCTCAGGTTTATTAAAGTCGCTTCTTCTTCTCTAATGCATTTAAAGCAGTTGTCGCTTCTGAAAATGAAGATGCTGATGATAAACAGCAGCAGGGTTTCACACACTGGACAAACAGGAAGAAGTCTTCGCGACTCCATTAGCCCGACTTAGTTTGACGCGTACAACACGAGGTCACCGCCGAAGATAAAAGCCCTTTTCTGTGGAGGTGAAAAGCCACCGGGTCACAGTGTGAACACAGCGGTCAACATGCTGTGGTACACAAGCGAAACCTGAAACCAAACGAATGATGTCACCAGGAAGAGGTGGGTGTTGAGAGAGATACAGCTGTGACGACCTTCTGTGTCTTGCCCACTTTCTATGATTAGGAGGAAGAAAAACACAGATGTGAAGATATGGTGGAAATAATAAGTTAAAACAACAATCCCAACTCGGAGCGTAACCCAGCGTCCGCTTACTTTTCAACACTAACCACACGTCCCACAACATATAATTAAATGGTAACTGCTAAGCTGTGTGATATCAGATCCATCTTTATGACGACTTTATGAGGAAACTCCCACTGCTGATAGGACAGCGTGATGGAAACAGCTGCGTACGTGGACTTTGAGTTAAAGGTGTTTAGCTAAAGAATCACTGCTGTCATAGTTTCACATGTGATGCCTCTGACTTTTAGTTTGAAGGAAGTTGTGACATTAAAACCAAAGGTGCCGAAGGTCATTTTGAGGATTCCACGTGACCATATTTGATTCCACGTTATTTATTACTTATTCAGACTGCGACATGTAAAATAAAGTGAAACTTTAAAATTATGACGAACAACAAATTAAAATACTGCTCAATGGCTTCCTGAGGTTCACACACAGGTTGAGAAAACTGCTTCGCGTTTCCATCCGGACGTCCTTCACTCCCGATGTTTTCATACAGCAGTTGATGCCATCACAGCATATGAATGAACACATAAAGCCATCGAATTTTATCATTTTGACCCAAATCTGCTTCCTGCATCACTGGCTTAACGTGGAACAAAAACAACTTACAATATCTGGGTCATTACAGTGTGTGTGTGTGTGTGTGTGTGTGTGTGTGTGTGTGTGTGTGTCTGGGGGTGGGGGTGTTACAGTACGCTTAAAAAAACAAAACAATAATTCAACCACAGAGGATTTGTGTTTATGATTTAATTTGGTGAAATGAAACAAGTGACACATGGACGTGATGAGGTGGAAAACAGTGGAAGTGGAAGTAGAGCGCTCACAACATCACATAATAGCTTCAATTTGAGCATTGTGTTGTCAGATTATGTCAAAATGAATCATTCCCGCTTGTCATTGCTCAGCATCTGAGTATCAGAGCAGAGGCGGGAAAGCGAGTTTTGAATTGCAGACATCCCTTATCTGCTGAGTCACCGGCATCCGTCATGATTCGGCGGCTATAAGCAGAAACAAACAAAGACTCGTCATCATATTACTCTTAATAATTCCTAGGCGCTCAGATCCAACGTGGAGCTTCGGCACCTGCTCGTCCAAAACGAGCAAGTTCACCGCAGTGGTACATGATGTTCCACACACTGATGTTCCTGTACGCCGCAGAGTTGCACACATGCTTTCAAAGACACAAAATGTGGCACAAAGCAACGAGGTCCCTACACGCTGAATGGATTTTGTTGGTTCCATTATTCTGGTTATTAATTCGCAGGCTTGTGCCGCAGGAAGAGGCCTTAATGGAGTCGGCAGGGCAAGTCTTCCTGTCGGGGAAGAGGATGGTGTGAGTTCTTTTGTTTTAATTGTTTACTTCAGTGTTTGGCGGCATCAACAACAAAAGTAGCAACTCGAGTGTTTTCTCCTGTAAAATATGTTGCTGCAGAATGTCGACAAACTGAACGAGATCTCAAGGTCCCTCGAGATGGATTTTGGTCCTTTGTCTGTTCGTCTGTTTGTCAGTGACTGTGCTGGGTTACACATTTTACCATTGTATTGTCTAGTGTTGTCTGTCAGGATGCTGTTTTTGGTTGTTTTGGCACATTGCAGGGGCAGCGCTAGGGGGTGGCCATGGGGGCTAAGCCCCTCATTCAGTAATTTTTGAAGGAATCAGTGATGTTTATAATCACAGCGCCTTTCTAAAAATGAATAGGAAAAAGGCCCCAAAACTCACCAGTGTTTTATTTTTGTTGTCTAATCTGTTACAATAATGAGACCAAATGATTGACAGCGAAATACCAAACTGTGTTGCCTCATCCTAAAATAAGCCGTGAAGGGGCCATCGCCCTGGGGAAATACCTGGTCAAGCTGACTCTGCAGGATCTCAGCCCTTTTTTCTGTCTGTTTGTGTGTATCCTCCACCTGTCCTTTGTGCAGATGTTTAGAGAAAAGATGGATGTTTAAGGAGAAATGATGAGGTTTGGCGAACTAGCGATCTTTCCTTTGGTGGTAAGGCTAAGCACAGCGGTCGTGTGTTGTCATTTCAATAGTAAATATGTTTTAAAAAAACTGGCAGAGACCGGGTCTAAAGACTAAAGACTAGAATCTTTACACATTGTCTCAACTGTCTGGCCCGTTCTCTTTTGGTGAGGCTTTAAAAAGCAACGCCTGGTCCAGTCCCTTTGCAACCTGTTTGCTTTCATTATTGTACACTGAAAATCCTGATGCGTCAATATTTCATGACTACGAAACGAAGTGAAAATGTTTCACCATTATCTGACGCTGTGGGATGAGAACGTGTTGGACTGTCAGCACTGATTACACCAGACTGAAACTGGCCAGAACCAACTAGGTCCAACAGTTGTCATGGCAAAGTCGCAGCTGTTAAGTGTGTGACCTCCAGAGTGTGCGCTGTCTCATTAGGCATTAAAAGTTCTGCAGTTCTGTAATCGCCAAATGATTCTTTGGTTGACTGGAAACGAGTTCTGATGGAATGTCGTTCTGCTGAGATTCAGTAATAAAAAATGTTAATGGACAATTTTAGATTTAGCTTTTTTGATTTTGCATTTTTGCAAGTGAAAGTGAATGAAGAATGTTTTTTTTTTCAAATTTCAAGGTTATCCATCCAAATGTTGGTGGCATATTTCACTCTTAATCAAAAATAACGACCTTGTAGTGACACCTGAGAAAAAAGTTAGCTTTTTTTTCATGTAGTGACATTTAGACAGTCATACACGAGGGTTTTCAAGTTAGAATCTTGGTCTCTTGAAGTATTTTGATGTTGGAGCTGCTCCATCTGGCACCACTGTCACGGTTGGTGTTCTGCTACATCATTATCTGGTTATTAAAGAAGAAAAACAAATGGATGTTTTAAGATCTCAATAAATATAAAATATCACTCCTTTGAATTTCTCCTGCTACTACGATGAATCCTCTGGCCCGATCCTGCGCCGCGTTGGCCATATATGTAGCAGCCTGATTAAGATGCAGCGTGCAGAGGCCAGGCAGTTGCAGTGACGTGGAGCTCTCACAGCTCAGAGCTAAAAAAAGAACAGCACAGGAAATGTCTTCATACAGGACGCATGCACATATCGACCAGCGCGCTCCTGCCTGTGATGGATAATGAGCCGTGTGACCAATCAGAGCGCTGGGGTCCTGTGGAGATGAGCGGGGGGCTAACGCAGGGTCTTTCATTGTGTTCACTTTCATTCACCGCCTTTATGACAACGTAAATGTGGCTTGATTACGTCGGGAGATTCCACTGCTTTTAATATTAACCTGAATTAAATAACACATTTGTGTCATCTGTACAAGCTCACAACAACAACTCTAATCTATAAACGGCTAAAGTGACAGTAAAATACATGAAGTCACATCCCTTTTTATTTCACTTTTTATTCTGCCACGATGCGGAGGAGTGAAAGAAGATGTGCTCATCAAAAAAATTCATGTATGCAGAAACTGCAAAAACTGCTAAATGTTTCGAGGGCTTTGGAAAAATCATGACCTACATTAGAGATCCACTGCTCCGCGAAAGAGACTAAAAGTAGCTGCATGATGTGATGAGGGGCTCAAACGTTCCCCACCCACTGAATGACCTCCCAACACATAATCACCTGCAAGTGCAAGTAAATATACATTCTATTATTATTATTATTATTATTATTATTATTATTATTATTATTATTTTGGTGATTTAATAGGAAATAGCATGAAGACTTTGTTTGGATGTAAACTTGGAGTGTTAATTGAAAAATGAAGCTTTCAACAAAACACGTTAGCTTTAAGTTGTAAGTCCTTTTGTTTTTTGAAGGAAGTAATTTCATGTTTAAAAAGTGAAACAAACCTCTCCTCAGCAAGAAGAAATTTATTTGATCCATTTTTAGCTCTCCACACAGTCTCTATAGCCATAAACAAACTGATTATACGTAATAAAACTAAGAAACAATGGCCTGTTGCAAGTCATCTAGTGTGAGAATGGTGCATTTTTGCTTTCAGCTTCCAGTGAAACACAGCGATCACACAGAAGTGAACAAGAAGCAATGCTCTTTTGAAATTCAGTCAGAAAACCACTCATGTGATTCTCTGGAAATGAATGAGGAAGTAGCTGTGAGCTGTGTGTGTGTGACCTCACTGCTCTCACAGCGCTGACATGCCGCTACAGCACACAACTGACTAACTAAGACTGTGTGTGTGTGTGTGTGTGTGTGTGTGTGTGTGTGTGAGTCTGGCAGCGGAGGCGACAGCAGCAGCAGCAGCAGCAGAGACAGGAAGTGATGTAACCATGCCGGCGGGCGACAAAATGTGTAGGAGGAATCTATTTTAAGACGCAGCTGCAGGAGGCCAGAGCTCTTTAATGCATCTGGCCTCACATGGGAGTCAGTGTGAGAGTGTGTGCGCTTGTTTTTGTGGACAAATCCGTGTTAAAAACCATCATTTCAAGACATTTTTGGGGGCTTCTTGAGGGTGAAATCCTGGTTGGATCACTAGGATCAGGTCAAAGAAAACCAAAGGTCCCTGAGTTGTGATTTTGTTTCCCCGCAAATGTCCTCCACAGATAATCACGTTTAAAAAAAAAAGTCAAATGAAAACATAATTATTCTTGTTGTTTGTATCTGTAGGCGACAGACAGAGGAGGACAAATGTGAGGAGGAGAAGCTGCAGGGGTTAAATTGAGGAGGGGAAAACACGGGGGGGGCTGTCAATAAAACGTAAATGCACTGGGAGGGAGGAGGGAGTGAAGAGCTGAGTGTGTGTGTGTGTGTGTGTGTGTGTCTGTGACGTGGTGCCAGACGTAGACGAAGACGAGGAGGAGGAGGAGGAGGAGGAGGAGGGAGCCAGTGTGAGGACAGTCGGTGCGGGGGCGTCCCATCTCCACCGGGGGAGGGATGTGCGGACCGGGGTCGTCTCACCTGAGCCGAGTGCGCAGCCGCAGACCGGGTCTGACGTAGGGACGGATTCCTGATGACGTTTGAGAGCCAAACGCATATTTATCATCCGCACATGCACATTAACACTCAGCCATTTGTAAGTTTTATATGTTTTTTTTTTTTTTGCAGAAGTTACTGCAGGACCGGCTCATTTTTACGGTTATTTCCTGCGGTTGTTCTCCTCCCATCACCGGGACACAACAGCTTCATCTGTCCGATGAATGTGGAGCTGGAGCAGGAAGATGCAGCTGTAAGAATGAATCCCATTCAAGATTAATATTATTATTGTTATTAGACTGTTAGTGCAGTAGATGATCCTCGGACTCTTTCATTCTGCAGGGACACTACGTTCAGCTGATGGATGGATGATGAGATCATCTTTTCTGATAATGTCACGCACGAGCGGCGGCGGCGGCACGTGCTGGCGCGTTGCTCCACGTGGGAATGTGCAAATGAACCGACGTGAAGTTCCGAGGTGCACGGACGATCACAGGGACCCATCTGCACCTGGTCTTAGGAATCCGGCAGATCTCAGACCTGTGATCCCGGGAAACTTCCGGTGTTTCACCGCTGAAACTCCATTCAAAATGATATTTCCCCCACAGAGCTGCAGTCGTTTACCAGGTTTTTAGGAAATAGCAGCTGATTTGACTCCATCATAACCAGAAAGAGGAGAAAAATAGGCATGTTTATTCAAGTATTCAATGTAAGATACTCGTATTTTACTGGAACATCCATTTATGATACTTATACTCCAAACGAATGTAGAGGCATTATTATCTGCTCAGTACATAACGTGACGTCATCATTGCCCCTGAGGCTGAACCCTCCACATTTGTACCCTGGTTGTAATAGTTGTGCCCATAATCATTCAGCGTTTGCCACTTGACTTCATATTCATCATTGCTTTTCGTATTGACTTTGCAATTGTAATTTTAAAACCTCTTATTAACTTAGAAACACACTGATACCTGACATTGTACCATGAGTTACCCCGGGGACCAGCAATGATCAGTGTGGACTGGGCCTCAGGGGACAGACGTGGTCTCCTACTGCAGTCCTATCGGTCCCACTTTTACCAGCTCATATGTAGCTGGACACAAACACTTCCTCCAAAAAATCTCGTGTGCTGTTTATTTCCTGCATTGATTCATGTACTATTCATATTCTTTTCTATATTTTTCTGCTTGATTTATCAACATTTTTATGTAAATTTATTTTATTGTGTTATGATTTTTCATTGATTCATTATTTTTACCTTTTATTATATGCATTGGTCTCACTGTCCTGTTGTCTCATGCTGCTAGTTTTCATCCTTTCTTGTCTTTGCTGGGTTCACCTGTGAACTGACTTTCAATATTGTGTAAAGCACTTTAAACTGCATTTATCTTTACGATAAGTGCTGTATAAATGCTGTTTTGATTGTTTGATTAATTAACTAAAATTCTGAGGAAAAAAAATGAAACAAACCAATTCAATCCAATCCAATTAATTTAAAGTCCCGTCCCCTGTACGACGCAGTGGCTCCTTCACTGACAGACTGTTACACCCTAAATGTCTGAAGCAGCGACATCGAAGCTGTTTTCTCCCTGCCGCTGTCAGACTTTACAATCAGCTGCTCCCACTGAACCAGTATCACTGTTAGTCACTTCAAAACTGTTTTTAAAAAAACGTGCAATACAAATGACCCATGGTGCAATTACTTGTATGATTGTGTAAATATGTGATATACTTTTATTTTTTGATTGTATATACTGTAACTGTACTGCTGCTGTAACATGGAAATTTCCCCACTGTGGGACAAATAAAAATGATCTTATCTCTTATCGTATGATCACAAGGTCTGTTCATAAAAACCCTTATCAACACCAGTCCAACTTTCCCAGTAAAACATTATATGAAAGTCACAGTCAACCACTGAGAGTATTTACTGTAACAGTCAGCCATGAGGAGAGGTATTGATCTTGTCTAATATTGCAGAATGACAAAAATGTGATTTGTCAGGTGTATCACCGTGTGTGTCAGCGGATCAATGAGGCAGACAGGCGGGTGGGTAGAATGCATTCTCTCTGGTTTATTCAGGTTCTTTAGGAAGAGTTCTGTTTGAAATTACAAAATGCACTGGTAGAAACAGCAGAGATAGATAGAGAAAGAAACAGAGGGAGAGAAATAGATGATCAGTGAAAGACCGAAAGAGAAGGGGGAGAAAGAAAGAAAGGGATTTCATAGCCAGAATAAATGGGAACATCATCACCAGATTCAGGTTCAGGCAGATCTTTACTCTCAGAGGGATTGTTTTTAATCAGGAAAACGTTTGTGTTCTTCCTCCCCCTTTTTAAAATGATTTCTCGTCTTTTTTTTCCCCTCGTAATGTTAGTTAAAGTGTTATCTATCCTTGTTCCCTCACGGTTTTTCTCCCCGTGAAATAACTGGCAAATATAACAAACAAACATTCTTCGATTTCATCACCAAAGTCATTTCCATTTCTTTTTTTTTTTTGTCAGGATGAATTTTTTTTTGTTCAATAAATTTTTGTTTGATTTTTTTGGTCAAGTTTTTTTTATGTTTTTTGTTTTTAAAAATAGAAGAAAAAGAAACACATTGCTCTTAAAAACATCTATCTATATATATTTTTACATATCTATACTTTTTTCTTTATATTTATTAATTTTTTTAATTCCTGAAGTTGACTTGTTACCCCACATAGTGGCATGCACATTGCACATGCAAATCTGTAATTAAATACTTCTCTTTTATCTTAAATTGCCATGTAAGTTTATTTTTTCTCTTTTTTTCCCCCAAACTTGCTGAGTGAATCCTGTATGGTTTTCTACTGTGGCACAGGTTCAGTTTCTACTGGGTCACATGTCGGATGATTTGCATGAGGATGAGATGGATGTTGGCAGTTGCTTCAGAGTCTCTCTCCCCCCTCAGAGCATCTCTGCACCAATGACACGTTCACTCTTCTGGCATTTGGATCCTTTAAAGTGACATTTAGCCTTTTGTAGTTAATATTTACAGCTCATCATTCATGGGGTTGATGTTCTGCTCCCAAAACGTCACTGACCTGAACACATCTCCCCGCCACAAACAGCAGATAAGGACTGTGGAGGTTATTTAATATTTCCTAACTATAAGTTAACCTTTCCCCAATCTTTGGCTAAAAATGACATCTCAACATTAAATTGTTACAAAATCTTAGTGCAGTTAAAGGAACTAATGGGAACATGAACCAACAAAGCCCAAATCCAAATATGAATGAAATGTGTCTGCTTTTTTTTTTTAATACGTCACCTCCTTCAGTTTGGTTCAATGACCCCAAACATGAGAACGATTTGGAGAATTTTATGTGCTAAGAAAGAGTAAATGTGAGCTACAAAGGGTTAAACGCAGATCCAGATCCGTTTTCCCAGCCCTGACATCGGCTGAGGACGGAGTATCCGGAAGCAACTGGTCTCCACTGGGTCGATGACGATGGAAAACAAATGATGGAGACACAGACACAGACACAGAGACAGAGAGATGGATGGTAACAAAGTGAGGGGCCTTGGGGGTTGCTATGGCGACAGCAGGAGACACTTTACCTGTGTTTGTCAGAAATCAATTTACTGTAGATCAGCACGGAGAAGAACGCAGCCTGGCAGGAGTCAGGGCCGAACAGATTTAGGGGATTTGAAATGAATCCACCAAGTCCAGCCTGTGATGGAGCTTCAGGAAGCAGAAGCTGCAGAATTTACTGATCAAGCAGAATCTGCTGAAATTGAAAGGTGAATGTCTTTAGGTTATTGCACTGAATAACTTCAGCCCCAAGACCTGCCGGGCTCCGTGAACACACACAAAGACCTGCACGCAGCCACACACACTGAACACACACACACACACACACACACACACACACACACACACTCACACACTCTCACACACGTATGACTGGTGGCTGTGAAAAGCTCAATCCTACCACCTCGTGTTTAGGATTGGCATTACATGCACACACAGGAAGATGAACTCATGAGCAGAGGAGGATGAAAACATCAGCAGGACAATGAGTTTTTCAGAAACTTTATGGATTATATACACAGGAATTGCAGAGCCAAAATATACAACAGATGGCAGGGGAGAGAGCGAGAGAACAGGTGAGATAAGAGACAGACATTGTGTTTGCCGCAACTTCCACCAACATCCTCAGTGATTCAGGTTGGGGGGGAGGAGAGGGTGAGGGCGTGGGGGGGGGGGTGGGGGCAATGATGAGGATGTTAACGTTTTCAGCGTGTGTGCTGTGATCGCCTCATGTCCTGTACAGTGTAAGGCACTGAGGTTACCTACTGTAGCTGATGGTGCCAGGACACACACACACACACACACACACACACACACACTATATACATATATACACTGACAAAAGTATGCAAGTTATCTCACTGAATTTAGTTTGTGTGTAAATTTACTCATTAGTCAATTAAATGAACAATAATTTAATTAGATCTATCAACTATAATTGATTTCTAAAAGAGAAATGATCGTTCTTAGCCTTTACATAATAAGAAAGTAAAATATCACCTTGTTTCTGAGAAAAACAAGTAGCTTGAAGTCAGCCTGGGCTCTTCATGGTAACGTTTGTCTGTGTGTGTACATCCTAACGTTCGATCATTTTGCACACGTGTGTAATTCTTAGCATGATTAAAAAGATGAGAAACATCTGAAAAGGCCGTTTTCTCGTATCAAATGACGTGTGATCAAAATCAACTCCCACACACAATGCAAAGTAGCTGCACACACCCATTGCTCTTTCGACACACTTTCACAGGCATGAACACACACGCAAACACACACACACACACACAGTAAATGCATCCCGGTCGCAGCAGTAACCCTGGGCCCCCCCCCTCACACTGGGACCAAACGTGGGCCGGGGTGATGGTGGCGAAATGGTTTCTGAGCATGAGGATGAATCCAAAATGTGGTCCAGTGCCATTGTGAAATTGTGTGTTAACATCACTATGACCTCTGCTGCTGCCCCGCCCTCCTCTCCAAGCAGGACCCCTACATCCTTCCCGTATCTCTCTCATTGCCTTTAGACCCCCCCGCCCCTCCCTCCCCACCTTGCTCTGGACCCCCTACACACACGCATGCACACATCTAGTGCTATACAAAGGGGAGACCACGGCGTGGCTTCAGCTACATAAGCACGACTTTTGGCAGCACTACTGTACAGAAAAACCCACCGTGTAGTTTTTTAAAGAAAGCCCTTATTTGTGTTTTTGTTGACTCGTTGCCTCACAAATGACCCACTGACACAATTTCACAGCCGACTGAGTGGATGGGTTTGTTAGTTTTTCCTTCGTCCCAGAACGAAGCGTAAAAGAAAAAAATGATTTGCCAGAGGTTAGAAGGAGGTTAGTGAAGAGAAGTGATGGCTGACTGAGCAAAAACCTTGAAACCCCACCCAACCCCATTCAAAACCAAAATCTGTGAAAGGGCAAAAACAAAGACAGATCAGATGCTCCCTTTCTTACTTCCAAGAACGGGACTCGTTCTCAGAAAAGCACACACAACATGCCGTCGCACAAGGACAATGTTGTGTGTCGGCCATTTTGGATCAGTCGTTACAATTTTGGACAAGCGAGTGGAGCCAAAATGGAGGTGGTGTTTACCTGCCTGTCCGTCGAGTGTTGGTGCACTGGCAGGCTGTTAATGGTGGGGTGAGGGGTAAGAAGGGGTGTGAGTTAGTGAAAGGAATCCTGTGTGTGTGTGTGTGTGTGTGTTTCAGACACTACAAGGTCTGATGCCATGCCAGGTAAAACCATACAATACCCCGATCTGATGCTTGCTTGTTTCATAGCGGACTCTTCCCCATGATGTCTAACTACCTAGCTACGTATCTCTAGAGGGACCTGAGAAGTAAGCAATCTGCTTTGCACCTCTGTAAACCTCTCAGTACACCGCCTTAAACTGGACTCAGGGCACAAAATGGTGCCCTTGTGCCACGCCTTAGAGGGAGGTGAAGCCAAGAGGACTAGCTTGCTAGCAGCATCGGATAACAATGACCATTTGATTCTAAGTCAAAACCACAAGGCTCCCTGTAGATGTCTTTTGGTTTTTGGCAACCTTTAAAAGGGGTGTCTGAGCATTCGAGACCATAGCCAATGTGATATCAATTTCCCTATGCGAAGTCTAGCCTCTTGGCTATTTCCTCGGCATGGCCCAGCCTCAAAATCACTGCTCTCCCTTGTTCTATAGTGGCGTGGGAGCCAGTGGGACTTGAATTTTAAGGCGTAGTGTGTTCAATCTCATCTACCACAGAGGGTAAGGGGGAACGGATGGACGAGAGCGGCTAAGGGTTGGGAGGGTGACGAATGTGACTCTGACACAGAAGGCACTGTGGCTCTGTAGGGGATTTGGGGGAAGTGTCCCCGCCTGCTGTACCCTCTTCGAGAGGAGAAGTGATGGCAGAGGGGTACAGGTTTGCACCCCTCGACTCCCGCTAAACAATCAGGGAAAACAGTGCCCCATCCCCATTTTCACTATGCTATGCTCAACTACAAGGCCTGGAGGCAACACATCCAAAGAGAGGAGAGAAAGATGGGGAGGCAAAGGGATCAGGCAAAGCAGCGGAGGAAACAAAAAACAGGGTGGGGGGTTATGAAAGAAAGGGGCTTCGCCGTGGGTACATGTCAAGTGATGTGTGCAAAGTTAGTGTCGAGCTTCACATTTTCTCAGATCTGTGCATTCTCGTTTCATTAATCAGTTTTACAGGACCACAGCGTTTCAGTTTCTCCTCGGAAATAACACAACGAAGATGCTTATGAGGTCTGCATAGAGTCAAAACACGAGGACTGGGGTTTGTTTTCTGGCTTCTGCAACGAGTGCGAGGTTTCAAGACTAGCTAGATCGTTGACCATGTCATGAGGATAAACGGTATGTAAAATAAATCTCTGATAATCTAATAATACTCTCTTATCTATAACTACATCTACTGTATTGATTTCTAGATTTATCTGTAGGTTATCATCTATATTTATCTATACGTTATTTTTTCCTAGAGTTATTGAATATTCAATAATTGTTGTTCCTCATAACAATAAGGATGAAATTATTAGACCTAAGTGTTTCTGTCTAATTTCTTGAGTCTTCAGTGTCACTCTCTGGCAAACTGAAAGTACAGATGTTAAAGCGAATGTTCAGAAAAAGAAAACTAGATAGATGAGGAAAGAAAGTTGGTTGGTACTGGAGTGACAGGAGGAGGATTAAGCTTTGCTATGACCTCACATGACTGTGTTAATGACTGTTCTCTGGTTATTTAGACCTGAGAGAAGGGGTTGGAGAAGGGTCAGCATTGGCACAGACAGGATAACGGACCGATACACTGACAGGCTGCATCCTACTTTTCCTGATTAGGGCTAGACTTCATCTACGTATCTTACGAGGATACAAGAATCAGGCATAAGAAGAGGTTCCACTCTAGGTCTAGAAACCAGGATGTGGCCTGGAGTCTCTTTTGCAGAGGGCGAAGGCAGAGTGGATAATGTGTACTGAAAGTTGCCCGCTGGGGGCAAAAAAAAAGAGAGAGAGAAAACACTCCTTAATACTGACTGAGGCCAACACAGTACCACCAATACAGCGCCGGTACTGTCTGCAATCGGTTTGAGACACTACGGGGCCCAACAGAGAGAAAAGTGGAAGTGGAAGATTTCAACCTTGGTAGAACTTGTCTGAGACATCTGCAGTGTAAAAATGCAGAAAAACGTTTCCACATTCTCAACTAAACTAGCCTCACCCTAGCTCTGAACATGAATTCTTTGGGTTGGCTTGACGAGATTACTGAGCCCATGAATCATTACAAGTCAGCTACAGAGACTCCCCTGACCGCCATTATTTTAAAGAGAGAGTGTATCTTAAAGAGTTGCATTACAACACGCAACGCTGTTTAGCGAATGTTCCTAAAGCGCCATTGCTCCAAAAGCATTGCAGGAAGGCATCAGGAACCCGGTAAACGTCACTGAACGGGGCGGGGGATAAAAACATAACGTATGTAAACAAGATGGACACAGCATACTTGAATTCCAAATAACAAGACAACAAATCTACAGCAACAGTTCTATCAATCAATCAATCCGTCATTATCATCAGAATCATCATCATCATCATCATCATCATCATCATCATTTTGCATTGACACTGATATCGTTATTCATAAGACTATCATCATTAACAATAATAAATCAAGTGTGGTAGAAGTCCGCTTCTCTCTACTCTTTCTCCCCCTTGTCTTTGAAGGACAGGAACGTTAATGTGATCCTGCGGTGCTTCCTGTCTTAACAGGCCGTAGAATAGAAACGCAGCTTTTGAGCAGTATCGGCAGAAAACCGTAACGAAATAGCCGACTGTTAAAGCCTGTTTCGGGTTGAAAAAAAGAACCGAAATTACGTTTCAGATATAAGAGTGAGAGAAGTCTGAAAGAAGAGAACTTCTTTTGTAAACCTAAATGCAAAGATTCCTATAAAGCCCCCATGTCCCACCCACACCAGTTAGATTTCCTCTCTAGTATGTATTTAATCAATCATGCAGGTTTCCATCGAATTTTGGACTCCGAAAAAGATCAAAGGAGGCTGAGCAAATGCAACAGAAGAACCAAGCTCCAATGTCCGAAGAAGAACAAGAAGGAGAAGTAATTGATAGAAGAAATACTGAAGAAATTAGTCTTTTCCCTATCCCTCCTTTCCTCTCCTCCACCCCATTCAACTGTGTGATGTCATTTCCTGTCAGGTCATCCTTAGCCGTGTGCCGCGACAAACAACAAAGGAGGAAGGGGCTTGACAAACGTGTCTGACTCCCCTCCCTAGTCACCTGGGCCCACACTTCCCACTGGACACTCGAACAGGAAGTGAGCCCGCACCGTTCTCGCCCCCTCCATGAACACCACCACCAGACAGGAAGTGATGTCACTCCAGTTCTGTCAGCATTAAGTGAGTCTTTAACAGTAAACAGAGATGATAAAACTCATCAAATATCAGCCAGCACTGGGAGTGGCTGGTTTTTGCAGTATAGGCAGAGCTTCCTGGTTCTGTCCCTCGGAAAGGAAAAAGGTTTCAGATAAAGTGGTTGTTCTCCCTTTTTTCTTTTCATTGTTTGTCATGTAAAGTTTCATCTTATTCTTCATTGTTCAAGTTTGATTTTCTGGAGGCATAGCTTGGCATGTAAGGGTTAGGGGGTCCTGGCTTTTTGTATATTTATTTTCTTTAAACATATCTGTCATTGAGCATAGTCAAAGCAGTAGACTCCATTTTCCAGCTTATTTCCAGGCTTTTTACATTAGCAAAGTGGCCAGCGAGAGAACGCGCACATCAGACTAAACTAACCAATCGCATGTCAGCCAGAAAAGTGCTCTTAGGCTTTGTAAACCAAAATGGTCATTGGCCGTTTTTACAGTGACATGCTCCTTCCTTTGATTTCTGTTCCCACATTTCTTCCTTCCTCCCGCAGCCTTGGCCTTGCTGGTCAAGCAGAGAATTCTGGGAAGTGTAGTTCTGAGACTGAGAGGCAGGGGTAAACTGTGCCCAGTCCGTGCCCTTGTTGTCTCGTCTGTCTCTTTATCATTTATCCACATGCTGCTCTGTCGTTGATTCGAGTCCTACACAAAACGCGTAAAAGGCTATTTGCAGAACCATCACCCACTCCCTCCACCCCTTCCTCTCATTAAGAGTCCGAGGGGTGAAGGTAGAGGGTTTGGAGGGCATCTAACCTCCCCCCAAAACTCCAAGCCCACCTGCATTTTTCAGAGTCTACATATCCAAGGCCAGAGCACTGGTGGCTGCTGTTCTCCTTCTCCTCTCTTGCCCTTAACCCTCCCTGTGGTTGCTAGCACCAGTCATCCTCATCCGTTTCACTATAAGGTTCATGCAGGCCCTTGCGGGGCCCTCTGGCATGGGGGGCGCGGTGGTGCGGATGAGGTGGCGCCCCAGGAGGCCCCCGCCGATGCGGGGAAGGTGAGGATGAGCGATAGCCATTGGGCACCCGACGTGGATGTGGGTGAGGCGGAGGAGGGGGCCCGTGGCGAGCAGTCCTAGGTGAGCGTGGGTGTGGGTGAGGATTTCCCCCATGAGGGTGAGGGGTACCATGGGATAGGCTCTGCTCGTAGGCAGGGGGCTCATGGTGCCTTTCGTATTCGTAGTCGCGCTCGTAGAATGGCCCGTCACCCTCCAGGCTATCTCCAGGTGGAGGCCCACTCCAGCGGCCTCGATGAGGGGACCTAGGAGAGCCATGGAGGGGTGAGCGTGGGGACTGGTGCCTAGGGGAGCGCGGTGAACCATGCCGCGAGGAGGAGCCTCCGTGGTGGGGAGAGGCTTGGCGTGATGGGGGCCGGTGGTGGTAGCCTCTTTCATGGTCTGGTGGGGAGAAGTGTCGAGGGGAGGGTGAGCGCAGACGCCCTGGCCCAGGGGGGCCATAGCTGGGCTTTCGGACGGCGGGGGAGTAAGTGACATGTGGACGGGGAACAGCAGGGGTCTGGGGCAGCTGCCGACGGCCTCTCCGCGGAGTGCTGGTCCCCGAGGTGGAAGGGACCGGGCTGCCGCTCACCGAACTACTGCCCTACAGCAAAATGTAAACAAGGAAAATCAAAACGCACCACAACCACAACAGAGACCAGAATAGAGCAGAGAGGTGATAAATTGACAGACAGATTAGAAAGATTAGTTGGGATTAGATTAGGACAGGTAGATTAGACAGATAAATAGGTAGAAAGACAGATACCATTGAAAAATCATCCAAAAACAGTGATGAGGCAAAGAATTGACACCAAGAAGCCACACATCACATTGAAGAAAAATGGACAGAGAGAGAAACAGTGACAAAGAAAAAGCATAACACAAAAAAAGAGAAATTGATATCCATAAGTAGGTGTGTAAACTCTTGCTGGATAAACAACAGTTGTCGTTGTGGGTGAAAAACACAGATTTACTAACAATGTACCAACCACTCAAATGCAGAATAACAGTTATTGCGGGACCAACACTAAAACAAACCCTTTCAATCAAAGTTTAATCTGGCAATAACATGGAAAGAACTCGTTTAAACCAACAGATTGACTTATGGCCTTACGGTATCTGTTATAACAGTACCGAACATAAAGTGTTTCTGGAGCCCACCTGTCTGTGACCGCGTCCATCTGGCCCCTCACTGGGTGACCGTGACCACTGGCGTTCGTGTGGATGCCTGTGGGGATAGTCATGGCGTTCGGGGCCATATCGCTCTTTGTCCATGGAGCTGTGGTGATGGTGGTGGTGATGGTGGTGACGACGGTCCTTGGTCCGGCCACGGTCCCGCTCACGCTCCTTGGGTGGCAGGTCTCCTGACTGTGTGGTGGTAGAGAGGTCTGTGCCCAGGCCTGGCAAGCAGATGTCTCGGTTAATTTGAGAAGAAGGAATAAAAAAGTAAATCTCCAGCCTACCTGTGCAGTCAAATGAAGAGCAACGCAATTTAAAACACCATCATAACATCTGAGTTCGGGAAGCAGAGTCGAGGATTCTCCATCAGATTAGAGAGCACTCCAATTATAAAGGGGATTTAGAGTTTAACTGAGCCAGCCTTGGTGGATTAGTTTTACAGCTGAAGCATGCAATTTGCATTCGCAATTAGTGATGAAGTGGCTATCTGCTCGCACCATGTTCTTTTCAAGGACTTCTTTGTGCCAAGACTTGACTTTCATTAAATTTGGCAAATATAATAACAACTCTCTTCTCTTACAATGGCCCAGCAGATGCACATATTGCTCTTAACTGTCTCAACATCTGCTGTTAAGGTTCCCATTACCACGGTGTAGAGCGTCACTGCATTCACGCTGCAGCCATGTCACTTCAGTAAGTCGTTACGACTACGTCTAACGGTGCGTTCCATTTAGCTCTGAAGTTGGAAGTCAAAAAACACGACATGACAGAAGTGCTAATATTCACTCTTTTGATAAAACTGTGTCCTTCAGCGAGGTTCCTTTCAAACAGAAAAAGGCCACTTCAGAATGGCATTCGACAATGGCAAACCTCCACAGAGGCCTTGTTGTTCATCCCGTGCACGATGGCAGTTAAGGACGCGTCACACTAACACTATCGGGCTACTTTGAAACTTTAGTCAAACAACACGCTGACGTTTAGTACGCAGACTGGATCAGGGGCTCACCTGTGTCGGCATCGGTGTATCTGGTCAGGGAGCGCTGGGATGCGCGGTGGCTCCTGTCCCTGTGTCTGCGTCCTCCTCCGTGCCTCCCCTCCTCGGACACCACCCTCTCCAGGGAGTAGTCGTCCAACCTCACGCCCCGGCCCGTACGCCCGTGAACCAGGCTGGAGGTGGAGCGACGCATCGGGCTGGTGTCCGTGATGGTCTGTGAGGACGGAGGAGAGAGCAGAGAAATAAATAGTGAAAGGAGGCAAGACAGAAAAAGGCAAACACAGGATTAGTTCGATTTCTTTCTTCTCACTAGCGGGTGGACACTTCGTTGAGCTTTACTGAGTGTATGACAGTACTACAGAGCAGCATAATGCTTGTCATATTGTGTATTCCTGATTGTATATGTGATTTTGTTTTCCAACTTTGATCACACAGCAGTGCCAAAAACCACACCGACCTAATTCGGGTTTTCCACAGATTACCGTTAAGTTGTAATATGACCACTTGTGGCAGCCGTCGAATAATTTTAGCACCATTCAGCCCACAGCGTTAAATCATTTGTTGCCTTACAGCGTTTGAATTCATGTCGATCGACACGTAACTTTGACAAGCACATGTACGGTGACACCATGCGTCTCCACCAACACATGGAGAAATGAAACGTGGGGGACGGACAGGGAGAGAAGAAAGGGCCGGAGAGACAGAGAGCAAGCACTGAGAAGGGCTGGAGCAACCATGCCTCACATGCAAAGGCAAAGGAGCCTGGTCCATATGGCAGCCATATTTAGTTCACATCATGTGACGGAGCTGGTGACCAGCATAGACCAAAATGCTCGACATTTGTTCGATCGCAAATAAAACATTGTGTTAAATGCGGCTTTTTTTAACGTGTAAAACAAACATCATTAATTAAAAAGATATTTTTACATACTTACCACAATATCCAGCAATATAATTATTATGTTAATATAGTTTAACCAGCACTACAGAAGCTCACAGTTGGTGACTAGTAGAAAGTAAGTCTTGCTGATTTGGAGGGAAACATTTGGTCGTGATAAAACTTTAAACAGGTTTGTTTCAACCCACGTCTTATCTGAACTGGTTTAGCGTCATTTAAGTTCTTAATCTACTCAAAACAAAATGTAATGTACAGATTATTAACATATATTATCACGAAGGTATTATCTCACACAAGTTTCGGACATAAAACAAATATGGCAGCCGTGTAAATAAGGTCAACTCACATTCCATGAGCCTGGAATGGCCTGGTCAAAATGCTCTGCAGGAACCCAACAGGAAAATCCAGCAGCTTAGTTTGTCATGTAATGGGAATATTATTTTCATGAAATCTTAGTCATTAAGATCATAACGTGGATCTTAGTGTAATAGTGGCGTGAGAGCAGCACGATAATCAACTCCACTACATGGTGAGCGGGTTAAGAAGTCGCTGCCTGTTCTGTGCAGCAAACAAATCCATTTAAAGCCGTATGTGGTCGTATACGCATGCATGCAGAAATCCATCATGATCGTGTCGCTTTTAACTGTGGCTAAGCCTTTGCACATCAACACACTTCAGGCAGCAACATCAGGAAAGTGGCAGAATATTCAGGAAATGTCTCCGGTCAACGTCTATAGCATTATGGACCCGTCTGGTGGGAGTTTCCTGTTGGGTCTCTATCAGAGTTTTGTGACCAGGACAGGATCCTGCTGACACTCTGAAACCCCCTTGAGAGCTTCACATGGCCCCGATGACCCAGCAGCAGCCCGGACAAATACTCAGACAAGCACAAGACGGGTCACCGTCCGGAGCGGAGCTGTCCTACACACAGACGGCAGACTGTCCAGTCTCTGAGCAGCCTGAGACAAGCCATGCATGCGCTGTGGGTGGGCGGCAGCACGGTACCACAAGCGTTTACTCCCAATCCTCTCACACACACACACACACACACACTCACTCACACACACACACACAGGGTGTGTATTTTTAACAATTCTGTGGACTACAAGAAAAAACACGATATTGTGGCTGTGACATATAACTACAGTAAAATGTGACGGTAGGAATACTTTGTTGTTTGAGCACGACACTTTTCCAGTGTCTTTATAAATTATTTCGATTTGCACTTTTTCTACAAGAAATGAGGCATGAAAAAACATTTAAATAACTAAAAACAAATTACAAGCAACAAACAAAAGTTTAAATATTAAAATCTACGTTAAAGACTAGTTCACCTTTCCGAGAGGGACATGCAGCTGTGTCTCTTTCTGAAGACAAACTGTTGATCTAGTCTCAGATTTTAAAAAAGACAATGACACTCTTGAACTTTAAGCTCAGTCAATTTCTGCATAAGTTGAAATGTTGCATCAGTAAAAACAGTTACAATGACATCGTCAAACATGACTTCGCTTCTGTCCAACTTTTACTTTGCCTTTCAAACGACACTCATTTCATTCATACGCCACATCATGCAGGGATAACGACATGCCAGTGCACTGCCAGTCCACTGCACAGGCCAACGTCATCACGCGTCAGGCCGGTCCATGCCGTCATACGCTGGTGACGCAGTCTGCAGCGATGCAACAGATTCAAACCACACACGCACATCCGGAGCGGCACACGAAAGCAAACTCCGGGGCAACTCATCACAGAGAACAAACAATGAAAGCGGAACGACCTCAACACAGAGCGACAAGGAAGAGACAGAAAGGACGAGAGAAAGACTGGGGCAGCTCAGAGGAGGGAGACGTGACCCGGCGCAGGTCTGAATAGTGGGAACGAGGCCGTGGTTGATTTAGAAATCTTCAGGGACCAAGTGGGTGGGGGCTTCACGGCATCCACACAGCTCAGGTGTCGGGGTTGCAGATAAATTCATCCAATTGAAGAATACACAAAATATGTTTTCTCCAAAAACTGTGTTTTCCAAAAAGCACATTTGTTCTGTGGATGACATGACGCTTGCACAGTGTTTACTCTGGCTCATGATGGCACACGCGACAGTGAACACAACTGTTCTTTTAGGTCAGTCGTGATTATAAAAGTTTCAGGCTCTGATTGTTTAAATGACCTCACTCAGTAACTCATTAAGTCACCGTTCACTGTACGTGGATTGTCAAGTTGACATGATCCTGGATTTGTTGGGTCTAATGTCTCCTTCTCACTTGTACGTCCCTTTGGATATCAGCATCTGCTAAATGACCAATAGTAAGTGTAAATAAAGGAACATGCTGGACTGAAACAGACCAGGAAGTCCGTCCAACTGCAGATGAAAGCTGCTAATCCTGGTTTAAGTGTTGATGTCCAGGCCAGTCAACAACCACGAGACTGTGCAGTTATTTCACGTGAACCCGCTTCGTCCCGCAGAATGTGTGACTGAAGACTTCATGTTGACTAGTTGGGTTTTGTATAATGTCTGCAACTTTAACCTGCTCTGAAATTGAGCTGATGATGAACATTGAGCACGCCAACCCACATGGTGCCCGATATGAAGCAAAACAACTGCTAAAATTGCACTTTGGTGCTGACCCAGTTGGAAAACGATAGAGAGACGAGAGAAGGAAGACAGATAGAGAGAGGAAGGGGGTACATACACTGAGATTATTTCCGCGAGGCCTGTGTCTCCTCCGCTGCAGAGCAGGCAAACACAGAGGTGATACGTAGAGCAGAGCAGTGTAGCACACACACAAACACACACACACACACACACACACACAGACACACACAGCACAGGCCCGACGTGACGTTGCCGCCAGGACCGACAGATAACAGAGGCAAAGAGAGAAAGACGTAAAAAGAAACAAATGGACAGAAGCAACGAGAAACAATGAGGGATGTGCGAAGGACGGGATAGACAATGAGATTAATTTGAGGAGATAAGGAGGATTGGAGACAAAAATAGGGAAGGATGAGAGAAATGGGACATTTATTAAGCAAAGGGAAGGAGAGGATGAGGCGATGGACGTAAGAAAAGACAAAAATAAGTGGAAACGAAAGGACGGACGGAGAGAGGAGAAAGAGGGACAAAAAACCCAGTTAATTCAAAGGCTTGTGCACACAGACGTAAGCCAGGTTGGTGTGCCAGTGAGCGAGAGACAGAGGACAGAGGACACGTTAAGATGCATGTGCATCCACACGCACAGTCATACGCACACTTACCGAAACAGCATGAACTCTCTGTAAGGCAGAGCAGTGTTAGAAGACAGTCAGTAAGTGTACAGACACACACACACACTGTACTGAATATGCAACACACGCACAGACACGGACACAGGACGTTTTCTACACTCCCACAGCCGGTTCAACTGTCTTTGCTTGGAGTTACTCTCCAATCATATCGCAATCATATTAAGGCCAGGGCTTGCACTGTGTGTTCCAGAGGAATACTAATGTCCAGGACCAAATTTATTTCCGTAAGCACCACACGGATGATATGGAGCAGTAAAAATAAGTGATGACGCAGCTGTGCAGGGCCGTCGTAGCTAAAGAGCAGCGGGTGAGGATGAGGAAAGAGCAGCACTTCCTGTGTCGTGTAACGGGGAGGCACGCCCGAGCGCGCTACATGTCTTCATACGCTTAAACTACGTGTGATCCATTTGTGTTGTGTTAACTTTCTACTGCATGATGTCTTGATTTTAAAATAAAACACCAACTACAGTAATTTACTGAAACAAAGTTGTCGCTGCCGCATTGGCCTAGATATAAGACTTAGTTTGTAGCTTGACCCTCCTTTACCCGACGAGACAGCCCTAGTTAGTGAAGCTCTTTTTCTAGTAGAAGTAAAACACAGTGATCTGCCACAATTTGCAATGTTTGAATTGCAAAAATTAATGCAAAAAAATTAAAATAAAAAACAAATACTTTCAAATTCTGTGCAAACTTGTTGTCCAAACCCTGAATCTTTTCTGCAAATTCGACAGCACCTGAACTCACCACAGCTGTGGACAAGAGCTCTTTATGAGAGCCGGCTAATGCGACGTGGTGTTACTTTCTCAAAAAAAGTGCACAGAAAGGCAATTAATAGGTCCACAAATGATAAGAAGAGAGGAACGTTCCGATTTGCAAAAGTTGCGACTACCAGTTTTCAGTTACACCTAAAAAACTAGAAAAGCTGCTGTGAAGTCACGTATTTTACGGTGCAACAATAACGACTAGAAAAACCTAGAGGGACTGAGTGAGAAGTGAAATACACTAAAACTATATTAGCACGAGTCGTCGAGGATTCATTTTTTTATGTTTCTGTCTTTAAGTTTTTACAATTTTTTAAAAGTTGCAATTCTTGGTTATCCAACAGATTTTTACGCCCTTTTTCTACAATAAAGACATTAAACCAACCTAAATAAACCCTTCTAAGGTTGATTAACTCTGAACGAGTCACTAAAAATAAAATCAACAGCAAGATTTTAAGGCTATAAACAAAAGTAAAGTAAATGATGTGAATGTGTGATTGTCCAATTCTTGTATATGAAATGTCCCAAATGTCCATAAAGTCTTATATTCAGGCCAATACAGCAGTTGGTATAAACATAAACTCTATCGGTACCAATAATCAAACTGTCCTAAATGTTACCAATATGTAACTTAAAACAGTAAATTTGACCTGAAAATAAACGAACGTCTCCGTCACCGTCTACCGTGTACAGAAACAGTCTGAGAAACCAACACACCAAAGTGAGATCAACGTGACGTGTTGGTGTGTGGCCACGATCGTGTGTGTGCAACTGCAGCCAGAGGCTTCGATATCTGCTGAAATGTAATTTTTTAAAAAGCGGGTTTGTGGTACTTAAGAACTTAAAGTCAGTCTAGTTGCTGTCCACAGCTATTACAATTTTTTTAAGTAAATTGTGTGTCCCTTTCTTACAAACTCAATTCATTTGATGAGACATTGTCATATTGTTTATTAGATAATTTTATTAGATAAAACTTTTACTTGAGATGTGGGCGTATCTTGTAAGCAAAAGGTCTAAAAAATAAAATAAAAATTCTCAAGAACTGAGAATCTTCTAAAGCTGGGAGGATTAGCAAAAACCCGTTTTAAAAATCAGTGTGCACATATTCCGTATTGTGCCTTTAAATTCTTAATTTAATTGTTGTGAATCTATAATCATCTTCTAACACACTTCTGGTGGAGTCTCTCACACACACGCTGAGTTACAGAGTGATGACCCTTGACCCCTCTGACATCACATAACTCACCATATGCAGCAGTGAGTTTGGCCACTATGTGCCGCAGAAACACTAACAATAAGTGAATTCTGTGCAAGTGTTAGTGAGTTTTGTTTCGATCTTACGACACGAACTCTGGCCACAGTTAACACAGAGACATACCAAGGACTGAATGGAGATGGGGAAGGGAACGAGATAAGGTTGGAAGGAACAAAATATTGTATAAGAGTCCTGCAGGGCTTCTAGATATATATTAGTCTATATATCTAGGACACGTATCCAGCACTCTGAGCCCTGACACACATGTTGCTCTGTAGTTAACGTGAAGCGTCACTGCGTGGTGCTGAGACAGGAGCTGAGCAAAGGTGCCGGTGCATCAGCTGCTGGAGGTGTGGAGGGGGATGGCGAGGGAATGAGGTTTGGAGGGATGGTGGGGAAGAGAGAGGGAAGACTAACAGGAGAAGCAGACAGAACGAAGTGGTTTTATAGGAGTCTGTTTTTGCGTCTTATCTCGCATCCTACATTTCCATTCAAAGAGGAAAAAAACCCACTACACTTACTTAAAACAACATGAAAACTATTACTACCGCCAAATAAGTATGTATGTCAATTGAAAATATATGTTGAATATGTTTTAATTCCGTTAACATCACATATAAATGATGATATGTCGTGATAAAAAAATGCCTTTTAAAACAAGAGAAAGCAGATGTTGAGGAACTCGTGTAAACGTAAGAAATTATTTTTAAAATGAAGTAGCGTCAGCCTGTTCTCTCGTGACTTTAGGATGCAAGGAGAGACTCATCAACTCACTTCAGCTGTCGTCACTAACAGGTATATTAATGGAGTGATGAGTGAAGGTGGGATGAAGGTGCTCACTTGGTTGTCTGCCGAGAGGCGGGGCATGGAGAGGGTCCGCCCATGCCCATCCATTGGGTGAAAGGGCTCAGTGTCGGAGTACCCGTCCCGCCCCATTTCCCTCATCTCTACCGTCTGTAAAAACACAACGAGAGGGGGCGTGACCACTGTCTGCTGAGGGAGGGGGGCTCAGGCAGAGAAGGCCACTGACTAATTGAGGAGGGGTTAGGTGAGGTGAGTGTGGTGAAGTATTTAGTTTGTCAGGTTCCTTATCAGATAAAAAAAAGAAAGAACAATTATGTCTCTATTTATGCAACTTGTTGATGCATAAATGAACAGTTGCAACTAGAGATGTCCCAAGCCCGTTCTTAAGGATCAGTAATGGAGCTGTTCTGTTCAAATTTTACACTGTCTGCTACGATGAGGCCAAACATGCCGACCCCAAATACAGTTTTTATTCAGTTGCCCGGGTTATTAACCAGGGAGTTTCGGCCCCAGCGTCGATCTTCTTTGAGATGTGGTGCAGCAGAGAGGACGTATTATTTTACTTGAGTCCACCACAACGCTTGTGCAGCAAAGTCTGCCAGTAATAAATGGACTGTTTTCATTCCTACACGACTATTTGTGTAGGTGCAAGATGTTAATAGAACATTTCATAGCCATAGATTCTAACGGCATGACTAAAGCAGCTCAATTTGGGAGCCACTGTTTTGGTACATTTAAATATCGTTTGAAAACTGTATCAGCAGATACTAAATATTAAGGGACAGGGCCAAGAAAACTTGATCGGGACATCCAAAACAAAGTTGCAACCTTAGGTTTTTTAAACAATTACCAATAAACCTTTTGAAATTTAATGTCCACTAAATTCCACTAAACCAAACCTTTACCACTGGGAAATATGAAACAATGATTTCCAATCCGCTGACCAAAGGAACCAAATACTGGGACACAGACACCCCTCAAATATGAATCTTATCTTTCCAAGGCGTAAAAAACATGGCACAATTGCAAATGCATACACATCTTTGTGCATTAGCAATGGGAGTGAATAGAGAGATGAGGTGTTGGGGAGTAGGGACGTCCCAACAGACAAGTGAAAGTAAGGAGCAGTGAGGGGGAACATCACAAAACACTACGAACTCCACGGCACTGACTCAGGAGGAGGCAGAAGAGTGGACAGGAAACAGGAAAATGGTAAAAATCAAAATCAAGGAATAGGAAGATCGCACAACTGAGAGAATAAAGGAGATGTGGACTTCAAGCAGGAGGAAGAAACAGACAAAATAAGCAGGAAGGTAGAGGTTTGAATAAAGGACAGACATCATAGGATAGAGTCACACTGAAGTCCACGGAAGTAAATCGTAACATCCAGCACTTCACACTTTCTGAAACGACGTCAACTCTGATTCAACATCTTTCTTTCGACTCAGCTACTTGCTTTACAATACTAACTTTAGTTCAGGTAGAAAGGTTCTGCTTTAGCTTAAAGGTCTGACTCTCCAGTGCTTTCCAAGTTCTGGAAGTAGAGTTAACAGCAGTAAGACCTATCATTGACAAAAATATCGAGATATAATTATTAGATACTGTGAAATCCATTACATTTATTCACGTGTAGAGAGGTCATTGTTCATATTCCTTGCAAACAAAACACCCTGAACCCAACTTATCATTGATTGCACCCAGCTGCTGTTACTAGAACAGATGGTTGAAGACACAATGAGTGATCGCAGAGCGTGGCTGAAGTCGCGTGTTGCCGTGCGGTTGTCGTGTGTGTTCATACCTGGGGGTTGTGCCGATTGTCGTGGAGATTGTCTGGGTAGGGTCTATCGGGGCTCCAGTTACCGGTCTTTTGAAACATTTCCTGGGCTTTGGCGGTCATCCACGACTGGCTCTCAGTCATGCCGCCCTCAGGGGGTCTGTCCCGAGGGAGCAGATTACAAATCAGTTCAATTCCGTACATTATTCATGCCGGAGTAACTACTGTAGTCTGACGTTTTTGCTGATTGACAGCACAGGTTTTTCTGCACTTTTTCTGCCCCGTGCGTGTCTACTCACATGCTGTTGATGTTGTCAGGCTGGGTGCTGGGGAGGCCATTCACGCCCTGACCCCCCTGGCCTTCCATGCCCCCTCCCTCAGAGGGCGGCTCCATGCGCTGAAACATTAATGGCGTTCGGTTCTGTGTGAGATACACGACATGGCCTACAGGCTGGCATCAGGCACACTCAGGGGGGGCAGACACAGGACACAGACACAGGATGCACTCGCAGCATGCACCCACGTGGGGGCGCCATTAGCAAGCACATGGCTATGGATATCCAAGGTAAAGTCCTCTGCCAGACAAATGATCTGACATCTGCTGACTTCGCTGAACTAGAGTTTAAAGGAGAGGCACCTGGTTGCAGACAAAGGTCGGAGGGGTGAAAACTGTGAACATTTTTTGAAAGTTAGACTTTTTAGACTGTTTGGGGGAACCAGTGACTTTTCCTAACCTGAACCACTTGACCTTATTTCCTAACCCACTGTTACCTAGGTCTTGATCAAGGGTTGTGAATTGGCACTATATAAATAAATCTGAAATCAACTGAACTAATCTAACCATCTTCTCATCAAGGTTCATCTTCTGCCAAAACTAACAACCTTTACTAATTCAGACTAGGGTTGGTATTCAGCCATTTTTGTCTGCAGCCACATACCCTTGGGTTTGAACTTGTTATTTTTAGGTTTGTGTTTGATGAGTGAAAGCAGATTTCATATCTATTTCTGGGAGGAACTTCTACCTTAGGCATTTGAGGTAAAACTGCTTCTAAATCAAAGGTCTTGGACCAGAGATCATTAGAGACATTTTACACAAAAATGATTTCACCATCAGTGCAATTCCTTTGAGTAATATGCCATGGTGTGGGAAGTAGACATCCAATTACGAACCAATTGCATTAAAAAACATGTTCCATCAGACGGATCATAGTTTAGGTATCTTTGCTCCAAGGGGATCCAGGGTAAGGATCAGGGGTGGCTTAAGGATGATGCTTTATGAAAGCAACAGCCTATCTTGTATCCCTCTACAGCCTGGAAGCTAAAGGTTGAATGCTAAATGAATGTAGCTGGACAGAGACCTGCTCAGAAACCTGTCCAAACCTCCTCAAAAACAACAGACCAATTCTCTGGAAAGGAAGCTTCACTGGCTGCACTGTACATAAACACATGTTACAGATACTTACAGTTACCAGCCAAACAGATATTTAAAGAGGTTTTTCCACAGCTGACGGTGGTTTAGTCTTTGTTGCTGCTTCCTAAATCTGCAGTAACAAATTAAATTGTTCACGATCTCGATTAAAGCAACTTCAGTATAGATTGACTAATTATGAAGAGCTTGACAAGTCAAGGACTCATCTCTTCCTGGAAGGATAACAGGAGCAAATAAAAAAGACAGATGTCATGGAAGACAGTAACAAAAGGACTAGTGAACATATTGGGGAAAAAAACAGAACAATGTGAGACAGGAGACAAAGACCAGCAAAATATAACAACAGCTTGACAAAAACTGATATTAAGATACGACTCGGCACGAACACTACACAACAGTTGGAAGACCAGTGCTGAAGTATAATAAGCACAACAATAATAAGCATTTAAAGAAAAGAATCCACCCCTGGATACATTATGTACTTTTACAAGACGACAGGGCTTTTTGCAATTTTACTATCCAAAACACGTACTTTCATTCTGTACCTGCATTTCTGTTTTGGCCTTTGGGTCCTTCCTTTTGTTTTTTATTTGTGAATTAACAATATCAGAATTTTCAAATGACAATTATCTTGGCTTAAGTTTGTAAAGTTTGGCCATTGTTCATTTAAAGCATCCGTTTATTTTTGCACCAAAGATGAGGACTATAATTCAGTTGCATTTCTTTGTCTTTGTTTGCAAAATGCTCATTTATTCATTTTCTGCCGTGGGACGATGCTCTATCTGCTCCACATGAAGCATTGCTGAAGAAGAGGGGAGCATATAACTAAAAACTATACTTATATTTGTCATGTTTTGTTTGAGATACATTTGAAGGTAAATTTTGGACCTTTGATGAATCATGGATTTTTCCATATGATTACAAAAGTGCAGATAGCAAGGGCACCCTTGGTATGTGGCCTTAAAGGGGAGATGGTGCCTCACTGAGTTGAGTAGTCAGCCATCATTGCCAGGTTGGGGGTTTGTCATTGAACACGACACTGAAACTGCAGTCAGAAAATAAACTCATAGCTACTGAGGATGCACAAGCCAATGCACTCTGAGTGAAGAGAAACAAGAAGAAGACATTTGATATTTCATTAGGTGTGGACATCACCTTATTTTTAATGATGAGAAATCATTTTCTGTTGCTAAACTCCATCATAACTGTACTGTAAAAAACTCAACATGATGTTTGTGATTTGTATTTGCCGCGAGAAAGTGGTAGGACAAATCACCAAACAGCAGATAAGTAAAGACATAGTTGTAAAGTTTCTGGGTGGATTCTTCTCTTAAATGTCACACTAACACAGACCACATCAGGAGGAAGGAGGCACGAGATAATGTAAAGATGAGGGGACAAACTGATGGACTGGTAAAATCTCCATATGCACTGCTGATGTTGAGAGAGCCTGTCCAGTAAGTCCAATGGGATGGCAGCATTCTGGAACAAATACTGTATTTGCAGACGAAAACTGCTGGAAAGAAAACAGACCAACATACTCTGCACTGAATCCCAGCTCAGAAATACATGCATGTCGCCCCCTTTAGCAAATGTGGACATTGTGAATTAGAATTTCAGCCAACAGGAGTGAACAGGAGGTGTTACGGGGTGGAGAGATGTTGGGGTGGTGGTGAGTGCATCTCTAAGGCATTCAATGACGGAAGGGGAGGAGCACTGACGAACGACAAGAGGTAAGGCCATGTGGTATCATCAATGTTCAGAACATTGTCAACAACAAAAAATAACGTCGGACATTCAGAAACCCGTGTAACATTTCATCCTCCTCACCACGTTCAAACAGGCCGTGGTGAAACGAAAAAGAAAACTTGCGGCAGCAGCTGGGAAAGGTCAATAACTGGCTAAAAAATTAAATTAGCTAGCGTAGTTGATGCTAGCAAGCAGGATAAAAGGGACAAGAGGGCCCAAGGGATCAACAACCTACTAGCATGCTATCTGCAGGTTGGGAACGAGGTCAGGTTTGAGTTAATAGATAATGAGCTCATAAAACTAAAACCTGAGCAAAAGGGTGCTCGTTTCAAAGCTGGGAGTTTGTATGGAAATTCAATTAATAAGATGTGGCACAGGAAGTCCAATGGCTGGTGGATGTCGATATCAGGAAGAAGATAAAATGAAGCCAAAGGGAAATAGAGTCTTGCACATTCTGGGATGGGGGTCACATTTTTCTGGCGTGGGGGTCTACCTGTTCCTCTCGCAGGGCCTGCAGCTTTTTCGTCTTGCTCTGCCGGTAGTATTCCATGATCATCATGGCAGCGTAGATCTTGCCCACCGTCAAGTCTGTGGCTGCTGAGAAAATGACAAGTTACCCTGGAAGATTAGACCCGAGTGAGATGGAACCCTGAGCCGTGGGGGGGTGGGGGTGGGGCGGGGTGGCAGTGGGAGACAAGGGACACTTACACATTGAAACACAAACAACGGACACGGAATTCACAAGAACATGCAGAATAGACCAGCAGCCGGGGCAGTTCTGTTTCATGTCAGTCCTCAGAGGCTCAGAAGTGTGTTTTTAAGTCCTGAATGAAAACGGCTACACCGCAGATCATGATTTGGCTGAGTTGTCTGTTCAACGTCAAGACTGTAGGTCTCTTGTGTATCGTTGGATCTAAAGCCCATTTATGACATTGACGACACTGTTTATTCTAATTTTATGTCACAGTTCTTAAAATCTTAAAAGCTTTTGACAAACACTTTTCCATTAGCCAATAACATGCAGAATTAAACAAATGTTTAAAAGTTTGGTGACTGTGTGTATTAAGCTTGATTTATGGTTGCGTTAAACATGTCCTAGGCAAGTGACCTAGGAGGTTTAAGATAGTGACTGAAACTGAGCAGATCACTTTGATTCAATGGAAGAATATAAATCAACCTTAATGTGTCCAAACATTTTCTGTTCAAGCCTCAACTGAAACAGAGCTGAGCTCACTTGCTGGTATACAACCAATACATTACAACACTGTCCACTTCTTAACACAACAAAGCCAGTAGTCTTTTCACAGGCAGATTATGTACTCATGTCTTTTCATATATAATTTTATTATATTCTTATTATTTTCCTACCATCAAAACAGGTGCATTTATTTTTTTATCTTAAATTTAAGGCTGGGGACTAAGATAGCCACCTCACTAAGAAATACACGCATGTCTCAGTCAAACAATCCCTGGAAAACATGAGCATGATCAGTTCTTCTAAAAACTCCAGGCATGTATCTCCAGAGTTTGGACGGAACACAGACACATTTAAAATTGAAAAAAACAATTAAACTTTGTTTTGATGGTAAAATAACTTCAAAGTGGCATGGCTACAAGTCTTCCAGCATTAAAATTGATTCTAGCATGTCATAAGGTTTGATCAGACGTTTCTCATACTGTATTACTGGGCAATAAGACATGACGAAGCATATCTTGTACCTTATTAGCTGTCGTGCATTCAGCCAAACAACTTGCTAAACATGCACAATTATACGAGTTTCTACTTTTTTAATTAATTTGAAATTACTGTTTTCAAAACAGAATTTCTTGATAAAGGTCATTCATCATAATCACTTCATACAATAGCTTATTTTTCTTGTCATTTTACTTCTAAATGATTCCTGTAGTGAAAAGACTTCTATAGAGGATCTTCTATAGGAGGCACCCCCTGATACCAGGACTGAATTGGTGGAGAGATCAGCAGTGTGGGTGTGAATGCTGCTCTGTTCACTCTGATGCGATCTACATGTGTGTGTATGCGAGTGTGCTGACCGTGTACATGTGCATTTGATTGCGGGATGTATATCTATAAATGCAAATGAAGCATTACCACCTCTTACCATGAGGTGGAAAATGCTATTAGAGTTCAACAGCCAGTACTGTCATTTATTCTGCCTATTGGTTGCTAAGGTCAAGAAGGTTGGTTCAAGATCAGAGTTAAGACACCAGCAACAGTTTAGAGAAAGGGCAGGGTAAAACAATAAAGGACGTCCCTACTATTTTGTCTGTCTATTTCTTAAAGTAAAACTCAAACCACTGGTTCACTCATTCATTGTTGGTAAAGCAAAAGGCTCCAACCAAACACCAAGTAAGAGACAAAGGAAGCAACTCTACAATGACTCAGAGTTCGGGTAGGCCTACATCCTTTACTTGTAAGAAAGGCTTTAAATATAGAATAGGTTTGGGGATAGTCCTTGTACCAGTGCAACATGTGGCACAGTAGTACCTCTGGATTGGATTAGTTTGCTGCATTCACTGGTGGGAAAACAGTGGGGAAAATGACTTGGTTTTTATTGTAATTGTTACACCTACATGTGGGGGCATTTGAGCTGTAATGTCTAGAATGACTGCAGAGCAAAGGGACATACGTATTCCAAAATACTCATGGTTTGCCATGAGGGTGATGACCATTAAGACAAAAGCTGTGCCTCTTCTTCAGTAAAGGGTTTATTAGATAACAGTGCACTGTAGAGGTATAGCTTGATGGGGATACTATAGACCAACAAAAGCACTGGGCCCTAAGACTTTTGTTGACTTGGTTCTAAATAGCTTATCATCCATCACAACGGAAAAGAGGTAATTCTGACCATGGTTATAAGAAAGCCAGGGAGATAATAATATCATAAAATCTTTTTTTTTTGTTTGGACTCACATTTATAGGACCCTGGCCAGTAGTTGTTGGCATATTTTCACAGTGGTAAAACGAGGTTTGAATATATACAGTCTACAATGGCATGTACGTTGTGTATATGTACTGAATATGAGGTTTGTATTATGTACTAGCCTGATCAGGAGATGCAAAGCAGTGAATGACACCGGTTGGTAGAAGCTGTCCTCTTGGTGAGTTGGTGATAGGACACATATACACCACTATGTGCGTTTCCCCTGCAACTTACCCTTGTGCGGTGTAACTAGCAGGTCCAGAGTCTTCTGTGATAAGTTTGGCCAAATGGCCATCATCTCCTTTCTCAGCTCTGCATCCATCTGATGTTTATCTGCACCGCCTGGGTTGTTCCATGACCCAGAGCACCCACATACATGACATTTATACATGTAGACAGCATGCGTGCATCCACAGACACGCCACACACATAAACACAGGGCAAAAGAAGTACAGACCAGAAGAGAGGTACAACAGCAAAAAAAAAAATCCCAAAAGAAGAGTTTGTATCCATTCACACGTGTTCACATTCACCCAACAAAAAAGCAATTTGTTAGTGTCAGAATGAGAAAACATTTGTTCTTTTAGCTACAATAATCGAAAGCAATGAGAGATGATCTATTATACCCCTAATTTCTCAGGAATACAGAGGATTATTTGACAGGAAAGTCACAGAGATGAACAGATTAAAGGCATGATGGGTCATACCCTTGGCAATCTTTATATCCAGGGCTGTCCTGATCAGAGCCATGAGAGTGGAGTTAAAATGCACCGTGTTGTCATCAGCAACCGGCAGATCCATGCGCAACAGCCTCTGTGGAGAGCCAGTCAGGATGAGAGGATGAGAAAGGGACATGTCCTTGCTAAAGAATGGTGTGCCTGAACCTCCAGGAAGGGGAAAGGGTGAGGGGTTAGGGGCTTGGTTGAGAGAGCTCCATAGACAACAGCCAATTAGAAATGGACTGGATTCGTCCACGTTTAATATTCCCTGAGACAGACACAAGTAAAACAAAGTGTCACTATTTTTAATTCAGATACAGATCTGATCAGCCAGTGATTTGTAACTCTACGAACTTGAGTTTTAAAGTCCAATGGCAAATGAGTGCTATCTTAAGTGACTGTGTCAGTCCGCTACATACTTTTTAAAAAATATTTCAACCGTGCATGCATTTGCAAGTGCAAGAGCATTTGCTTGAGTTCAGAAAGGCAAATCCCTGCGTCTCCTGTTTTTCCAGTGATACTCTACGAGACAGCACAGCTATCTAATGAGGGCTATCTGCTGCTAAGCAACTGTGAGAGCCGAGAACCACAAGGAAGAACAATCGGAGCCAAAAATCGCCTCCGACCCAACCTGTGCCCATGTTCCCTAAATGTGTGAATGCAGTGGCGCATTTACACATCATTGTTGTTGCACACATAAATATGTATATATATATATACACATACATCAACCACCACCCACCAACCCCAACATACATCCCAACCCACTTACACACAATTATTTGCACAGACTGCAATTAAGGGTGCTTAATTGGAGTCCTTTGGAGACAAAATAGGTTGACTAGAAAACAATAACAGTATCACTGGTGAAATTCAGCTTTTTTCAGGAGACTGCTGTTGTTTAACTGAGGCATCTGCTATAGAGCTCCCCCTACCTGTAAGGAGGTTCCCTGTCTTTACATGTCTATACTAGGTAAAACCAATGGAGAAACCTGTGGATAGAACGAAACAAGCTGGGCCAGCTGGGGCTGCTTGCCGTTCCTATCCTGACCAGATGGCATCAATTGGATTTACCTACGAACATGAGCGTTGGGCACTCACAATGGCAAGCACTGTAGTACAATGACGGTGGGTGTGTACATGCTCGTGTGTTCCTGAGTGTCGGGCATGCCCAAAGCCAAGTGTGCAGAAGGCAGAGGGCATCAGCCAACATCCACAGCGCTCAGCAGGCAGGTTCCATGTCGCTCATAGCCATGCGACAGAGAGTGTGAGGAATGCATGCAACACCACATGATAACCCCTAGAAAAATCCTGCAAACCTGGTCACACAGAGCATGCAACATGCGTTTACTTCATACCCATATCTAAGCCCCAGTTCCTCTCACGTACCCATTCAACTACCCCCTGATTTCCCTAAAAACCCAACTTTCACAATACAAGCAGCCGTGCATCCGCGCAAAGAGAGTATCCTCAATCCAATCGGATTGATCCTACTGATTTCTTATCTCTGTTTTTACTCTCTACGTTTTTCTTTTCATGGTTTTCTTAATCAACGTCCAATTGGACAGCGATGCCAGTATTTCATATCAAGTCAAGATCTCTCTCAATGCCAAACGGGTGCAGTATCTTAAGGGGTGTCAGAGTTAGAGAGGATTAGAGTTGTGGCATTCCCTGAAAGAAGAAAAAAATCATAGAGAAGATCAAAAAGAGATGATTGAATTGTTGATGATTTTTTTGTTTGTTTGTTTTGGACCAACCAGACTTTGTAGTAGTAGGGCTGTAGGGTAAGGGGAGGGGGTCTACCAAAGGGGACACATTGTGGGGACAGTAGTTAGTTGAGTTAACTCTAGGTAAATCTAAGCTTGGTCATGAGATGTAGTTACAGATAAAAAGGGAGGAGTGAGAATGAGGAGGAGAGGAAGATTGTGAAAACACTGAAAGAGCAAAGGAAGAATCAAAAGACCATGGGTCAATTGGTGTTAATAGAAGGAGGGACTGAGTGTGTGTATGTGTAGATCAAAAGGAAAGAGAATAGAAAGGCTGAAACTTACAGAACAAGACAAGAGATAAAGACGAGGACTAAAAACAACACTGACATAAGTTTATTGAGAAGTCAAGGTGTCATACTGTAGCAACAATAAATTTATCAAAACTATGTTTCTAATAAGGAAAAGGCCTGGTGTCCAGTAATGTGACTATCAAGAAGTCGGCCAAGGACTTGCGAGAGTGATCACTGTCTAAAAAGGTTTAAGATGTCTAACCTTCCCATCTCTGTTCTGACAAAACCACAAGGTCTTTCTGACCTCTTTAAATGGATCTCTCTATGAAATTTAATCAGTGAAGGAAGGCTTTGATGACTGAAGTATGTGATGTGGCCACTGCCGAGACAGTCTGGAGAGAGAAGAACAAACTTAGGCGAGACAAGAAATAAGGAAGTGATAGCGTGGGCTCATTATGGATGAAGGGATCCTAGGAAGGAATGAAAATGTTTGCAGATTGGTGACAGACAATTGGACGTTTAGGGAAAAGGACAGAAGAACGACAGAAGAAAGTGGACAGGGAGGCAAAAGTGAGTTAGAGTAAAGAAAAGACAGTGAGGAAGCGAGAGAAAAGGGAAAAGGCGAAGAAAGACAGGAGAGAGTGATGAATGCAGTACTAACACCCAGATTCAGTGAAACATCAGCACAGTGGAGAATGTGGAACACACTGTAAAACCAAAGTCATTCTAGTCTCCCTCTATATAAAGGAAATGGCAGCCTTTTACGGATACCATCAGAGAAATATTTTCACATTAAATGTTTTACAACAGCAAGGTGCAGTGTCTACCCAACGGACGTGTCCACAAGGGTCCAATCGGACTGATGCAGTTGATACATCCTGTTGCCTCAAAATTGTGGCAAGAACACTTGTTTTATGAATTCCAGGTATCTACTCTTAACTTCAAGGTCCTTGATGCTGTTTATTGGCATTTTTTCAACATGTGGTACCGGCTCAACTCTCAACACTCACTACTTGGGTACTTGGTCTTCCAATGTAAAGTATATCACTGGCTGTCACAGTGATGGTGCATGAAACTACCTGGGTCTCATTGTGTGCTGCTCCTAATTCTTGGTACATGCATAGCAAAGAGACAACTTTTGCTTGTGGAAAAAATTAGAAAGAGTTAACGAAGTTGTCTGGTGTGTTCTGATTCACTCAGGAGATACTTAGTAATCTCAGCTGGTTCCATTCGACTTGATATAACAACAGCTCTACACTAAGCTCCCCCCAGAAGTCTGTATACTCCATACCTTATTACTAAAGCTTAGTCTGATCCCCCTACAAAGAAAGCTACTTTCAGTCTTATTACTTCTACTTTTTGAGGTGCCATGCATTTTACACTGAGCTCAGAAAGCCCCAGTACAAGTTTTGGTTTGACAGAGCCAACAGAACCATATCATCAACAAAAAGCCGAGAATTGTTTTGCTCTCCAAACCAAACCTTCTTCCCAGACCTCTGCATTGAAAACCTGTCTGGCTACCTCTGCCTGATGGCAAACCTAAAAGGGTTAATTTGAGCTGAGCTGGTACCGTGTGGCGGAAAAATCAAAAGGAGTTTGTCTTTTGATGTTGTTGCCATAATGTTTTTTGATGTTCATGTGTAGAACGTTTCCACATCTGAATGGCAAGTATGAATCCTCGCCAAGGACAAGCAGGAACTATAATATAGGAATCTATAGGCCTGGCTTACCTATACACTACAATCAATGATTTGTTAATTTCACATTAAAGTAAAAACAAAACATTTAATTCGCTCCCTTTCGCTTAGGCATACGTCACTGCAAAGTAAAGCATTAAATAACATAATTTCTGCATCAATGGAGAATCTGATTCGAGTCTAAAAAATTCTAATTATAAAGTTAAAAGTGTTATAAATGTTTTGCAGCTGATGCACACACTTCACACTATTAATTGCTGATGACAAGAAGTTTGCCTTTTCAATGCTACATATCCTCTCAGCACTACGAACAGTTATTTAAACTCTTTGTATGCTCCAAATGATTTTGATGAATCTGAATGCCAGCCAGAAAAGGAATGACAGATGATAGAGAGTGAGACTCAAATGGCAAGAAAGAGTGGACACCAAGACGAGACAGTAAATGCTGAATGCTTGACCCAAATCTTTTCCCCAGTGTTCCGAGAAACAAAGATGCCAAAGATTCTGAAGTTTCCTTGGGTGTCCAAAGAGTACTAGGAAAAGACAAAAAAACTGAAAAAAGCTAAAGGGGCCAGAACTTTTCCTACTCATATGCAATAATTTTTGTACTGCAAGTGCACACTGTATGGATGTGTGGTATTGTGTGCATGTGTAAAGTGCCATCCACAGGAATGAGAGACGCAGAGGACTGAAGACAGACACCCTTGCCGATCCTTCTGTACCAGCAACGTAAGCAAACAGTTGACAGTTGCGTGAATATGACCCTTGTTAAAAAATCCTTTCGCTTTAGATGTTGATTTTTGTATGCTGGCTTTTACTATGGGTTTTAACATGAACGTACGAGACGGATTATACATATTTACATTTTAGAATCCATAATTCCAGTATCTCTTCAGTCACCAAAAGCACTAGCAAAGCAAAAAAACTAATACCTGTAAATCATAATGAGAAAATGTGGCCAGGTTTTTGCTCTTTATCTTTGTTTAAAATGTAGCAGTTTAAAAAACAGGACATACAGATGGGAACATCATGAACGTTTAGTTCATGCTTTATGCATGTTATTAAAAATCATTTAAAATCTGTTAAAGGAAGGTTTCTTACTTTCCAAGTTCCTTAATTTGCAAAGGAAAATAAGGACGTGCCTTGTCAGATCTGCGTTCTATTAATATTTTCTAAAGCTGACTCTCTCTGACTGCATATACATGTGTGTTGGTGTATTTGCATGCGTCCGTGCAGGTTGCAGAAGGATTGGCAAAGCCTCCCCCGTTCTCTTACTCCTGCGGCCTGGCAGGAGGAAATAAAAGAAAGAGGATTGACTATCACTCCACTATCACTTCACTGCACGACAAAACCCCGTCCCTCCATCCCCGCGGTCGGAGAGAGAGAAGAGAGGAAAGCGCTCACCACCACCACCACCACAACCACCACTGACAGACAATGAGGAGAACACTGCTGGTAGGAGGGGGGAGGAGGGAGGAAGGGGTCGTAGTGGAGGAGAGAGGCAGAAAAGGAGGAGATAGAAGGGAACGAGGATGTCTAAACAGGTGACAGGAGAGGTTTTCCTCCCCAGCGATGGGGAGGTTTAAAGACGGAGAAGGGACGAGAAAGAGAGAAGAAAAGAATAATAGGTGGGGGACAAGGAGGTAGGGTGGTGGTTGAGGGGTGTAGAGGGGTAAGGTGGGGGGCGAGTCTACCTTATAGGCGACCCGGGCAGGACACCTCTTCCCGAGGCCTAGCGGCGGACACATGTGTCTTAGCATCTGATACATGTCTGTATAACTGATCCGGCCGCTGGGGTGGCCACAAACACACACACACACACACACACACACACATTCCAACACCCGCACACCAACATACATGACAGACAGACAGAACAAACGGACGACGTGAAAACGAAAGGAAGAAAAAACACGAGGGGCAGGGAAAGGGAGGATAAAGGGAGGAGGACACAGACACACAGAGGTGTGTTTGTGGGAGGACAAACATGAGGAGAAAAAAGAAACCAACAAAGGAAAGGAAGAGGGGGAGGGGGGAACAAATACACAAAAGTTATTGTTTTGATCGCTGTGGATATGTGGTTGCTGTGGTGAGAGAAAGAGAGAGAGAAAGAAAACGAGGGAGAACGAGCGGGTGTGTTACGTGGCTTCTAGTCTGGTTTATCATAAAGTCGGGGAGAGGAGAGGAACAAAGGGAGGGAGAAAAGTTGGAGAAGGAGGGGGAGGGTTGGAGGAGGGGGAAGGAGGTGTTATTTAGTTTAGTTAGTCGTTGAGATACCGTTCTATGCGAGGTGAAAAGGGGATTTGGGATTTTTGTGGTCATTGCCCTCTTTCGCCGCTCGGATAGAACTGGCAGCGGGGCTTCTAGCAGGCAAAGAAAAGCACCGCTGCAGAGATCTGAGTGAGTCACAATGATAAGTCAATGCAGTCCTTTACTGAGGCTGCGCGTCCACCAGGAACCTGTGCTCACGGCTGCACCTTCAGATGTTCATGGGAGACCCCCCGGATGATAGCGGGAAGGTTCGGGCTAACAGGCTTTTAGAGGGTCAGCTTCACCCACGTCACAAAAAGGGTTTTGTAGTGTCTAGCCATGCAGATTTCTGTCTTTTTCAGTTACAAGGGAGGTCCGTGGAATTTATATTGTGTTCACAGAATCAGTCATTTTTGGGGCCTGGTGGATCAATGGGTGGGGATGCAGAAGGTTGCGAGATCAAATCGCACCCCACCAGATGTGGCCCTGCCATCAAGAGCCACCTGAGCCCGAAAGTAATAGGAGGCTTGCGGCAGCAGGGGCATCCAACGTGAAAAACACATGCCAAACAACAGGAGGCGTTGCGCAGCAGGGGCATCCAAGGGACAAGAAAAACACGTTGGTAAAGTCCAATAATTGGCTTGTGTGATTTCATCTGCTTGATCTCCATTAACACCAAGTTTGAAACACCTTTGACTTACAGTGCAATTAATTCGTGACTATTTTTTAAACCATTTTATTCTTATTTGAAAACTTACTAGTTGGCAGACTGGCTAGCAACACCTTAGTTCCACAGTGGAGGCCGGACTGTAAAAACATAGGTTTCTCTTTCATTGTTGCAGGAATTGTGGTTTGATTGGATGGGTCTTGTTTTTTGCCATCTTGTCGACAAGGCTAGAATAAGAATCGGTTTTGGGATAGACCCAATGTTTTAAAATCCCAGCATGTATTGAACATCTGCACGACTAGAGCAGTTTTTTATGATTTGGGTGATCTGACCCAGCCCCCCTTTTCTTTAAATGAAAGCCTGAAGCATCTTCCAAAGACCCGAATGAAGAAGTCCCACAAACAAGTGTCGACACAGGTAGTTATTGAGAGGGACCTGATGGACACAATACCATGTATGTGCATAGTCCCTGCCCCAAAACCACACACACACCCTGCCCCTTTCCTTCTGTCCCCATACACCAGAGCCACAAACTGAGCAGGTCTGGCCACACCGTTACAGTGACTATAAACGGTTACCACAAGGTCCTCACGCAAGATGTGGCAACACAAGCATATGGGATACACAAGCTTGCTGCCTACGTAACTGATGCACACACAAAAAGTTATGTCAAAGCCGTTTGGGACTGGATCATTTAAAACATAAAAAATAATTAATAATCTTCCTGTAGGTTATAGGAAATTTTGCATGTCATTGCGGAACACACACGCATTGCCCTTTGCATCACTGTGTGCATTCTTTATGAAGAGCTTGTAACAGTCCTAAAAACTGTTTTGGTTCCTTGAATCTTTAAAGCCACTACGTGTTAATATTAAAAGTAAACTGTTTAACAAGGCTCATTTCATTTTTCTATAGCCATTACAATACTATTTCATAATCAGTTGACAAATCTGCACAGTGGCTTTAAAATGTACGATGAAATATCACTTAGTACAGTGATTCACAAACACGTGCCATGGAAGAACAAGAATCTGCAGATTTTATCTCAAACCAGTGCAGCTGATTTCAGCAGAATCACCTGCCTGACCAACTTCAAATAGTCCATATTAAGCTTTTTTTTTTTTTTTTTTAGCTGATGGATGATGGGTGTCCTTTTTAAACACGGCCAAAGTTCGATCCCACAACAATAAAACCTTGTCTCTGTCTGCTCTTTTGCAAGACTTTGCAGATCCTTTCTAGTGATTCCCAGAGACATTGTCTCACCAAATGTCTCCAACAGCGTAAAAATGTTTTCCATTTTGAGTAACACAGTGACCCGCCCACCTGCTCTAACAGTCTGTGGCTCACTGCTTTGTTTGGCCCACCAGCAGGTGGTGGGGCCGTCTCATCGCAAGCAGTGAGTCACTAAGATGAACAATCTGAGCTTTCTTTCTGACCCATGGCACCGACACCGATTCCACGTGGAGAATGGGATAAAAACCCACTGATGTTGTTCTGTCTGGCGTGCAACACCATGAAAAAACTCGATCGTTGGACACCTCATCAGGAGTCCACCCTCGACTTGGTGTCACGGCCAAGACAGGAGCTAAAACCGATAGAGTAGAAAGAAGTACTGCATAAACGGTCATTATTAGAAACATAAGCTGTTTTAAATTGTCCAAAACTCTTTCAGTTGTACCTAGAGTGAAAACACAAACCCCAAATTACGCATAATATGGCCTCCCTGATCCAAACCTGCAGATTCCTGGCACTTCGATGACACACGCTTTGGAAAGCACTGACTTTGCTAACAGCTATAAAGTTAGCATGGTTGCATTCTTCAGACCAAACCCTCTCAGTGTATGTCTCTTAAATAAACCCCCCACCTACAACCCCCCCAAAACAAGAACAATGCACATTGCTCAACCATTTTCTGCCCAGGCAAAATTAGACAGCAAGCAGAAAGAAAAGACAATGGCTGACTTCGAGTCTAAACTCTGGTGTTCCCGTAATACTGACGTAGAAGTGAACATATCCGTGTCAGTTCCCCAGCGTTCAGTCAGAAGACAATAGCAAGTGCAGTGCACCACCTCATGCTTCACACACCGCTGCCGGTGTGTGTGTTAGTGTGTACAAGAGTGTGTGTGTGTGTGTGTGTGCGCATTTCTGCATTGTCCCAAACATTCTCATTGTCATGTCAGAATGCATATACAACAAACCCCCCCCCAAAATGATTCAATGGTGAAATGAGATTAAAACAACTGAATAATGCAAACCCGAACAAAAACATCAAACCAAAACAAACTGAAAAAGTTGAAGTAGGAAAGAATTTGTTTCAAATGTGATAAAGAGCGACATTCATTCCAGTTTCTTAAAGGCGAGCAGGTTGCGTTTAAGTTTGTGCTTTAGGGGTTTGGTCCAAACCTTGCAGGCCACCCTATGTGGGCATTTCTTGCCAAGGCCCAGGGGAGGGGAGATAACTCGCAATAAACTGTACATATCCTTATAATGTATGCGCCCGCTGCAAGAAAAATACAAGGAGGGGAGGTTAGGTGAGGAAACAAACACATCACACAGAGAGACAAAGTAAAGAGAGGGGAAGATTCAAAAGAAGAGGAGATAAGAGGATAAAGAAGCAAAAGAAAGAGTAGAAGAGGAGAGAGCATTTATTAAAGAAGTGTTTGACACCTTCCTCTCACGTGTACTCACACTTAGTACAAAGGGAGAAAAGAGGAGGAGGAGAGGGTTCCATTCATCTCTGACAACTGTTCACCAATTACGCAATAGGTAAAGAAGGTCCAAAGATACAGACAGAAAGACAGACAGGGAGAAGGCTGGACAACTCTTTCAAACTGTTCAACTTTTAACTCCCATTATCACATGACCTGGATCCTTCTCATCCACACTTTTCGGATGAAAAACGTCTTTGCCCCGTTTCGGGATGGGAGAGAACGTCAAAGGTTAGAAGTTGCTTTACATTCAGTGTGAGACTTTCAAACACGTGGGCACATTTGATACTTGCTAACTCAGTGAAACGTTTGATATTTCTGTTTATATCTACGTATGAGAGAAGATTCACATTTGATATGTCGTGTGTGTCTTGGCCTTTTTGTCTTTGCCACTCACCATGCGGCAGGGTCGTACTCAGCCCATATCCTTACATACTCGTCCAGGTGATGTGGACCCAGGATAGAAGAGTCTCTGGTCAGGTACTCAAAGTTGTCCATGATTACAGCCACAAACAGATTCAGCATCTGTCAGATTGCAGTAAACAAAGATAGAGCCATTTTTTCCCCGCACAAAAAACTCTTACTATGGTCTTGAGTAGCAGTATTTCTTACTGAGTTTCTGTAAAGTTGACAACAAATATGTCTTCATCCAGATGAGCACATTAAGGCTCTGACGGCTTCCAAACACAACTGAACAATACTCGGTCTGGTTGAGAAAACCTCTCGAGGATTAAACAATAAATCCACCATGACCACTCGCCTAATGAGTGAGTCATGGAACAACCAGCCTTGGATCTTTACTAAATTATAGAAAAAATTCTCCTTTTATTCCAACTCTCACTTGCTCCTGAATCTAAACGCATAAAAACATTGACCTGCAGAAACACCTTTTGGGAAAGCTGCTTTGGCATCAGGTGTTTTAGGCTGCAACTGTGCCGCAAAAAGCTAAATCCTGCAAGGTGCTGAAAACTATTTTGTGTTCTTGCTGAGAGTAAAGCCAAATGAAATGCTCATTTTGGTTAATTTAATCGACTAAAGAAGCGTTTCTGCAGAGTTTCTCACCAGGAAAGAACAGAGGAAGATGAAGGACACAAAGTATGTGTACGCAAAGGTGCTGCCACACTCCTTTTCTGTGTTCCCTGAGGCCGGGTCGCATGGCTTGCCACCCAGGCAAGCCAACATGATCTCATGCCATGCCTCTCCAGTGGCACTCCTGCAAGTGGGGAAACACACCAGAGCAAAATATGAAGCGCAGAGGAGCTCAGAAAGACGACAGCAACGGTTAACGCCGACCAAAACAGCATTTGCGGAAGCGAAGCTGCGGAAAACATGAGCAGGAATCATGACGAAGTCAACACAAGCACATCGCTGCTTGTGCACCCACGGAGGTGCGGTGTCGTGATGAGTAAATCATAAAGTGAGAGAATAAACATGTTCACCTGAACAGCAGCATTAGGGCCATGATGAAGGTTCTGAAGTTATTGTGGTCGTCGATGGCGCTCTCCTCGTCAATGTCCAGTGCCAGGTTCCCGAATAACTGCAAACAGTTAAAGCAAGTCAACGCACAACAGCAGCTGTAGTGTTGATGTTTTTATGATTTCGATTTTCTTCATAATCATGTTGCCTCAAAAAGTATTTTTGTGGTACTTGTGCCTGCATACTTCAAATGTATGCTGTTTCTACTTTTTACTCCATTTTAATACTTTTATTCAAGTTTTCTACTTTATCCTGCAGCATTTATTTGACACATTTTGATTTTACGTACAAAAACTACATAAAGCAATTGTTAGAAAATAAACGAACTACTAGTTGTTGGGGAATGCAGACGCCATTTTGTGAGGTATGTGGTCTGTTTACTGAGACAGGGAGAGACGAAGAGGAAGAAAAGTCCTTTAAGTGATCTCAAGCTTGGTGTAACAGATTAGTTCAGTGATCAAGTCCAGCTTTTTTCACTTGAGACAACTGGCCAAAGTGCTTTTATACAACTCGCTTAGACCACTGCAACGCGCTTTACGTCGGGCTTAGCCAGATGTCACATGCTCGGCCACAGCTGGTCCAAAATGCTGCTGCCTGGCTTTTAACTGGTATGAAAAACGTTCGCACATTACTCCGACCCTCGCATCACTTCATTGGCTCCCGGTGTATTTTTGGAATTGATTTTTTTAAATTCTTTTACTTGTTTTTGAATGTTGACGTGGCCTTGCCCCACTGTATCGGTCTGACCTTTTCTGCCCTACACTCCATTCCGCTCTCTTAGGTCAGCTGAATATTTTCGCTTTTTGTTGCCCCTAAGACGAAAAGGAAGCTTCGAGGTGACTGCGCTTTTTCAGTCGCTGCCCCCAAATTGTGGAATGTGATGCCCTTGCACATCGGGCAGGCCAACTCACTTGCAGTTTTTATATCTTTTCTTAAAACCTACTTTTTCTCCTTGGGTTAAGGTTCAACTCAGTTTGCGATATTGGCTTGTACTGTGTTATTATTTTTTACATTTTTCTTTAAATGTCTTAGATCCATAATATATTTATGTGTTTCATTTGCATTAATGTTTGTGTGCAGCACTTTCGCCGACTGTGTTGTTTTAAGGTGCTTCATAAATAAAGTTTGGATCGGATTGGATTAGATTGACTCAAGCAACAGTTTTCCGGAGCTTCATGCAAGATCGGCTGATTTGAGAACAGTCAAACTCTCAGAGGTTGGGTGACACTCCTCTACTGACCTACTATGGCAGCGTCACTTTTCATAATCAGAAAGGCAGAGGAATCCTCACAAGATGGCGTCCGTTTCATTAGCCCGTGGGTAAATTCACATGGTCTCATAAAAAGTACATTTTATTTTTAAATGTAAATGTATTTCCTCCTGCACTTTTACCTACTTCTCCACTGAAGTATTTGTACTTTCTGTGAACACGTCGTCCTACCCCGTGTTTTTAGATCCTTACTATATCACATGCATATTTATTTATGCATACCTATATACCCAATCAATACTACACGCAGATGACACAGACTAGGCCACACTTACCTGCATACCAATGATGGCGTAGATGAAGAAGAGCATTGCAATGAGCAGACAGACGTATGGCAGAGCCTAGCAGGGTAAATCAAGACACAAAACAGTTGTTAACGCCACAAAGTGTGTTGTGGTTGCAAATACATTACGTGTGTAACTGATAACTACGAAATACCTTAAAGGACTGAACAAAGGTCCACAGCAGGATGCGGATGGTCTCTCCCTGTCGCAGAAGCTTGATGAGCCGAGCTGCCCTGAACAGCCTCAGGAAGCTCAAGCTGATGAAATTATTCTACAGCACAGAGCAAAAACACAGCCAGTCACTTTCACCAAACGCCTGACGGTTACACAACCTCCCTCCATCAAACACAAAAACGAAAAGCAACAGAGGAAGGGGGAGGGGGCAAAGAGAGGGGGGAGAGAAGTGAGGAACAACCGAACTTAAACTGCAAATATAAGGGCAGTAAGTGGATGGAGAATATAAATAGGAGAAAGGCACAGAAAAGACCAAAACTCAAGGTCAACAGAGAAATAAGGCAAAAGGAGAGGAAATCAGGAAAATCATATTTCAAAAAATCTAAAGGTCATCATCCAATCTGTTACAGTAGAACATTTTTTTTTTTGAGAAAACCAAATGCACTGATCTCTGGGGGGCAAGCAGGCCACAAAAGATGGAGCTTAATGCACTGTGCCTGTCAACCACACACACACACACACACACACACACACACACACACACACATTTTCGGCAAAAGGAGCATGGCTTGCAGTTGTCAGTGACTAGAAATGGGGTTTGTGTAGATATTATACATCCTATTTTTGACGATCACTAAAGGTTAGACAGCATTAAATGTAGGCGCTGAATTCTGCCTACGTCCGTATGAAAATAATAGAACAATAAACTGTTATGACCAACGTCTTAAGTATGGAATCCATCGCGATAATCCCAAAAAGCCAAACTCCCCGGTAAGGACCTGGCATTCTGTGGTTGACAGGCAGAGCAGAAAAAGGGGAGCATGAGGAGAAGGAGGGGGGATTGGACGAAGTGGACTGGTGAACAGCCTTAGTGCAGGAACGTCATGGCTTGGCGGCATACAGAACCGTCTGAGGACAGAGCGAGGCCACATGCAGACCAGTCGGGGCCAGACGGGGCCGAGCACACCTTAAACTAATTCACTCACACAGCTAAACTGACAGCGAGGGATGGCACAGGTTCAGATTCAGAGTGTGCTGAATGAGGTGCGAGTAAATTTAAAGAATTTCACAGTGTGTGTAACTGACTCCTGCTCCAGAGAAATGCAGTGCGGTAAAAAAACAGCTGCTTCATACGTATGTGGAGCAAAAACCTGTTGCCAACAGTCAAATATGAAACTTTTGTTATACTATTCGTGTAGAACTCAGCCGAACTGTATACTGTGCTTTCTTACGTGAAAATAAAATATGAATAAATATTACGTTAATAAGTCAATTCTCTAAGCTTTTCATCATTCAAAAGCGCATGCACTGGGGACAGGGGTCAAGACTGTTCACGGGGGGAGCTGGCGGTCGGGGGATTAGAAACGGGTTGGGGGAGGAACACATGACCAATGAGGATGCAGCAGGAAGCTTTGAGAGATAAATTACAAACCAACCAGATTCTACATGTGCGAAGATGTAGAAAGATGAATGTGGAGGCAGTTTAGAATAGTATTTTGGTAAATTGCAGTACATTGTGAGTGTTTTTTTTTTTTCGGGGTTGGGGGGGTGGTTTGGTCGTGTGTTTTATTGGACGGGGGCATGGGGCGCACACCATCATCATCATCATCATCATCATCATCATCATCACAGCACCACCACCACATGTCATGGCGCAGCACGGATGGAGAACACGATGAAGGATTTCATAGTGCATTTTGATTGGATGGATTTTTATCAGAGGAGGAGGGAGTGGGAGAGGCGTAGGGCGCCAACAAAGTAGAGAGGTTTAAAGAAAGCATGTAAAGAGATAGAAGAGGAAGACTGAATCATTATAGGTGTTATTGAAAAGGCAGCGAAACACAAGTTCAAGTCAAAAACAGCAGTGAGACGTGACGCACGTCGTTCAGCCCCTCTCTGATGTCACATTTGTGCATTTACGTTATCACACGAGCTTTTCAGGACTTACGGCAGAGACAATTTGACCTCATTGCCTAAACTTAATCACATTAAACAAACTAGATTCCCCTCAGGTAGTCTGGACTAACGGTGGTCACTGTGCAACCAAGCAACCTGTCAACATCAACATGGTTGAGTGACATGTGATTACTCCCCAAACCAACTCGAGCTTTTATCAGTGAACTGGTGCAAAGTGCCGTGAACAGCATCGATGTCAATTTATGTCAATGTATGTACGCAGATCAGCCACGGAATTTAACACCTCCGGCGTGGCCAGAGGGAGTCCTGATCATCTGAGAACACAGTTGTCGAGAAGTAATTCACACAGCGGATATGGTCGGTGTGAACGAGAGGAGGACGTCAGAGAAACTGGATGCATGACCTCAAAATCTCATTATACAACATCTGGACAACACAGAGGGACTGAATTCCGCTATCGCTATGTCTTCTGTCTATAATCATACTGAGATCATTGAATAAAACACCAACACACCCATACACAGACAACAGAATAATCAGTAAAGAGTCACATATGGCAACATCATCACATTAGGTCACAACTGTTACATGGCCTGTAATTTCTGGACGTGGTCCAGTGGAATTATTTGGCACTTAGGTGTGAAGGAAAGTTCACTGCACGATTACATTATGAGAAGGTTTCACATTGAAAACACACATTTATAACCTGTGGTAAAAGTATCCACATGAATAAAGAGAAATCTGATTTTTCTTTTTCAGTTCGCCAAGTTGTTTTCACACAAATAAACAACCAGTGTTCATCTGTAACCAACAACTGTCGTTTGGTCCGAACGCTCCAAAGCACTTACCCCTAGTTCTGTCACTAAGATGTCAGTGATGCTTCCGAGGACGGAGACAAAATCAAAAATGTTCCAGGCATCTCTAAAGTAATTCTGTTGGGAAAAATAGAAAATGTAAACACATCTGTCCAATGAGAAGACTGAGAGACATTTAAAGGTAGCCACACCTTCCATAACTGAAGCTACGGGGCAGTAAAGGACACACCCTCAGCCAGTGGTTACCATGGAGACAAGCTGGGAGGAGGCCGATAGTATGACAGTACAGTTTCCAGGGACAGGGAGCGTATGGCTCTAGACCTGACTTCAAATATAGAAATAAAGGCTAACCTAGATAAGGACTGTCTTTGTGTGTGCGGTGTTTCATGCAGTCTTACCGGAGGGCCAAAAGCAATGATCTTGAGAACTGATTCCATGAAGAAGAAGGTGGTGAACACGATGTTGAGGTACTTGAGAACGTCATCGTAAGTAGCTGATGCGCCGTCGAACTACAGAAACAGAAATCAAACAAACAAAAGACACAAAAATAGAAGAATTGAATCTAAAAGTTTCTACAGTGAACAATTTTAGATGCATAAAATACAAACATAGTATAGAGTTCCCGACAATCTTAAACAGGTTTAAACAATAGACCACGCAAATGAAACTGTAGCTTGTTTAATAAACTAATAAACTTCAATTAACTGAACTAAGACTAAAACCAATAAGCTTGTGGCTGTTTAGCAAAGTGTTTTTGTTGAAAACTGTTGCCTGTTGCTGCTGAAACAAAGTGAACTACAATAGTGAAGCTGAATTCCACGAAACAAAAAGAGGCTAAGTGACTAAAAAAAGAGCTGAGGGGAACTGCAGAATAATGTATTAGTTTGTTTTAAGAGCGGATTTATATGTCCGGAGCTTAGAAAACAATTTAGACGTCACGTTTCAAAGCCAAACGGTTTGGTTTTGCAGCATGACTTGTGTAAATGCTGTATTTCGTGTTGTTGTGATCGCACTTAATCTGTAAGGCCTATTTAGACATAATCATTGCACATAAACATGCGACCTGACAGCTCACACTCTGACAGCTGACATGTACCTTCATCATGAGGACGACGGTGTTGAGTGCGATCAGAGCCATGATGCTGTACTCGAAAGGGGGAGACACCACAAACTGCCACATGCGATACTGGAAGCTCAGTTTATTCTTCGGCATGTGGCGAGTCAGAGGTTTGGCGTTAATGGCGAAATCGATACACGCTCGCTGTAGGATGACAGATGTGTCGCAGTTACTTTACACATTTAACTCTGTAGGAATCTTTAAAAATAAAGACGAGGAAAGATCTGCAGTTTCACAGGCGCCTTTAGATCGGTCCTCACCTCATTCTTTTCTAAGCTGTAGTCCTCCATCATCTTATCACCCTGCTCCTGGAAGGTGATGATGATGAGAGCCACAAAGATGTTCACGAAGAAGAAGGGGAAGACAACGAAGTACACCACGTAAAAGATGGACATTTCCATCCTGTATCCTGGGCTAGGGCCCTGATTCTCATAGGTGGAGTCCACTGAGTGCTTCAACACTCTACAAGACGACAGCGAGAAAGGACGTAAATGACATGAACGTGTGTGACGGGTTTGGAGTTTACTGCTACATTTGTAGATATTCCTAAATGAGGTGCATTCATTCCAGCACTGTGAATGTGGGACGTGTGATGGGCGAGTGAATTGTGAACAGGTTTGTGGCCGTGCACTTCACTCACTGCGGCCACCCCTCTCCAGTGGACACGGTAAAGAGGGTGAGCAGGGCCCAAGCCACGTTGTCGTAGTGGAAATCGTACTTCTTCCACTCCCGCTTCTCAGCTTTTACCTCATCTCTGTCATAAACCAAATACTCGCCCCTAAAGAAACACACACACACACACACACACACACACACACACACACACACACACACACACACACACACACACACACACACACACACACACACACACACAGGGTTTCAGTAAAACATTCAATAGGATTGTGGGACGCACCGTACTGTACAGTTCTATGGTGTTTAGACTGGACATGATATGCAGTTTGGGGTTGGTCCTATGTTAGTGTTTCACTTTTATTCCTCTAGGTGTCAGTATCTACACAACTGATACAACTGCGTCAGGGACTGATTTATGATCTTTCTTAACAACAGAAGTTAAAATTAACAGATTAACATGTTTCCATAGAGCGTTTCCATTTGTCAGATGGAAGCATGAAATCTCCCTGTGCTGACCAGCAAGTTCCTACAACACAGAAATAAAGCAATAATAATAAAGAATTCTGAAGCTGTTTAAACATGATTTTTTAATGGAACGAAACGAAAGTAATTAAAAAACGTTTTTAAAGTGTAAATATTTTTTTTAAATCGAATGAAACAATAGAGCTAACTGAAAATCACGTCATTCTTAAAACAAAACATTGATCATCAGAATCACAAAACTGAAGTAGCAATCAGTAAAACTGTGCTGGCATTGCTTAGAGTGCCCAGCATGTTGTTTTATTAGTTATTTGAGATATTATTAATCCATCTGTCAAGTTTTCTTTAGATGAATAAAGGAACTTTCTGGTATCTGAAAGGTAAAAACGTGGCCATCACAGAGGAAAATGTCACGCTGACAACTAAATTTGAGGTCTTCAAACGTTTTTTTTTCCATGGCCAGAGTTTAAAGAGTTTAAGTCAGAGGTACCACGCTGCACAAAGTATCACCAATGTATTTTCAGGAATGTTAGAAAGTTTCAAAGTTTGGGTGTCGTCCTATATTTGAGGCAGGAAGTTTTGGCAGGATGCGTCGGCATTTTATCCAGTATCTGTGCCACTATATTGAAATTCACAGCAGATTAAACCAGCTGCCGTCTTTCACAATAAAAGAGATGAACTGTGATATATACAGTATATATTATAAAATAATTTCATTGTGTTTCACGAGACAGGTGATTAATGTGTCTTTTTCGGTGTGTGTATCTGCCCACTATATTTTATTGTATGTTCCCCGAGTGGCTACCGGAGGCTGTGTGTTTGGCATTTCCATACCAACCTGCAGTCACGTTTAAACTCTTTGGATTCGTCTGTGCAGTAAAAGAAGCGGCCCTTGAAGAGCTGCACGGCCACCACAGCAAAGATGAACATGAAGAGCATGTAGACAATCAGGATGTTCAATACGTTTTTCAGAGAGTTCACCACACAGTCAAACACGGCCTGAAGGGGAGAGACGGAGACACTCGTGTCACTTTCGCTGGTGGACTGATGGACCATCATTCCTGGCAACAGCTGGTTGAACTTGTATATTTTCCTACATATTTAGATTAAGTTGAACCAAACTGTCGGTTATTTAGAACCGAACTAAATAAAGTGAATTTAGTTGAACTGACGCAGGTGTTCAGGTGCTTCATTGGCTGCATTTTGATGCTCCTAATCCAGATAAAACAGGCACTGACATGACATGGGCCTCGTTATGTTGACATATAATGACATTTTCAGAAAACTAACCATTGAATATGAAGCGTGAACTGACGTGCGACTCCTACCTTCAACTTGGGAAGTCGTTTGATGGTCTTTAGAGGACGCAGCACCCTCAGCACGCGGAGGGACTTGATTGTGCTGATGTCTTTGCCCTTGCTGCTTCCCCTAATGTCCAGAATGAAAACGACAGCGTTAATGGAGAATTTCATGCAAGGAGCAGAGTGGAGGAATGAAGGGATGTGGCAGTCGCAAAGGGTTCTTACCACACCAAACCATTTTCAAACACTGGGGGTGAAGTGAGGTGTGTTCATAGTCACTACGGCATGGACAATCACATTTTCTTCTGCAGAAAAACTAAACTTTATGCACGTCAAACATGAAACCGGTGGGAGGGCAAGCGATGGGGTTGCCTGACCCTGTGGTTTCATGGACACCGAGAAGCGATGCAGTCATCATATTGTTATAATCTTAAACCATGACACGCTAGACATTCACTCATTCCAAATCGACAGGCATCTCCCGGCAGAGTGCCCAGCCAAACCTCTTTCTTTCTTTTTCGGTGACACGCTGTCAGTTTCTTCAAGGGGAAATGGGGAGTTTTAGATGTGGAAATGTGAAGCGCGGGCTATAAACTTTATATGATTAGGATTATATCGTCATAATCCTGAATTTGTTGAGACTAAATGGATTGATTTGGATTTGTTTCACATAGCTTCCCTAAAAATGTTCATATTCTCTTCAGCCAGGACGAGTGTACGAATTTAAGGAGGTGAGGACAGAAAACGGAGGCTATGTGAAACCCTCTGGACATGTGATGTCCATGAGAGAACATGACATAACATGTCGAAACACAAACACACACTCCTTCAGTCACGTGGTTCAGTGCACTGGTTTTCTCTCGAGCGCCCATAAGTGAACGTTCTGCTCATGATTTGTTCGCCCATAAAGCAATATCAGTGAGGGAAAAAAAAATGGCGGTGTCAAGGCAGTAAATAGCCATGTTGATCTTTACAGTAAGTGGATGGGCAATTTTCAAAAAAAAAAAAAAAAAAAGGTGCCTGGAGGCCTGCCAAGCCCGAGCAGAAGAGAGGTCATCCATCTTCTGCTCGCTCTTTAACTATGAACTCAGTGCCTGTGGCAGAAAACTTAAGACAATTCAATTCGAGGCTGATTGATTGAGTCTGAGACTCGGCCGTTCTGTGTGTGTGAGACTCGATCGATAATCAATAGGCCCGTCGCCTCTGAAGTTGAGCAGGACTGAGGTCTATCTATGGAAGCAGCTTGAGAGTATTAGAGTAAAGCCTAGTGAGGCCATAGGTGTTCGGAATTAACATCTGTACACACACACACACACACACACACACACACACACACACACACACACACACACACACACACACACACACACACACACACACACACAAAGTCTTATAAGTTATGTGTGACTAGGTACAAACATCTACTAGTGAGCAAATTGTGAACATTCCAACCAAAATCTGTTCTAACAGTGAAACACTCAAAACACAATGTAGGATTAAACGTTGGCTGTGAAGGCGCGTCTGTGTCCGTTCTTTGTGGAACACAGCGGCTGTTCAGAGCTTGGATCCTAGCGGAAGCCAACGGTGGAAGTTTTACGGTGGAAGAAACTTTACAAACCTGCTTCATAACACATTTGGATGTTCATGAATTTGATCAGCATGTCATAATGTGCCTATGCTATCAATAAGGTGAGTCAGTCATTATAAGCCCACGGTTCTGGTTCCGTGTATCACCTGCTGACGTGGTTACGAAATATAAGCAAAACCTGTTGGAAATTGGCCGCATCTAGTGTCTGTTTTAAATATTACAGGCAGCAGAGTAATTAAGAGGCAACAAAGTTCTGGCAGGGAAGAGGACAAAGTGAATTTACTGGAGACACAGGACTTTGAGATGTGAGACATTAGTTTGTGTCTCGCTCCGTGTTGTTGGTCCATGTTCTTACTTCAGTGTTTCTGCGTGGTAACACACATCACAATCTTCACCTGAGCTCGTGTCTTCCAGCTCTTCCCTTTATTTTTCTTTAACAGGGCCATATACAGTCATACGCATAATATTGACGCCTTATTTCAGACACGGCTTTGCTGGCTCATCAAATCAATCTAGCCTGTAAGTGACAACACGTGATCCTGCACGTCAGCATAAGCCTGTTTGTTGCATACAATAATAATAATGTAATACACTTTGCTGAACACTAGCTGAACTTCCTGAACTGTATTTAATCTTCTCAAAACGTAATGGAGCCTTTTGCATTTTTTTTTTTTTTTAAAAATATTTTGGAACAGACCGGGATCACCTCTTTTTCTAAGCAGTGGGTGAGGAGGAGCTCAGGTGCAGCAACGCCAGTGTAAGCCACTGGATGCACCTGATCAGGAGCCTTACGGCATCACGCATGAGGTTTGGGACGGTTTTTGTCATTGTCTGGTCACGGGCGTAGCCAAAAAAGAATCTTTCCAGCCACATTTCCAGCCTACAGGGTGCGAGTGTCAGGAAACCAAACAGACTTGGTGGAATGTCACTCTGATGTTATTGTGCATGTGACAAACATCTGCTTGTAAATTCAGACCGAGTGGATCCAAGTTACTCAAAAAAACAAAAAAAAAACCTGGGGGCATCAGGGTGAACTTTCTTTTATCTCAAACATACATGGTGAACTATTGCGATGTTTGGATGGTTTTCCATGACATGACTTTATGAAGGTGAAGACTGGGACAAAGCACGGTACGGCGAGAATGATCATGGACGATTAGAAGAAAAAAGAAAGAAAGAGAGAGAAGCCAATTTGATCCGGTGGCGGAGAGCAGGGGGACAGAGTGGAGGACGAAGACAGAGGAAGAACTTTACCGGGTGCTGCTCCTGTTGAGTTTCACCGAAGGTGGAGACAGCAAGAGTCAGTGACAGCAACAGCAAGACAGAGACAGGAGAAGAAGAAGAGGAGGACGAGAGGAAGGAGAGGACAAACAAGTAGAAAGACAGACACACACATAGACACACATTGATAGAGAGAGACAGACACAAGACAAGAGAGGGGAGGTTTGGTAGAAACAGATAAAACACATCCATATGAGAGACAGACAAAGAAGGAAGGACAGCAAGATGGTCACAGCTGCTTAGCTTAAACCACCAACCAGCCAACACCCGAACACACCCGTCACGTCCAGCTGACGGTCTAACACCCAACCCCCCGTCTACACACCCCCTAGATTTCATATTGGGTTCCAGCATCTCTAAACTCTAATTCAGACTCTGGTTTCCACTGCACAAACTCTGCTGACATATAAAATATTTAGAGCTGGATAATTGGAAAATTGCAGCAGGATGTTTGCAAACACTTCATATTGTTTAGTGGCATTACATTATTTTCTTCAAGGTCCTCAGTTCAAAGCGAATCCTTAAATAATCCGATAACTATACATTCACATTAGTGGAATGAACTGCTTTGTGCTGCGGCCTGCTGTTCCACCAGCGATGAAGAATTACCTTCACAGTGAGGAGAGGAAACTCAACTGGTGCATCCATTTGCAACGATTCTTATCTTATCACACCGTAATGATCAATTAGACTAGGCCTACTGCACAAATTGCCATCATTACATTTGCAATCATTTAGTGGGATTTTATCAAAGCTCTTCTCCGTGCACATCTGCACAGGGACCGAAAAAGTCGTTGAAGCTTCATACGTTTCTGGTTCCAGGTTTTCTCGGGACGTCAGGGCACATGGGCATACCGTCAACACATCCATCATGAGATTACACTCAAGAAACCAGGATTTGTGTGTATGGCCCCAAACGCGCACACCACCGGACGGAAAAGGCATTCGTACAGAGAACTTCCACTACATGCAGCACATCGGTCACAACACTGGTTTATTTTGGCAGATGAAGGGTGCCACAAGCGCAACTGTAGTGTTTAAAACCCGCAGGAATGTGAAGCCATTGCACTCTGACCATGCCAAAAACCCTTCAATAGTACAATGGTTCTGCGATGTCCCTGCTTTTAAACAACGCCATGCGTCCAAGTGAAATTTCAGAGGCGTATGCGAAGCCTTCGCCCCTTAAAGCAAAACTGTGCTGTATCTCAGCCCTGGAGCAGATGGTGGGAGCGAGGAGGCAAAGGAGGTGAGGAGGTGAACAGGGTGGAGAGAGAAAGTGGGAAAGGGAGGCGGCCAATGAGAGCATCTTAAAAGGCAATGGAAAAGGCGATTAAAGAGGATACGAGGAGAAGGGAACAGGACCAGTGAGGGAAGGGAGGGGGCGCTGTTAGTTGGTGGGTGGTGGGACATGCTGTGGAGGATGCAGCAGTGGAGCAATTTTACACTTGCTGTGACAAACCTATCAGCCTCATGGCATAGAAGAAGCACTGATGCTGTTTCTGGTCGCTTTCTACATGTGTAAAATTTCACTTTGGTGGAAAATTTTACTGCCGACAGTATAGATGTGACTTCATGATCTGACCAACCTTTATCTTTCAGGAAACCTGTAACTGGTGCTGCTTTGGACCCACTAATGTGAAAATGAAGTCAAACTTACATATGTAAAAATATACTATTGGTGGATGTATGTGGGGAAAAACACATTTAAGCTAAATTATCTTAAATGTCACTTAGTTGTCAGTTATTAATAAAACGTGGAGACGTGATTTTGTTTTAAGGTAGTGTTGGTGAAGGGCTCGTAGTCTTCAACGCAGGCGTAAAAACCTGAAACAAAGTGACGTGTCACTTAAAAACTATGGCCCATCTCCAGTTTGCTGTGCTGTCGAACAGCTGTATGTGCACCGTCTCCATTCACTTCCACCTTCATTTAATCAGCCCACTCTCCTACATATTAAATTCCTACAAAACTAAACTGCAAACGCAATTTTAGCCAAATTAGCAATTTTAGCCACAGTACGTTTACTATAATTTAAATGGCAAGTTGCATATAAATGGATACTGAAAATATTAATAAAATGTTACCAGACAACATATTGTTGTTTGCCAAATTTCAGCAAAATATCTGATTTCGAATGCAGTCTTGTAGTGCAGTGTCCAGTTTGTGTGCCTACAGCATTATAAAAGTATTTAATAATTATTTTGGTAGTTACAGCCTCCGTTTATGGTCAGAGGAAAATCGGGGGCTGGTGTAATGGAGGAAAAATGTAACATGTAATTTTATGCAAAACGTGTTTTATTGCTTATTGGAATCGCTCTCAGGTCTTTGGCCTGGCAGTCGCCACTGCAGCTCACTTTTCCTTAAAAAAAACAACCATCATTTGCGTCATTCGTGAAATACGTTGCATTGAAACGTAATGAACAATAATGAATAATTTATTGTGTTCGCTACAAAAATGTAATCGCATTTGCAGTTTAGTTGTTTGGGAATGTAATTTTTGGAGACACTGATGAATTTATTTGATGCCATTCAGACCACCAGCAGCCACATTACTGTAATGTGCTAATGGAGTTAGCTCATTTTATTAGAAAAAAATCCCACTAGCTGTACGTGTTTTGGGTACAGGCAGCTTTTCTGAATATTATTAAAATAAATAACAAACACATTGTCAATTGTTGCTCGTCTTTTTTAGTTGCTGGCAGTGTAAATGCATAAACATACTTCTATTCAGAAAAGGGTTAAAGTGTTTTAAAATAACACAAATGTATGTTCAGACTGAACGCAAAGTCCAGTGACTATCACCACCACCACACATGAGCTGACTGTGTAGTTTCAGACTCGCATAGTCTGGACGCTGGTTTGGAAACGTTTCAATCTGCATGGACGCCTACAATGGAGAGAAAAGGTTACACATCTACCTGGCTTAACGTCCCTACAGTATGTGTCACCCCGAAAGCCTGGTGAACTATCCAGGGTGCACTACTCATTTTGTCCAATTAGAACTGGGATCTTTTGACTTTCCCTGCTACCTTTAACAAGGCGAGATAAAAGTTTGCTTGGACTTGAAGAGGTTTCTCCTCTGATCTAAAGGGCTTCTTCAGGTCTAAAATTAAGGGTGAAAACTCAGTGGGGTTCTTACTGGAAATCTTTGACGTCTTGAAGAAGGTTGAGGTCACAACTGACAATCATATCTGTACAGTGTGATGGCTGTTAAAGTGCCCGAGAAATCTGCAAGGATCATGTGTCAGAGTCCACTCCATGCCAACTTCCTGGACTAAGGTGGCAAACATGGATTTATAGTATACATTAGCATTGTCGTTGTTGTTTTCTTTTTTATGAATCCTCCAAACACATAACAGGGGTATGAAGACTTCTCTAATGGTGAAATAGCGAGGACATGTGTGAGTATGCAGTGGTGCCATACCTAAGATGTGCTCTGCATTCAGTCTGAACACAGCTTTACAGCTACTACAGCTAAGATTTACCCGGAACCTTTTTTCACCTGGGGATGACTCTGATGCAACCTACTGCATCGCTGATGTGCTCAGGTTCATGCGACCACCTACCCAGACATGCACTGATCTACTACAAAGCTGAAGAGGATGCACACACAGACTTTAATCTGCCTTTTAATCACGCACACAAACACACCGTTCTTCCAGTTGCTGAACAATACATATTTAATTGATATGTATTTATCTATACACTGCCTCAGCATTAGAACAAATTATTCCACCCACCACATCCTCCCCAGCATGCCTCTCTCTCACCCTCCCACCTTCAGACTGAATTCCCCGGGTCGTGCAAAGGAAGGAGAGTTAAATACCTGAGCCTCCGGGTATATAGTCTGAACAGTGGATGCGTATGTGTGTTTCAGTGTGTTTGTAACTGTGAGGGGAACGAGACGATGAGCCCTGGCGGCGTTCCTCCTTGTGGCAAACAGATAGCCTGGGCACTTAAAGGGTTAAAGGTGTCTGGGGCGCCCTCACCCCCACGGACAGATGGACTAGGACCTCCAGCCAAGAGGACGGGAGAGGATAGGGAGGCAGGAGGCAATGGCTGGGTTAGAGGCAGTATGTTTGTTTGAATGGTATTTGGAGAGTTGGGCTTGAAAGATGAAGGGGCCACAGGTCAATTACAGACTACAGGGTTAAATCTACTGAACAGTGGCAAAAGAGGAAACAATGGGTGACACTTATTCCTAAAGTACAGCACACAGACTCTTTTTGGAGCAGGTTGCTTTTTTTTTTAGCTACGTTACTGGCACGGCTCTTTAGATGGCAATGTTTGTTGATGGGTCCACTCATTCACCACAGTGGGCCAGGGTAGAAAATCTAAAAAATTATTAGATTGGATTACCATGAAAATATTCAACATCCAATGTCCACCCCAAGAGGACTAATAACTACAATGATTTTTCTCCAGCAGAGCACCAATTGCATTGTTCTATTAACTGTACTGCATGTTAGGAATAGGTTAGGAAATCTCTTAGGTGCACACAGTGTAATGATAGGTATGGAGAGAAACTCTTATGAAAGAGGGGATGTAAAGATATTTGGAAGAAGGTGAAGGCATCAGCAGAGACAAAAGCTATGAGGGTCTGGAGGTGTGTTGTACGCAAAGGTCTGGGGGATCACCAAAACCAAGGATTTAGATGCAAGAAAAGAGGAAGGGATGACTCACGGCCTGGTAGGTGGAAATATCAGAGCGGCATGGATTGTCAAATAGGGCACAAAAGGGAACAGGAGCAAGGAAGATTGGAAGGAGAAAATGTTGATAAGGAGCAGCTGGTGCTTTATAGTTTATTAGATAACACAGTAAAGAGAAAGGATGTTTGGGGTAGTCGTTAAGGTGAGTGTTCCGGGAAAGAGATGTTGGGGAATGGGTGGAGTGTAACTACACTCTAAAAAGTATATCTTTCAGCATTTCAGAACTATCCACTGACAAGTTAATGTAAATGTTTCAAAGGAGTTCCTCAGGGTACTAACCAAGGTTCTCCAAAGATTATGGCATCAAGTAAAAGAAAGACTTGAAAAGATGCCCTCATCCTTTTTAGAGTGTAGGTCAGAGATGGTGAGGATCATTCAGGTAAGGAATATCAGGTTTAGAGTTTGGTTGAGGATCAAAGGTGGATGGCCAGATGAAGTTGGTAATGAAACGTAGAGAAAGACCATCTGATATGATGCAACGTGGGATGACCAATAAAGACACAGGGTGACCAATGGAAGTCGGGAAAGGGTGGAGTTGAAGAGGGAGGCGGATGAAGAAACAAAGAATCAGACAAAAGTTTAAAAAGAGCAACAAACCAAAACAGAGCAGAGAAAGTGAAAAAGGAAGAAGAGAAAGCACCACAGGAAAAAAAGTTTTGAAAGGAAAAACAGGAAACATTTAGGAAAATCAGGGACAGAGTGAGAGGAAGGAAGGAAGTGAAGAATAAAAGACGATGCTTTCTGAAGTACAGCAGGCTGAGACAATAAACGTTGCCTGTTGTATCGGGCGCTGAAGGCTGAGCGGCGAGGGTCTTTCTGTAAATGTTTGTGTGCGCGGGCGGGGGTGATGGGGATGATGAAGAGGAGGGTGGGAGGGAACTTACGTGAAGGCGAAGGCCACCAGAGCACCACTAACCACTATAAAGTCCAGAATGTTCCACAAGTCACGAAAGTAGGAGCCTTGGTGCAGAAACAAGCCCAGCACCACCATCTGAAAGACACGGAGCGCGATCAGTGCGCAGACACAACACAAATGCAAGAAAACACACGGTGAAGTTAACAGATGTCGAATTTTAGCACAAAATCTAGATCTACAATCATTTAATCACGCAAAAGCAAAAGGCTAAAAAAAAACAGTTAATACACACATGAACTGAGATACTTTGTTACCTTGATCAACATTTCAAACGTGAAGACGCCTGTGAAAACGTAGTCAAAATAACGCAGCACCTGCAGAGCAACACAACAGAGTGAGATCAAATTGTTGTGCCGCAAAAATCTTTATTCATATAAAAAAATGCTCATAAATATTAGAGTAAAACACTTTAATTCACCTTTGTATTTGTTTAAAGCTACAGATATGCACCTTTTTTGCAAAAATTAAAATTTGTAACAGATATTAACCGCTATCCTCTCATACAAGCCAGATCCTTGTGGGTGACCCGTAAGCTAACAAGCTGTAAAGCTAGAAGGACAATCATGGAGCAGGGAGAGGGAGAAGAGGAAGGAGCTGCTGGTTTGCCGAGAAGCAAATTACAATTACAGCTTTAATTTTCTTTTTTCCTTTAACTTTGCCTGGTTTAAACGGTCAACCAAACTGGTCTAGCCTTTACCTACGTTTGGAATTATAAAAACAGTCAGAGGATCTAGAATCAGTCAACACTACGACCACCGTAACCTACAAGCTTTGCTCGAGCGGCCTACTGTCGGTCAGGACATTTAAAGCACTCTCCAATCATCGCATTGCATATCGTGACCTAAATCAGCTGATTTCCTGATATCACCCAGCACGAAGGAGGGTGTACTGCCAAACAGTGCCATCTGTGCTGCTAATAAAACGCATCGCTGTGAAAATGACTCCGATTACTAAGAGGCACGTTTTTTTTTCAACAGAAAGACACACGCACTAATGTCTCACATTGTTTTGTGGTGAGTCAGGCCAGACAGGGTCCTCTGCAGCGAGGGCAATGCTGCTCATAGCAATGACTGACAGGATGGTGAACTCAAAATACTTCAGAGTCAGGATGTAGTGACAGCACTTCCGAAACCTGGCACGAATACACGGACACATACAAGCACATATTGGTACATATCAACAGCAGTGTTATAGAAGAGTGTTTGACAAAGATTTTAGACACAAACACTCACGGGTTGGTGGTAGACATTATAAAGCAGGAGCTGTAAGGAGGCATGGGTTTGGGGCCGTCGTCATTTCCTCCCTCATCCTCCTCCTCCTTCTTTTCCTCGCTCTTCTTCTGGTCTGTGTTGGCGTTCTTGTTCACTGAGGAAAACCAAAAGGCAGAAAGCAAATAGGAACGGACAGACACAAAAAGGTCAGCGTCATGAGAGCCACGAAAAATAATCTTCCATTTTGTCTAGACTAGATACTTACTTATATCCTTGTTTACGTAGAACTGATCCCCCCCAGCTGCTTACCTTGTAGGATGGCATTGGTGGAGGGGTAGGGGTAGACAGGAGGCATGTCTATAGTCGTGTACTCTGGTTTGGCCATGCTAGTCAGGATTAGACTGTCCATGCTGTGGAGTAGAGTGTGGGTGTCAGCGTCACGACAGTTCAGCAGGTTATTGACATGGTCTGGGTGGTCAGGGTGATCTGGTGGGAGGGCGTAAGGGTGCTCGTGCGCACTGGCCAGCTTGCTGTTGTTGCGAAAGTTGTCCAGGTCCTCGTTGTACTGCTGTATGGGTCGCGTGGTGGAGAGACTGGGGCCTGTGCTGTGGTGCTCCCTGATGGAGGAAGAAACGGGGAGAAAGGAGCAATGAGGGGCAGGAGAAACTAATAAGGGTAAGAACAGAAAGGATTAGGTGCATTTTATGAAAAACAACAGATGGCGCACCACATGTCGCAAAATGTGCACGGACTTCTTCTACTGTATGTACCAACATGTACAGAACTGCACTGTTAAACTATTAATGAATGCAGTGATATAAATACAAGACAACCTCATGACATGAGATTGCCAAACCAGGCCCTAAGAGAAGATTAGCATGTCAGATCCATGATTTGCTTGACCTTCAAGTCGAGTGATGGTCAAGATGCCAGATCATATCATCACATGTAGTGACAGTCTCAAAAGACGTGTTAAGAAGTCTAATTCCTGCACAAGTTTAGGTGGCAACACTTTGTTCAACTGCCACTGGGAAGCGACTGGTCATTATCTGAAAAAGTTACTGACCAGAGTGTCAGGTGGCTTCCTGTCTCTTACGCAAAGACTCATTTAGCAGCTATTAATGCTTGTCAGGTTGTAATTTGGTGCTCACGCATGGAGAAAATAAACCCTTCCTTCACTCACTTCCTGGTGCGATGCCCTCTGCTCCTCTCCTGGTTGCCATGGCGATGTCGTCTCGTCTTTCGTCCATCCCCTTCTTCCCCTTTCTCCCCCTCTCCCTCTGTCCCCCTCGATCGGTGCCTCCTGCCTTCCTCACCCTCCCTGGTTGCCCGTCGGTGCTGCCTGGACCTCCTGTGCTCGTTGTTCCCCTCTCCCCCTTCGCTGTGGTGGGGAGAAACGCTACGAGCCTCTCTGCCTTCCCTGTTCCTGTGCCGGTGGCCTCGATGGCTTCTGTGGCCGTGCCTATCCTGCACCTGCTGGCCATCCACATTTCCTTCCATATTGCCCAGAGACGTGCAACTGAAGCCGCGCTCCATGCGAGTCTCCATTGGCAGGCCAGTCTCTCCACTGTCTGGCACATTAGCTTTTTGATGGCAATGGTAGTGGTAGTGATAGTAGTGGGAAGCTCGGCGGTAGTGGTCAACGTCCTGGCGCCTGTACTCTTGGTCCAGAGACATCTCGCCGGGTTGCGTCTTGTTAGTGTTGTTGTTGCGGTTGTCTTGTGGATTGACAACCAGCGGGCGATCCAGGTGGGTCTTTATGTCACCACGTGCTTTACGTGGGTAGGAAACCTAGATTGGGGCAAATATCGCATGGGAAGAGTTGTTAAAAGCACAAAAACGTTATCAGACCATCGAGAAACCAGCAGTAAGCAAGTAAAATGTTTCTAGCCTTCCAAAGTTGTAGAGTAATATTGGACAATCCAAACTTACAGTATTTAAGACTGACTACCTGTGTTCTACTGGAGGACTGATACCTCCAACCTCAGATATGACTAGATACCTTTATAGGTGAGAGTGTACTGTAAGAATTAAGTTTTTCATATTTATAGACGCACTGTACAGTAAACACAACATTATTGCAGGTGCTGTTAGACTTCGAAGCAATGCTGTTGAAACAGTCACACTGAAACAGCATCTATACGGTATAATTTTCTTAGCATGGAATTATCTTATTTTATTCTTTAGTTTCACCTGTGAAAAGAAAGTAAAAAAGAAATTGAAAAATATTTCTGTGCAATTGTGTAGCTTTGCAGAAATGTCAGGAAGGAACAGACAAAGCTACAGTGCAACGTTAACACATTCATTGGGACGGAATCATCCCATTCAAGCTGCAGTTATCAGCTCATGTTAGCAATTAATATTACATTTTATTATTTTATTATTATTATAATGAACTCAGAAGGTTTAGCAGGTTCTTATTACACGCTATCGTGTTTACCGTGTGTTTACACAGGAAATACTGACTGAAAATCTTCTTAGGTTTGAGCATAAATGTTAGGTAAAGGTTCAGAGAAAACCTGTGACATACAACTCCTAATATCGGGTTGTTTAGAGGCAGGAAACAAAAAACTGTCTCCTACATGAACGTCCTCTGCTTTTAACGGTCAACTCCCTCTGTAGACTTTCTGTCTTTAAACTGTGTCTCCAACAATCACTCCTACTTCTGTAATACTTATTACCATAAGTAAGAGCTGAGACGTACTTGATAATTGTCCCATTGAATCATGTGCTAGCAGTGAAATTGGCTGGAGTGTTGGGTTGTTTTCAAGGAGCAAATCCTCGCCAGACTTTTAGACGTCACGGTTGCATTCGCATGGCTTTTTTTTGGATGCAGTAGCAGTTTGCTTCAAAGCTGGCAAATCACATGCAGGCCAGGCCAACTTTAATCTACGTTAAGGCAGTTACTGTTACTGTACCTGACTTACAGTGTTCAGTTTACCCATTATCAACCTGTAAATTGCAGCACTTGCACAAAGGTCCCACCCAGCTCATCCCCTGGAGCCACAGGTATACACACATAGACCGTTTTTGACATGAACAGTTTAACAACTGAATTGCCATGAGTGTTTCCAGAACCACAAAACGGTGAAACAGTTGCAGCTGTTAAAATGCAGCTTGCCGAGGCGTATCCAGTCGACTCCTGATGATCTTCTTTTGGAATTCTTTTTTGATGTGTGTTATATTTTGCCCCGCTCCACTTTTGAGTCCACTGCCTTCTTTGGGTACAGCGCTGGATTTCTCTGCATGCCCCACTTTAATAATGCATTGCCCACAAGCACGCAGCTTTCAAGCCATCCCATAAAGCAACGCTCCTGCAGCAGCTTCATTGGCTTAAAGGGACATTACAACCGGAAAGCGGGTCAAGCTCCTCTGTTTTAGTCCAGCGTTGTCGCTGCATGGCACAGCACAATGCAAACACGTGGCCCAAAAACTAGTTTAATTTAAGACTCGAAACCTTTAAGTTCCATCACTGGCCACAACCAGCACCACAAATTCTTACTATACAGATTCGTGTTTACCCTCTATCTTCCAGCACACACAGCGACAGCATCACTGGAGTCACTGCTCACACAGAGGTGGAGGATTCAGCTTAGCCACAAGGGGGCGCACTCAGGCCTAATCATCCAGGACTCATGACACCATTTTTTGTCATGAACCTTTGCTGTTTTACGGCATAACTGGAAGCCATGGCAACAGCTGAGGTTACAGTTGAGATCACAGCAAAGACAACGGTAACGGCCACATCGAAAACAGCCATGTAGAGCTAACTCACAACTGGTAACATGGGAGAAAACACGTTTCGACTTTATGAGCAGTTCATTCACAGCAGAGCACTGAGATGCTAAACAAATGACATTCAGAGAAACCGTAATGTAGTGTGAAATAAATATTGGATAAATCATTAGGTTCATTTTGTACATGTAGATACTTGGTTGTAATATGATGTTGATATTTCTGGGGACTTTGTGTTTAAGGCATTGTGATGGTACTGGACACAATGAGGAATATTTCTGAATGTGTGTTGGTATTTGATGTGAGATTGAAGAGATCTGGAGGATTTTCAGTTGCCTAACATCTGTTGACAAGATCTGTTTAAGTGGTTAAATAAACCAGTCATCTGTTGCCACAAATATTCACCCTATATCTCAGGAGTTGAGTGTATATATACATGTATATGTATGTCTGTTTCTGAGAGGGGGGCTCACCTCCTCTCCTTCCCCTCCCACCTTCCAATCATCCTGCTCTAGCTCGTTGTAGAGCGCCTCGCGACTCGTCATCAGGTTCTGTCTGCGGATCTCACTCGTCCTCTGCTCCCACACCGACTTGTTGCCCTTGGTGTGGTTCTTCTGCTGCTCCTTGCTGTTTTAGGACGCAGCAATGGAGGGATAATGGAATAAGGGGAATGATGAGGTTGGAGGATAAGAGAGATTATGATGAATATGTGGGTGATACAGACAGAAGTTGAATATGGGTGAGACATAAAAAGGAAAGAAGGATCACAGGATGAAACTCGAAAGGAAAGTTAACACAAACACTTTTAAAGCAGAAAATCCGACATTTGGTACAAATGACAAAACAAAGACGCGGTATAGAGGATATAAGATGCCCGCAATTTTAATACAGGACCATGAACAAGTGCATCTTGAGACGATGGGCATGTATCTATATATACAGCTCAATTTGTAACGATATGATACAGAATTATTTGGGGCCAATTGATTGTATTCATTTGATATCAATTTTAATTTGTCTTCTGCACAAATTACACATTATTAAGTATAAGTATTTGTATTTAGTCCCATGCAAATACTTTGCAAAGTATTTGCATTTGGCAGCAATGGAATCAAATACATTTGCTCGACTATGACGCCCGACAGTTGTTGAAGTAGTTCAGTAGTCTAGTTTCAGATGGGCTGTTGGGGGTTCAGTGTCTTGCCCAAGAACACTCTGACTCCCACCCGAACCGGACTGGCAGCCTTCCTGCGCCGGAATGTTAGTATGTCAGTGCTGAAGAGCTGCTGTGTGACGTTACCTCGGCTTGTCAGACAACACAATAAATGCCCCATTTTAAACACTAAACAGTTGCGTGTCCTTAACTTACAGCTTCAGTTTTGTCTTTTAATGGTGGACTTGGCGACTCTGTGGTTTTCAGAGGTTGCAGTTGTGTCTCTGACTCTTGTATAGATTTTCTGATTGGAATCTGTTAATCTTTACACCTCTAATCATACGCCCGCTTTCTGTGTTCACTTCAGCGCTCACACATTGAATATGCATGAAGCATATTTCATTGGCAGCAACACATTTTTATAAAATAAACAATTTAAATGTTTATTTACTGGTGTTTTGCAAACCTATTCAATAATTTAGGTCATATAAGAATGTTTTATAAGGCTTGGCAAAAACGTGTTTACAAATGTATTTTCTATCTGACATACGGGTCTTTTTAGCTTTATGTATGATTAAATGGAAATAGATAAATAGAAATATAGTCATGAAAAAGACAACCGGCTCTTAAATGTCCTGACTCGGACATTATTCTCAAGCAGATTAAAGGGGAAAACATCATGGAAAAGAAAAATTCAAAATCCTTCTGCCGGATCCAATCACACAGATTTCCAGTAAGGAAATCAAACAGAAGACGGGTTTAGTTTCGTGCTCCCCAGTCCTCACTCCACAGAGCAAAGTGGGGAAGGGAGACACTTCAGAATTAAGGACCGGCGTGATTTTGCAGTCACGTGAGGAGCAAGAAATGACCAAATAAGGGAATCAGGATGAAGCCCATCTGAATGCAGGAGAACATGGCTGAGACACAAAAAACCAACACGCATTTCAATCAGCTTTTGAACAATGACATCCATAGAGCTTCACAAACACTTGCAGTGTTTTCGCACTGAATATAAATTCCACAGCCGTCTAATACACCAAGTGTTGGATAATAATTTTCTATCTTCATTTTTCTAGAAATGAAAGACGTGTGAAATGAAGGTTGGATTCATTTTCCGTGTGAGGATATTTACTGTACATTTATGAATCTTCATATTCAAGGGAAGCTGAGGGTCAGACATACACATATTTAATGCAGAATATCGTAACTTTCTCTCTTTCACAGTTTGGTTTGATGGTCTGACCAATAGCAGCAGCTCTCGGCCTACATCGTGAAATCGATGTGGTTTCTATAGTAATGGCTAAGTTGTATAAGTTACGCATGCACACGTTGTTTCACTCATGTTGTGTTCTGAGATAGAAAGTAAGCTAAGCTTCTCTAGCATTAAAAACACGGTTTAGATTCAATAACATATAAAAATGATCCACATCTCTGTTATAGTAAATTATTGACAAGTTAGTGACTAATTACCAAGCATCACTGTAGCGCACAACAATTAGCTTCTAATCTAGCTGTCAAACACTTGGCTTGCCACGGCAACAGACTGAGGAGGCTGGTGACTTCTACAGGAGCAGTAGGCTTCATTTTTTCGATGTGTCCTATTGTCAGAATTTCTGCTGCCTGGAGGAGATTTTTACAGGCTGTCCACCTCTCGCTCTGTCTCGTTTCGCACAAAGCGCCGAATGAGTTCCTTTCAGTCTCAGAACAATCACTTCGTCGTGTTTTAGGGGATGCCGCGTGCTTCACGTGCACATGAATGTCTGCCAATCATCCAGTAAATGTCAACGTAAATCACTGTGTGTGTGTTAGTTGAATATCAGTGTCGTGAGGATAAAGGTTGTTTCATGAGCCGATTTGGTTTCGGGGCTGAACTTACTGTACATTTAGGTGTAGGTTAGTTAGGCTGCTTGAACTCAAAGTGCCAAGGGGATGTGTGTGTGTGTGTGTGTGTGTGTGTCTACTCACGCAGCAATTGACAGGTTTGCTGCCGACAGCGGGCTGACTTCTGCCACCTCCTTAGCTTTCTGCAGAGCTGTCTTCTGATTGGCTGCCTCCTCTTGTTCCTCCTCATCCTGTTGGCGAAACGCAAATCTTAATCTAACTGTGTGGTAATTTCACTTTACAAATGGACACAAAATGTACCACTTTATCGGAGGTCAAAACCAAATTGTAAATTATTAAATGAAATTAAAGTTTTTATTAAAATAGAGAGAACGTAGACTTTCTGGTTTGGTTGTGTACCTTGGTGAGCTCCTGGGCATTAGCCAGATTGTCAACAGCGATGGCCAAGAAGACATTAAGTAGAGTGTCTGTGGTGGCAGAGGTTAAGGAGAAATGTCCATGTTGGGGTAGAGCCACAGAGAAATCGGATGATTTCTCCACAGGAAGAAAAGACAGGAAGTAAACAGAGGATTAGAAGAAGAAAGGAGATGGGCTGTAAATTTGAAAAAGACATTGCAAACAAAGACAAACTGTTCTATTTGTAGACTGAGCCAACACATATGAGAAACACTGTGGGAATGGACTCATTTCATTCAATACGTATAAAATAGCAGGATACAGTTGCCAAAGAGCGTTAGGACAATGAAGAAGATGGAGAAAACCATCCCTTTATCTTTTACTCCTCCCTGGGACTGAATGCCATCGTACATCACCATGTTCCAGTCCTCTCCCGTCAGGATCTGCAGAGAAAGCATCACAAGGTGAGGTAAATCTGAAAAATCTGATTGACAGGAAATGATGATGGAGGAAAACACAAACTAGAACGGCTCATTGGAGAATCTTGTGGAATCAGCGGAGATTTTTTAAATTAACATTCAAATCCAGGTGTTAGGTTTTTAAGCTCTTTAAGAATATTTGTAGACTTCCATACGCTGTTTAATACACAAATATAAAGAGCATATTTGCTGTCGGTCTTTAAAGCATGTTAACTCTTTGGGGCGTTCACAGAACTACCAAGAATCACAAAGACGACTAACATTTGCACAACAAACCATCCAAATAAAGCCGACGTGTAATTTTATCGTAAATTGACCTCGTGTTGTTCTGTAAATGTGAAAACATGCAACTTTTTTTCATGCTCACAGCTCCAGTTGTTTTGTTTCCCTGATCCATTTAAAAGCTTAATTTAAAAAGTTGAATAAAAAGTTGAAGTCCAAATAGTTTCAACCAACGGGGGTCAAGTTTCGTCCTTAAGAGTTTGGTCCCTGAAAGATTCCTGACAATGTCATTGAATAAAAACTCGTAGAGTCACTTAGAAACAATAATGCCACAACAAATGGCTTTTAACAAAAGACATTTCTCCATCTTAACACAGAGAACAATGAAACATGGAGACTGACAAACTGATGACATGACAACAATGGGCTTTATTAAATTTCACTCTCAGACAGAGCTTCAGCTGCTATGAACATTTGGAAAATACAGTCTGTTTTGTAAAAGGACAGATCTCTGAGTAGAATCTATTTCACTAAATACATTTACTTGATAAGATATTGGCATGGAAAATTGATTGTCGTCCTCTGAAACCCAAACCTAATCTTTAATCTCATCTTTGAGGAGTAAACATAATTTCAGCAGCAGTGTCTTTGTGAGGCTGCAGAACAACAAATATCGGTTTAAAAAAACATTTCCAAAATTGGCTGTATCATAAAACACATTTGCAAGTAATTTAGCATTTTTACCTGGAACACTGTCATGATCGCTGCTGCGAAAGTGTCAAAGTTGGTAGGCGGGGTTCCTGTTACGAAGTTGAATCTGAAATGAGAGAAAGGAGTGAAATGCCAACAACGACACAGAGGGAGATGCCCAGAGATCAGAATTTAACACGCAGAGGGCAGGTTGTATTTTTTAAAGCTTCTCCTGATACTCACTGTCCGCCAAACAGCTGCATTCCCAACAGGGCAAAGACCACAATGAAGAGGAAGAGGAGGAACAACAAACTGACAATGGACTTCATGGAGTTGAGCAGAGAAACCACAAGGTTACGAAGAGGAGCCCAGTACCTGTGGAGGCCAAAGATCGCAGCTTTAGTTCTTTGTTTTGGCGCGATGTCACCAGGCATCAGCGTCAAGTGCAGTGTGTGCAGGAGACCATCATCATGACAAGTGGGGGAGTGTTCAAATGATCTGAGTGAGGCCGCTCCGATCACAGTAGAAACACTCCAGACAAGTGTCAGAGAGCTAAGACCTCAACAAACTGCAACCAAAGTCCCATTTCAGTCCCGCGACCTCGGTTTCTTCCACCGCGACCCTCACAGTGCATGCAGTATTTACCGTCAGTGGGCACGTGTTCGAGAACAGGAGCTTACTTGGTGACTTTGAAGATGCGGAGCAGTCGCAGAGCTCGCAGCACGCTGATCCCAAAGGACGTGCCGGGCTTGATGGTGGCCCACACCACCTCAAAGATGCTGCCCACGATTACCTGCACAAAGAAATCCAGAGCTGCCTTATGTTGTCGAGTAGATGCTTGAAGCTCTCACTTCTCTTCATTAAAGAAGGAACAGTGAATGAACCGCTGCTGCGTGCAAGTTGATGCTCATTCACAACCAGATTGAAATTTCTAGATGAAATTACTTTACGGGCTGTTTGAATTCCATCAGCCAACACATTCACATGTGTACGGCAGAACTCCATTTGTTCTCAGGGAAAATTCAGTGGTTCCAAGTTTCTCTGAAGATATGACACATCTACAGCTAGAGAATGTAGGTTTTCCAGATCGTTCTTTTTTGTCAAGTTCACCAACATATCTTGACCAATGGAGAAGTGCTGTTAATGCACTGGTCCAACAATATTAGCCAATACAAGCTGGGGAGTGAAGTTTTGCATCATTCTCAAATATTGTAATTTAATAAAGATCTGAAGGACCTTGAGAAAGGCGGCACATAACAGACTGGTTTCATTTTCAGTGTCAGGCTAACGCGACCCTGAGTTTTGCACTGTAGCTTTAAAGGTCCCACATGATACTACAGAGTTCTCAATCTGAGCTGCCCTCACACGCATGTTTTAGATTTTAAAATAAGAAAGGCAGCAACTTCTCATATTTGGAGACACGTAATATTATTGATTGTAAAAATGTTTAAAAAGTGATCAAAAAGTGGATTTTGCATGATGAGGGCCATTAAAATTCTGTCATGTACGTTTAGATTTGAGCAATTTCAAGTAAAAACAACCAATAACAGCAATGTGCATCTTAGAGCAGCTATCCTGAGACTCGGTCCTGTCCGCTCTGCAAAGCCCTTTCTCTTCCTCTTGCTCTCTATGCTCCAGCAAACTCCCTACACTCCTTGCATTATTTATTGTTATAAAATATTACTAAATACAAAACTTACCCTTATTATTCATCTCTAATTAGAAGGGGCGAGTGTCGCCTCCACTTTAAGGTTACAGTATGCAACTTTTTTCAAATATTTAGTAAGCAGAAATACGCCCCACAACACGTCGCAATGTGGAGAGAGGCTCCCATGACACTGACTCATCAAACAGCGCCGAGACGTAATTATAACGAATCAGAGAAGAAAAATAATTTCTGCTTGATTAGAAAGTTTTGTAACATTCTTTTTATTACGATTTTATGATGATTAGCTGAAGGGCTGTGCAGAGTGTAGTGTAGTAATTAAATATTAGACCCAATTTCACCACTTTACAAGCTTTACAATAAAAGTTGACAGAAGAGCTGCAGAGCACAACGTGGATGCATTCGGTTTCTGTCCAGTATTATAGTTCATGGCATCGCTGTAACTGTTCTGTGTTCTGTGTGTCAGCATGTAGAATAAAGTGACCTGTCAGGAGGCCAGAAGTCAAATAAAACAAGTGAAATTAGTGCAGAGTCTTTGCACGTGACAAACAGGATGCTGAATCTGTTGAGTGTCATTGTTCATTTGTCACGAGCAAACATGAGATAAATCTGCTGATTAAATGGAGTGTTGGATTGGTCATCAAGGCCTGGTCATTATCTGTGTGTGTGTGTGTGTGTGTGTGTGTGCGCACTCACCACACAGTCGAAGCAGTTGAATGAGGAGTGGAAGTAGGGCTGGATGCCCAGACCGTACATCTTGATCAGCATTTCAGACATGAACAAACCGAGGAAGATAAACTCTGCATAGACTGGGAGAGGGAAGGAGGGAGGGTGATCAGGGTCAGGAGAAGAGACGAGGATGAAGGGAAGGAAAAAGATGGAGGAAGGGAAGAAATGTGGAGAGAGGGAAACATTTAAAAAATGTCACAGAGTCAGAAGTGAGAGAACAACAAATCAGAGAGAAAGAAGAGGAAGAAAAGCAAAACAGAAGGACGGAGGAAGAAAGAAAGCGAAAGAGTTGAACGAGCGGAAGTCAATAGTGGTCGGAGCTCGGCAGCGTATGACAGTTTAGTGATGAATGGACTCCATCAGCAGCTACAGCTTCGTATGCTAATGACACTGGAAACCGGCCAGGGACAACGAGCTCATTCCAGCGAGGTCCGTGCGTGTTGTCGTGTCAGCGACAGGAAGTCTAAAACTAAACGAAAAAAGTGGAAATAACGGGGGCTGACTTGAACCCGGCCAACAGAACGTGTCGCATGATTGAGGGGACATGTTCCAGCCCTCGAAGACTTTTTCTGCTTATTTATTAGGCCTAAACGCTTTTTAAGCATTTCCCAGGATTTTTTTTGCAGTCAAGCGTGACACTGAAGGTACATACAGGCCTGATATGGATTTTTTTAAGTCATCACTATCTATCGTAAGCATTTTCACCGACAAAAGTACACTGTGTTCGAGAATCATAGGCGCCGTCGGTATGGGGTTAGATGGCTCTTTAGCCCCAACAAGAATCATCAGATGTTTGAAATGCAAAGGCACGTTTCTTCGATTCACCTTGTTTGCCTCATTTGTCCCGTGACCTGTTTAATGACGCCCTGAATTACCATGGAAACCGAGCAGCACAAAAACCTAAATCTCACTGAGTGTGCCCAGCGCGAACCCTTTGCACGAACGCTAGAACCTACAAGCTTCATTTTACAGAATGACCAGAACCCTCGATGTCCATCACATCCACAACAGACGGACTGTGATTCTCTAACAACTGTCTAACTGCTCTAAGAGTCTGTCTCCCAGCTGAATTGTCAGTGAACAAATCAGACTGACGTTGCTGCCCGTTATTTATGGACTGTCTCGTTTCTGTTTTGATGCCTGCGTTTTTGGGGTATAAAATATTCCAAGTAAACACAACTGTCATAGTTAGCTACTTCGGCATCTAATAAAACAATAACTCCTATTAAATGCCTTATTCCCTAATACGCAAGAAAAACATTGTCCAGTTAAATTTGTGGTCAATGCGTCCTATTGTTTTTAATGTATTAATATTAATTCTAATACTTCACTACTAAAACCCCATCTACAGTAGATCAATTTGGCATTGGGTGAACGCTGCTAAATTGGTATTTAGAGAGTAAAAACTGTAGCTGTGTTTGCGTGTGTAGGAGGAAACTGTAGGTTTGAAGTGTAAGATGATTCAGGTGTGTGAGACAGCAGTGGTGATCCAACGGGAAATCTGGTGAAAAGACGCACACGTGCTCAGAGATGAAAAGATGTAATGACTTGGCATGACCCTATTGAAAATGTCCACAAACATGTGACGTCTTCTGTCTCATTTACAGTCTACAATTATAAAGATATATAAACGGGACTGATCACACATTCTAGTTTATAAAAAGCTTGTTGTCTTTATGCAATATTAAACAAAATGAACAAACGTTTACACCTCCAATATTCAGGCAAAAGCTTCGAGAAGACTTTTAAGTTGTAGGTCAGACGTGTAGATTTGCAAAAGCCTTACGTTGGTGGAGTTCGAAGCTCCAGGTTCTTAGCTGAGACAACGGCGGAGGTACAGGAGGAGAAGCTGGAGTGGCAGCTTCACTTTTCAACTGCTAAATTTGTAAATTTGTGATTCGTTTTATGCTGAGTTAGTTTGGCTTTTTACTCACGACGCACACGCCTGACATCACAGATGAATCATGCAGCTCTAGCGAACGTCAGGCGGCTCTGCAGCAAACGGTCACTTACAGAGGAAATCGGAGAGGACCTCAGGTTGGTCGTAGTGCACCACAGCCACACAAACGGTGTTGAGGCCCACCAGGCAGAGCACCGTCCAATAGAAAGCCTGCGTCTTCACTATCTTGCGGATGAAGAAACGCAGCCGCCTCTCCTTCTTACTGTAATTGGAGCCATCCTTACCGCTCTTTATACTGGAGCGGGCAAAGCCTGGGGGAAAGGAGTGGTTGTTAGCCTGACACACAACACTCGACACACGGGACTTGGTTTATATGCATCCAGACATCCCCCCTCTGGTTTTTCTTACCTACTGCGTCCCCCATATTGTCCTCTCCTTCTTCAGTGTTCAGCAGCTCTGTCTTGTTGTTTTTGGTTTTGATGGTTGGCCTTCGCCTCGAACCTTGCAAGAGAGGGAGAAAAATATCCTTCAGGACTGCGTATACCTCAAATTGTGTATTTAACCCAACATTTCTGAGCATTTTTAGATTAACACACTGCTGCAACTTGTACCCAACCATTTCATGAACAATCGTATGAATAATATGTTGTATCAAATGAACAGTACAATAAAGTTGTTCTTCTGTTTTGGGATAAAGAGCAGAAAAAACACATGCATCATATTGTCATGCTTCACCTGTAACACCCATTTACAGTCGATCTGTCCGTCTCTGCCTAACTTACACACAAACACAATTAAAAAGGAGATAAGGTCAGTTACCGTCAAAGTTCCCAGTGGCATCTTCTTCAGCGAGAATCACCTCCTCTGTAGGAATAAAGCAGAACATGTCAGCACTTCCTGCCGCGATTTCCCCACATACAGCCTCGTCCGTGCGGCGGCGTGCGTCACAGCGGCGTGTCATTGTGCGCTGACCTGCTTTGCAGATCCACTCCAGGTATCCGTTGAGTTCTCGCTCAATCTGCTGCTGCCGCCTCAGCTTGAGGAACTCGCTCCTGTTCTCCACTCGCTCTCTCTCTTTGGCAAATTCACTGTTGGAATATTTTCGGTCCCTTGTAATTTGCCCAGTTTGACCAAAACACAAAACTCAAGCTTCATGCACTTTAATATTGAAACAAATGTATTTATCCCAGGGAGATTTCTTCAAATATAAATGATGCAAAGCTTGGTAATTACAGTAAGATAAGTAAGACAATTCCCTTTTAAATATTAAAACTCAGTGCATTTTCATGGAGTAAACAGGTTATATTCAGCTTTCTCAAATGTTCTGCAAACAGGGAACCAGATTTTTTTACCACCTGGTCACTTAAGGGCATGTAAACCCAATCAGTCATTGCGTCAAGTGTCTGCAGACACGCAGACGGCCTCACCCTGAGAGTACACCCAGCACCAGGTTGAGCATGAAGAAGGAGCCGATGATGATGAGAGGAATGTAGTACATCCAGTTCCAGGCACTGCCCTCCACATCATTACTCTGCACGTAAAAGACAGTGACAGACGTGCACGTTATTAACGATCAATTCATATGTGAAAACGTTCGGTTGCTTTGAGCTGACAGGTTAGAGATGTTGAACTTTTACTCTTCCTATTCACAGATTCTTGTCTGTACTCATTCCATTAACCTGCACGTGTTAGCGTTGTGTTTAGCTTTAAATTTGGCTTTAATTTTTCATACTAGCATTATGAACCCCATTATAAAAAAAATCATTTGCAAATATGTTCCAGTGAAAAGTGTTTGCTGTAAACAAACTCACCAAAACGTGTTACAGTTGGGAGGCTTTCATTTAAAATGTTTAAAACCTGCATTGCTTACATCCACCTGTGGGTGTTTGTCTTCTTTGCTGGTTTTTTTTGTAACATATTATGTGATTTCGGGTTCTTTACCAGTCATAACATCTCATCTGATGGTCAAAAAGCTCAAATTTTGTCTCATCAGACCTTTGAAACTTCTTCCACTTCACTGCAAAGTTTCCACGCATGCCTTCCGACAAACTCTAAGATTTAATTTGACCTTTTTTCTCTTCACTACTCGGCTGTAGAAACGTAGAACCTGACAATTATAATTTATACTTGAATTTGTAATTCAACTTTTTTTTTTTTTTTTTTAAAGGGGATGTCATGGGTAATCAAACTACCTGCCAAAAGTGCAGCCAACTAACTAAAGGCACAAAGATGTACTGCTCTGAGCAGACCCACGAAAAGCAGAAGTACATCTACTTCCAGCTCAGAAGTGACCCATTAAAGCCTGACCCGAATGCAGAGACGCCGCCTTTGCGTGCAGGAACAACACGTAGACACACTGTGTGCCATGTTATGTTACAGCTGCTTTCACAGACACTGATTGCGTCGCGTGTCTGGTGAACACTCAAACAGCAGCAAAACAGCGCAACACTGTCGCTTCCCCTATTCGCTTAGGAATTTCAGCTGACAATCAGAGAAATCAGGTTACTGGAGGATATCTCGTTTCTTTGACCCGTGTAACACTTTAATGGAACTATCAGCTGATCATTATCTGCTGCTTGAGTGCTGTGTGCATCTGTTTTATACTGCATGCTACAGTACAAGCAGCTCCTTCTCTATTAAACTTTCATTGGTTTCCTCCTGACTGCCTGTATGAGTGTGGACGTCAGCCTCCATCCATCAGAAGAGATGTTAAATATAGAGCGAGACGGACCAGAATAGAGAGCGGAAGAGTAGGAGGCGGCGGGAGGAGGAGAGCAACTCCGAAGGCAGGGAAAAGGACAGATGAGAAGACGGATAAAGGAAGTCAAACAGGGAATGATACAGGTGGAAAATGGCTTTTGAACAAATACACAGAGTTTTGAATCAAATCTCAAACTACTTTATGCCTCATTTAGCACAAATGAAACTCAAGCCAATCCCCAGTCTCCACCCTCAGCCACCCCTACGAGTCCTTCCGAGTGCTAAAACACATACCACAGAGCAGAGAGATCAGAGCCAGGAGGGATTTCTTACTACTGAGACTTGACAAAGCAACATTTGTGAAATCGTGATCTAAAATCCTGCAATGTAATGCATTGTCTAATCAAACATGGGCAAACACCCATTCTTTGAAATGTGAACTGAACCGGCTTGTTTCCACTGCAGAAATGTTTCCCAGGAACAGAAACCATTCTAAAGTCTAAATATAGCTCCAGAGCCATAGTTACCTCCAGCTGAAGGGCAGTACTTTCTCAAGGTCTAGAACCTATCAGGGTGAAGCCTACAAAGCTGAAGATTGCTCATTGGTCAAATACAGCACAGTATTTTAGAAAGCCAGCATTACAGTCCCTGATCTTACAAAATCAAAATTAAAAAAAGGTAACATGGTGCATTATAAACCTATATCAATATTACATCAGTATTTTAGCGCAAACAGTGGAGTACCTCAGGGTTCACTTCTTGGGCCCCTTCTTATTTATCACCTATTGGCCAAATCATGTTGCTTTTGTTGTTTTCTTCTTTTCTCTCTCCACTTTCTATTCACCCCAACCAGCCAAGGCAGACGTCCGTCCACCCTGAGCCTGGTTCTGCTGGAGGTTCCTTCCGTTAAAGGGAGTTTTTCCTCTCCACTGTTGCCTATAGCTGCTCAATGGGGATTTGTTGGGTTTTCTCTAAATGTCTGTAAGTCTTGACTTTATTATGGAAAGTGCCTTGAAATGACTTTGTTGTAAATTGGCGCTATATAAATAAAGTTGAATTTAATTGAATATGTGGTCATGTCTTTATGCAGATGACATTCAGTTGCATGTCCCTGTAAAGGCAGATGATCCTTCTCAGATTACTAAATAAGATTTCATATCTTTTTTAAGATTAAGATTTCTATCTTCTTCCTCTCTGCTTGAAAAAAATGGATGTCAAAGCTTTTGCTCTTACATTCAGATAAAACCGAGATGATCTCCCCTGAACACAGCATTAAAGATGCGACTAAGACTGCCCTCTTTCGCCTATGTGACGTGACTAAAATTCAGTCTTCTCAGTTCATGGCTGACGCACAAATATTAATTCATGTCTTTTTGTTACCCACATTGGACTCTTGTAATGTTGCGTTTTAAGGGCTTCCAAAAATTCTTCAATTATGTGGTTTGTACCTGCAATAAACTCCTTTGGTCCCAGTGTGCTTTATTCACGCTCAACTAATTAGTAAAACCGAGGCAACAGGTTCTGCTGGAGTTTCATAACCATAGATTTTCTTCTCCACTGTCACCTACTGCTTGCTCGAAGATGACTTGTTAAGTCTCTCCATAATTCTCTAATGTCCTGAATTTACATTCCTTTAAAGCATCTTTTTTCCCAGGGTACATTCCTGATCATATCAAAACCTTTTCAAATCAAGGCTAGGATTCCTGAATACAGTGCAATGAAGTGCAGTTCTTTAGGATTCAAGAAAACTACCTCTTAAAGCAAAGCTGGACATAAGGTAGCATGCGATTCACAAGTGACAAGTGATTTACAAACTAGGTGATATTTGCCTCAAAGCTCGAAAGTAATTAGCTTAGCCATGGATACATGTCAGGTAGAGAAGAAGTGATGTTGGGCACAAAGTCACATAAATTTCTGGAGGCAGTATGACTCATTAGCAAGAAACTCCCGCACCAACAAGAGTGAGCGGAAGCTTCAAGTGGGTCTTTACATAACTGTAATTCTATTGTTCTATGCATACACGATGCCAAATCTCAGTTATAAACCGTTCACGATTTGGCTACTGATAAACATAAAAGGATCAAATTAAGGATGTCAAATTTCATCTTTTTTCTGGTGTTTGTGACAAAAAAATACGCACCAACACACATTGTTCTTCAGTCTGATTCTAATTCTTTTAGCCACTCTTGTGGTTACTCGGTCAACTTTAAATTCCAGTCCTAATTCACTCATTGCATGATGATGATCTGATGTTGATTTAAACTAAACAAACTGGAATGTCGGGGTGAATAAACAGTTTTTATATTCTGATATTCTATGTGAACTTACGAAGTAGAGCATCTCTGTCCATCCCTCCATCGTGATGCACTGGAAGACGGTGAGCACGGCGAAAAGGATGTTGTCAAACTGGGTGATGCCATAGTTGGGCCCAAGCCATTCGCCTCTGCACTCTGTGCCGTTTGGACACAAGCGGGACGGCAGCTCTTTGCCACATGGCAATTCATCCACTGTCTCTCCTGATCAGACAGAAAAAGAAGGAAAGGATCAACCACTGTAAACAAAAGTTAGTTTTGGACCATTTGAACATTTAATCTGTTCAACATTTCAGTTGAAAATCCCATGTATCATTAGAAAAACGTACAATATCTCAGCATATTTAAAATTAAACGTTGGCCATAGTGGTAAATGGAGTGAATTAATTGCATCACGGTCACTTCACTTGTCATTGCAAAAAAAGAAAAAAAAGCACTGTAGTGATGTAACTAAAAAATAAATAAAAGGCAGATGATCCAGAAAGCAAAATACTGGTGTCTAGACACAAAAAGTAACAGCCATGATTCATGTTCTTAATTACACAAAAACTACATGGTGCCACTGTTATTGTGAGCTACACCTGTCAAAACATCTTTCAGCATCTACCAACTGATTTGAATATAGTTAATAATTAAATTAATCTCAATGAGCGAGTATTAGCCTCAAAACAGAGGCTACCTGTGATTTCATCATAGCAGGTGGCGTGGAATTTTCCCATGTAGAACTCCAGGCCGATGATGGCGAACATGAGGATGGCCACGAACAACAGTAGGCCAATCTGCAGCAGTGGAATCATAGCCTTCATTATGGACTTGAGCACCACCTGCAGGCCTGGAGGACACAGTATGAATTAGTCAGGAGCTTTAAATTGATACACAACGGCGGAGAACGTTCTTATACTGACAGGGGTTAAACATAGCAATAAGTAGAGCTGTAGGTGTATGGAGGCAACTGCAGTTACTCGCAATACACCAGGCGATGCAGAGACACAGAACACAGAACCGTGAGGACAAAACACTTACTGGGAATCCCCGACACCAGTTTCAGTGGTCGCAGCACTCTCACGGCTCGTAGTGTCCTCAGGTCAAGCTGAGACCCCACCGATGACAAAATACTGCAGAGACAGATCGAAGGAGGGAGAGAAAACGGACAATCAGTTTACAAGCCGAATCTTTTACAACACAAAACGACCAAATGCTGACGGACTCAATTTGATAAGAAAACAGAACACGTCCACACCGAAATCACTTGCTCAGACCAGGTAACATTTTGCTTTTGAGGTTTGAAGGACCTTCCTACTGTCCTTGTTGTACCGGTCTATTTAGTCAGCGCCACCTGAGTCAAATTACTCAGCTACAGCTACAGAGCACCATGTGATGTGGTCAAAAGCTGAAAAAGCAAGAGAAAAAGAAGATGTGCTTGATCAAACTCCTACATGTTGTGCACAAGTCAGTCAACAACTAACTGAATAAAAGATGCAAGGCTTTGAATATTTTGTGAATTCCACAAATCAGACAAACGTTAGTAACTGCACATTATTTTGTCACTACATTTATGTAACTACTGCATTGCTACCACTATGTCTCTGGCATAACTTCAGAGGCTCAAAGACACCAACATGTTCTGAGGGCTCTGCATGAGTTTATAGTGTGTGTGGGGGGATCTGGAGGACAGTCAGTGGGAAACAGGTTGGAAAATTCCATGCTCTGTCTCATATGGGGGCTGAAGGCAGGGTCTGTCCAAAAAGAGAGGGAGGGGGGAGCGTGGGGGTGTAGTGAGGGGATGCTCTGAGGAGGAGGAGAGAAGAGAGGAAAGGACAGTAACACGATATATGGGCAACTGAGATCATCGGTTTGAGATCATTAGCATAGGCAGACGTGGGGGTGGGGGACAGGAGGGGTGAACGCACCACCCGACGCCCACGAGGGCAAACACATAGCACGATACCTGCGTAGGTGCCTTCAGCAGAGCAAATGAAGTTCAACGATATTCACTTCCTTCCACCGTTAAAGACGGACTTTAATGTAAAAAGTAATGAAAAGTAAATGCGAGTAATAAAAAGTAATAAACTAGCAGAATTTAATTAAGGTCTAGTTACCAGGTACAAGACAATCTCAGTCCCTATTACAGCTTCTCTTCAATGCCTCAAGTTTTATCCGTGTCTACTTTGTATTAAGGTCATAAATATATCAGGTTTAGTCAAAGAAAGATGCGATTCAGGTGGGATTGTAGTTAGACACACAGACTTTCGTGAAGTTGGTTCCTAACCAAAGTGAACGCTGTATTTCAAACAGTTGTACCAGCAAAGGACAAAGCCCGTCAAACTGAATTTACATAGTCCTTAGAGACACACACGCTGCACTCACGATTCCTGACCTGCACGTAAGTCGTGCTACAAATGTGTCCAAGTTTTTTAAATTTTAGTCGCCCTTCATTGTCTGAAATGGGTGTTTGCAAAAACGGATTTTCTAATGCAGCAGCTTAGTGTGCAGACGCAGCATGGGACCATCCTCCTGGACTGATGGGACCTCAAAACTGACAAAACAAGGGTTTCAATTCTTTTTTTTATACAGGTGTCCCAATCTCATCTTTTCTGAGTACTTGGCGATACAAAGTACCGATCACTAGGATGAGTTGCTTCCATCTTAAGAGTTCATTGCAGTAGAGCTTGAATTCTGCTTTAATTTTTTATAATCAATTATCTAAAACGGCTCCAACCCTCCTCTGACCTTCCCGCGGAGGCTAACGTGGGAGAAATTTTACAAGTCATGTACAAGTACACAAATGCAGTATCGATCCGATGCCGAATACTGCTATCAGCATCGGGACATCCCTGTTTTCTAAGCTTTCGCACGTTTTCCCAAAATGGCTTTAAAGGTTTAAAAAGCTGCCGCATGAAGTGGAGAGTCGTCTCTCAAACCAAGTATTTCAGATGGATTGATAAGGTGTGAATTCAAAGCGTGAAAGTGAGAAAGCAGGAAGAACCCATGTGATCATTTGAATCTAAATATGGACGGTAGCAGAATTAAAAAAAAATTACATGACGTAACGTTTTAAACTCTCCACCTCCCTCCACGGCTCTTTCTGTTCTCTCTGTTCCACTCCCCACCACCACCCTCGTCTCTCCAGGTTGGTTGCTAATTCCAGTAAGTGGTCATTTATTAACAGACACGGTACCGGCCGCCAAGCCCTTCATTCCCTCAATGGCTTTTCAAACTGCCACAGCTAAAGGCCATGCTGCAGACCTGAAAACTCTGGACCTCAGCAAAATAAGCCAACAGCTTGAGTTCCAGGAAAGGCCTAACCGGGTACTGAAGTCTGACAGGGTCTGTGTGTAACTGAGTGCACGCCACAGGATTCTCTGCAAGATCCACTGGTGTGGTTTCGGTAATAAATGGAATCCAAATTCGAAAAAAAAAAAATCAGTTCCACAGAGACCGTGCATGTTTCCTGTCGTTTCAATGCTTCCTTCCTTCCTGTGCACGGAGAGTGAATGCAAAGCTTCAGCATTCAGCCATGTGAGATGGCAACCATCCGCTTCTGCCAGACAACCCAAGCCTCCAGGATGCAGTCACCCCTGGCAACGGATGGACTTGGCCACAGTGGACTGACGTGGCCAATAGAGGGTGCAGCAGCTGTGGTGCCAGTTTATGATGGGGATAGAGAAATGGGAAGGAGCAGGAGGGACATGGAGGAGGTGGAAGGGACAGAAGCCGTTAAACGGTAACATCAGTGTTAAAAAGGGAAGAGGCTGAGACTTGACGAGGAGAGAAATGATTATTTGATTTTAACTATTGTAAATATGTAATGTATTAACCGCTCTAAAATTCCAAGAATGGCAAACTGTGACGGAAGGGAGGATGAATGAAGCATGAATCAAAGTAGACTTCTTGAAAGCAGACTGGCCGTAAAGAGGACTGCGTGTAATAACAATACCAGCAAAATGTGATGACGCAAAAAAGAGAAACTGCAGCTGAGATTTCAATGATAGTAATGGATCAGAGAAAAGAGCGGAAAAAAAACGTGGTTTTTCGGTACGGCCGACAACTTTGGCCTCAGAAACTCCTCATTCCTCGTTTTCACTTGGAGAAGGAAGGAAAAGTGTGAAGTTGCAGAATGAAACATCATTTGCTAATGTTAGAATATTATCAATGTTCAAGGTTTTGTTCAAATTATTAATAAATGTAAAAAGCCGAGGCTAGTTGTGTTTGCTAACTGAAGTCTTTACTTCTATAGTCTCACTATATTATTTGTGAATTAAAAACTGATGTAGTTTGACTGATCTAGAGCAGACATTTGTCCTAATTCGAAAGGAGACCAGAGTCCCTGCTGAAATTCAACCTGGGAGGTAAAAAGATGCTGCAACCCCTGAGATGTAACGGGTGAGAACAGGAGGGAGCAGATTGAAAGAGAGTGATAGTCCGGGGTGTCAAAAGTCTGTTATTCAACTGTGTGTGTGTGTGTGTGTGTGTGTGTGTGTGTGTGTGAGACCCCAGAGACAGACAGACAGACAGACAGCATGGGGAGAGACTCCGGAGAGAAACAAAGGGAGATTTTTATCTGTGGAGAGAGAAGGTGTTTGGACAGTGATGACAGAAGATCTCAGTGCTGGGAAACACCTAACAATCAACCTGTAAACTCACACACACACAAAGTCGAATCCCTGGGAACTAACACCTAGACTTAACCCGGAAACTTGCGAGGACCAGCAAAATGTCCTCACTTTAACTCAGTTAGGGAAAACTTTCGAGGTCACAATTACAAGTGTAATCACACACACACACACACACACACACACACACACACACACACAGGCTGTCTGCGTTGGTCTGGACCCTTGTTCTCCAGCACAGCCCAGTGATGTATCATGATCCATAAACCGTACAATAAAAGTCCATTCCCAGCATTGTTCTGAGGGTGGGACACACACGATTCAACGCTTTCACGTAGCATCATGCCACATGCAGTGACTTCCTTAAAATCCCCATATCACCTCCCAGCAGACAGATCACGTCTCACTGCTTGACGCTTTTGAAATCAACAGACCATCCAAGACAAAAACCTTGGAGTGTGTCACTTCCTGTTGTCTCTGTCCATTTGAGAACATTCATTCGAGGCTGCTGGTGACTGATGAAGATGGTGATGAAGATCTCAGGATTCACTCGCCACCCTCACTTTGCCTGGTCTCTCCCCGTTCGTGGCATTGCCATGGCAACCGGCGATTCCTCTGTTCGCCGAGTATCCACGGTTACCGACTTGCTCTCATTCATAAGCGTTGCCAGGGTAACGCAGCCCGGGCTCATTGATGGAATCTCGGCATTGCCGCAGCGACGGGGATGGGAACCAGGTCTCTTAGCGATTGATTTTCGACCCCTCCGTGCACCCCCCACTCCACCCGCCCACTCTTCCCTTAACTCCACCCTCAGACCCCTGTTCCAACAGCGGGTCCTGTGCATGGTGCAAGCGCACAGTACAGTACGTACACACAAGTGTAACTTGCCTTGCATGCAGGCGCACGCTCGCACAGCAAATGAGTGCAATCACGTCATGCAGCTGCACGTAAATACACACACAGCAAACACTGTGTGTGTGTTCTCTGTGCACTGCACATATGCAGAGTGCGATATGACGACAATGACTAACGCAGTGCAGCCTAGGTAACACAGATGACCCACTTTCTCTGCTGCTGTTTCCGACATGTGCACAGAAACATGCGTACAGACATACAAAGTGTGTAAAATGCAAAACCACGAATTTAGAGATGGTGCTTTCCCCGGAACTCTGAGCAGTTGGCCAAATCAGTCCGATGCCAATAACATGCAGGCATTTATACAACCCCAGGAGTTCAAAGTTCCACACTGAAGAGTCAGTAATTGTCCCTTTGGAACAACAAGTGCATTGTGCAAACGCTACAAAAATGAGTGATGCTAAAATAAATACATACATATCTAAATAATAGAAATAACCTGAAACTGAAACATACTCATGGTGTCCTAAGATCAAACCCTGCTAGCTCCTAAATTTAGGAATGTGTGTTTGCATTTACTGTGTGTAATCACCACTCGCTGTGTGGCTCATTTGGTGTCACACACACAAACACACACACACACACACACACACACACACACACACACACACACTCCCAACATGCAAATAACCAGGACCAGTTCCAGCCAGTGATATGTGCGTGAGCTGTAAGTGCTGTGACTGTGTGTGTTGAGGAGTGTGTGTGCACATCGTTGATGTGTGTGTTGTGTGGAAATATAGTGGGAGTGCCATGTGTCATCCCAGTGTGAGCTCCTGTCCCCTTCATGTCACCCGCTGAGCCCTCATTGGATCTCACACACTCACCAACACGTGACGGACAGTGTTCCAGTACGACACGGATCTCACCGAAGGCATGTGAAATATGTTGCAAACATAATGCAGTTTGTTCATGTCTCACAGTGTGGACGGACACTGAAACAGTGTTTTCATTTCATGTATATCTGCAAAAGAATGAAAGGTAAAATTTAATTTCCTCGGCTGATTGCCATTGACATGTATTGACTTGCTCTGGCAGTTTTTCATTATTTCTTATTCTGTTGGGACTCGAGCTGCTGGAAACTGTCCCAGTGTGCATTGAGCGGGAAGCAGCGAAACACACGGGTAACACCTCCAGCAGGTACCTCAGGTCTCTGAAGACACAGACGAGCTCAGAAACAGCACGAGTGTGGAAGGTAATGACACATTTAAAGTTGTAGAATGAATCTAAATAAAATATTTTGACCTTATTTTAGACATTTAACCAAAAACCCCAAAGACTTCAAGGCAAAGGAAGTGGAGGTGCAAAAATGCGAACCAGTTTCCGGGTTTTGGGCCTCGTTCTTGCAGCCCTACAGATTTTATAGATGTAGTTTGTCTTATGAATGTGAAGTGATTCAAAAACCATTACAGCGAAGGGAAACCGCAGCCTGCTCAGACTTTCTGGAAGCCCGAGCAGGCTGTGGTTTTCCTTTTTACAAGTACAGCAGAGTTTCCTTTCCATCCTGCCCGCAAACGCTTGCGGAACAGTGCGGACGAAGGCATCAAACCACAATTTCCCAAAGTGAGAAAACAATGATTTTGCTCGTCAAACGCCGGCTCTGCTCCAACCCGCCGTCTAATACACACGGCACGTTACAACCTTTCTGACGCTGCTCTCCTTCAACCTTTACCACGGGGAGGCGCGTCCCGTTTGTCGGAGGAGGGGGGCACTGGCAGAAGGATTGAGACCAGGGTTGCAGGTGAAGGGAGATTATTCTAACGGCTCTTTTCCGCCGTCTTACGCTGCTCAGTCGCACCCTCTTTCCATCCACGTCGCTTATCTCCCATCTCACTCCGCTTCACTCATTTTCTCTCCTTCCCTTTCCATCTCCGGGTTGCTGAAGCTTTCACTGGCACAGAGGCAGGATGGAGGCACTCTCATTCCGACCACATTCTCCATCCTCATCTAAACCCCCCCCCCACTTTGCTTTCCCCTCTCGCTTCATTTTCTCGCTCTCGCATTATTGCTGACCTCAGCACAGAGCTAACACTCGCCTGATGGACGCTCGCTACCAAACATCCCTCACTTCTCCCTTTGCTCCGGTGCTCGCTGCTTTTGTCCTTTGACTTCGTGTATGATGAGATGGAAAATGAGGAGAAATGAAGGTGGCCAACGTGTGACAGTCCTTCCTTTGTCCTTCTCTTCGTCTTCACCCCGTCCTCCCTGTTTATCCAGGGCGGGTTTGCTGAGAGTGTGTGTGCTTTGCTTAATTATATCAGGTCTGTTTACTCATATCTATAATCTCCTTCCAGTTTTTCCATTCATCTGTCTTCCTCATTCTCTCACTGCCACGCCGGCTGATTGGTCCACCTGTCCTTCTGTCTCCTCTCAGCGTGACTGTTGGACCTCACAGGGACACTGCGTCTGGACTCCTGCTTGTGCAACACGTAATTCAGTTGAAGTTCTCCGTTTAATAAAAGGCTTTGCAGATTTTTTTTTGCCCTGCAGTTTCATGTGGGGTCATTGTGAATTTATTGCCGTGTTGCGTAATGTTTCCATGCTTAAAATATAATGTTTTGTCTATAAAACGGCTAAAAATTATGTTTCTATACCTTTAAAAAATTCAGTTCACTGGCGTTAGAGTCCTGGGAGTTATACGTCCACCATCCTCTCCAACCACCTCACGGCAGCTCCCGCTCGCTTAATAAAACTACTGCTTCATTCATTCACAATGAATGTTTCAACGACGAAAGGACATTCGAAGGGTAGCACTACAGGAACAGGGTTTTAGGAGACAGGGTTGCCAAGGATAAACGGCCTCAGCGTCTCTCCAGCTTGGCTGTCAGAATGGCTGTGATGCCTCCTGAAAACCACCTCCTCAGAGAGGTCGGGTTCGGGTAGTGAGGGGCAACTCTTTCTGGCAGGACCAACACGTTTCTCTGTGGGCGTGTTGGAGAACTCGCCCACCCTCATCACCCTGTGGCTACTCACGTTGCATGTTTTTAGGTGTGTGTGTGTTTCTGTCTGCGGCTATTTCCGTTCGCAAGCGTGTGTGTGGGTGTCCACAAAGCAACACACACCGAAGCAGAGTTTAAAAGACAAAGGTTTGTCTAAAGCCGCATGTCAGCTAATCCAGAAATGCACAGTATAAACACGTTTATAGAGGCACATCTCATCCTGCTGTCTGTCAATACACTTAGATCTTAAAAATAAATCTGACTCCACATATAAAGCCTGCTGTGAAACTTCAGCTTGTCTGTGCTGTTCCTGCTCTATCCTCCTCTTAATCGTTTAGGTCGCATCCGATTTCATTCTTACTTTAGACAGTGTTTCAGTACTTTAACACTCCCCACAAACTTCCCCTAATCCTAACACTTCAGTTTTAATGTCTCTATGTCTGTGGTGCATAATATCACAGAGTAAAGACCTGCTGAACCTGCCAGCATGTGCAGCAGGAGCCTATTGGCCCATATCTATGGGTGCCGACACCGAATAATGGCCATGGACAGAGTGATTGTTTCCAAAGTATTTTGGTTGAGGTCAGGTTGAGGTCAATATAACAAGATTTTTTATAGTTCAATAGTGAATCAAATGCCAGGTTGTTGATCAGGGTCCCCTTTAACACTACTGTTGTCCAAAATGTCCCGAGCTTTTCATGATTTAGTGCCACATTCAGCAGGGCGTCGTCCTAAACCTACCGTGGAACAACTTGTAGGCAGCGTTCGCAGTCACGCTTAACAAAATGCTGAATATCGGTCGCCTGTGTCTAAAGACGAAATTATCCGTTATTACACGAGACGTTCTGCCTTTCTGTCATATCTGTACAGAAAACATATGTGTCCACAAGGGGGCAGTAAACAGCACACTGTAATACTGATACGGAACTTTGTTAAATGTAGAAGAGGAAACAAAACTGCTGAGGTTTATGTTTCATCTCATCTGCTTTCCAATCTTCTAGTTTCTTCGGTCTTTCTTAAGTGGTTTCTTTTCCTTTCCGTTTGCCTGTTGTGCGCCTCCCCAAAAACGTAACTACGCTTTGCAGAGACACGGACTGCAAAGACCAGTTCTTTGGTTTTCTGCTCCCTGCTGTTCCAGCTCAACGTTATCTGCTCAGTTTCAGTTACAGTAGAACATTACATTATCATCATTGAACGTGGCTGTTATAATGGTCATGCGCGCTTTACTGTGCGTTCACATTGAGTGTTCATATGCCGGTGGAAGGCACGGCACAATGCATAGGAGGGCGATGAGCCTCTGAATGACTGCAGAGCACTAATCATAATGGAAGTGATGGCAAAGGGACAGTTTTCAGCCAGCTACCCTCCCTCCCTCCCTCCCCTATGTCTAACCTCATTTCTGTGCTCCTGCAGTAGCACCTGTGCGCACCACTTCCTAATGTTTGATTACATGCAGATTGTGTGTTTAAAAGTGACCTGATTCACACAAAAGTAAACGGTTCACTCACAGGAACAGGCCTGGAGCTCTTTATGGAGGAACGTTTAGTGGGCTGCATGGTGGTGGCGTGGTTCCACCTGCTGCCTCACTGCTAGATGCTCCCCAGTTTGATTTGTTCCTGCTGGAGTTTCCTCCAACAGTCCAAGAACACGCGTGTTAGGTTGATTGCTTGGCAAGTTATCCGTCGATTTGCATGAGAGTGTGAACGGTTGTCTGTCTGTGCATGTCTCTCAGTGTTGGCCCTGAGAGGCGCTGGAGACCTGTTCAGGGTGGGGCCCACCTCTCACCCAATGACAGCTGGAATAAGCCCCCACCCAGTGACCCTGTTCAGGGTAAGCAGCTCGTATTTTGTAGTCATCTGCCATCTGTGCCAGAATTCTGAGGTGGGGTGAAATGATTTTCTGGGGCCTCTGGGGACTTCTGTCTTACCTGGACAGTTTGTTCCTTCTGTCCTTTATGAGACAAAGAGCGGGTTAAACAGGCAAGAGCCATATCGTTGTCAGGACCATGTGTTCAACCTCCTTCGGCTGTTATCACACCATCCAATGGCTGTTATCTGTTCTTATCAGGACCACAGCTATGGGCCGTTAGGTACCGACTCCTCATGTCAGCAGACTCAGGTCATTATCATGTGATACTGTTTGTCACGAGCTTCTGTTTAAGTGCAAAAAACTATTTCCCACCCATCTCACTCCTGTTGGTGGGTGACTTATCAAACCCTAACGATGGGCGTAATGACAACTGATAAGTCGCCTTTTAGCGGCATGACAACGCCTGAATGGGCTGTTCTGTATCTCATGCAGTGTCGATATGGAGATCATGGCTTCATATCGTTTTACTTTGTATTGGTTTTAGTTTATCTGCGCACTGACCATCTCCTTCATTGCCAGTGTTATCAGAATGCTACGTTAGCATTATAAGGCATCAGTCGTTGAGGGCCTTCTCTCAGCAGTTAACCCCTGTTGACCCCACAAATGGGCTGTGAAGGTATTTGTAGACTTCAAAGATCTGATAAAAAAGAAAGAAAACTTCTCCCTAACTCTGTAAAACCTCCCAAAGCCTCATCGTGTATGAAAAAATTATGTCGAACCGTATAATCTGTATGAAAAATGGAAAGCAACAACTGGCTAAACTAACTACGTTTTGTTGTACAAACTTGAGCAAGCACATTTGTTTGGATGAGGAGCAACACTAATGAACCTTATAATAGTTAATCATCAGTACGGGTGTTGCTCTGAAGTCACGGTTGGTAAATTATGGAATATTGTCAAACTACTATATTTATCTTTCAGACTCCAGTCATTTATTCAAATGCACACTGAGCTACGCATGTTTATTGAGGCCTCCGCTTATTTTCTGTGTTATTACGTTTCTGTTGCTTCCACATTAGGACTGAAATGTGTCTAAGCAACATGTACCACCTTCAACAGCCGCTGGTTTTCAAGTGAACTGCAAACAGCCGCAATTAATAGTTTATCTAAGGAGTGTTTGATAGTTAAAAGATCTTTTATGTTTCATGCCTAAAGTGAATGAATAAGGTCTATTTCTGACCGTTGTCCCTGGGACAGAGGAGTTGCAGGGACGTCTGATGTCGTCTTGACTGACTGGCCCAGACTCTACTGTAAATGATTAGATTAGTGTGTGACGTTAGAGCACGACACTGAAAATCAATGGACTGTCGTCCCTGAATACTAAACACACTAGTCACTGTGTGTGTGTGTGTGTGTGTGTGTGTGTGTGTGTGTGTGTGTGTGTGTGTGTGTGTGTGTGTGTGTGTGTGTGTGTGTGTGTGTGTGTGTGTGCCCCCTCTGTTCTTTTATTCTTCCTCTCATTAATTCTTGTCCTCATCAAGCATCTTTCGCTAGTGTATTCTGCCAAGAATGAAGTCAGCACACACACACACACACACACACACACACACACACACACACACACACACAGTGTCAATTCAGTCACGACTCACAAGCACAAGCACACACTCTCCCAGAGGAGAGGAAAAAGTCCAAGAAACATCGGCACTATTAACCCTAAAAATGAAACTAACGTCAAAGAACCAAGCTCCTGGTTATGGATTAATAGTTGCTGCATCAATTGGCAAAAGTTTTTCCAGAAATATAAAGTGTTCTGCAGAATGAACGTTTGAAAAGAGTCTTTCGTTGCTCAGACCGGGGCTTCTTGTGTAGCTTCTCACTGGTTGCTGATCCAGAGCAGGAAGAACATGAGCACAGAAGCTTTGTTCACTGTGAGGCATTCACGGACCAACACAGAGTGTGGGTCATTTGCATTCTGCATCAATCACAGCAGCTCGCCACCAAAAGATGTTCAGGTTCATTCTAATCTGTGTGAACGGAACATTGAGTGAGCGCATGTGAAGCTCGAACCAAACCACTGCAGGGATCCTCGGCGTAAAATGTCCACGTCAGTCTCGAAGCTAAACGGAGGGAAAATTCACCAAAAGTATGAGGCATAAACGATATTACACGTACCACAACACAAGGTGCCAGTGACCACAAACCAGCACGTGGAGGAAAAGATGTTTTACCTCAATTTTGGAAAAGCTCAAAATAAACCTAAAAATAATCCTCCCGACCACGGACTCAGGACCCTGTAACAACGCACACACAGCAGGCGGCGGCGTGAAACGACGTTTAACTGTGCTACACTGTCCATAAAGAAAGGTTTGTAATAATTGCTAATAAAGCCCACGTGTACGTTCACAGTATCCTAGTGCATTTATAAATCGAGTGTGTGTGTGAGAGGATGAGTGTGTATGTGCCACAAGACAACAGCAGTGTGTGTTATACGGCCGGTGCTGAGTGATTGATCACAGGGAGCAGGGAAAAGCAGGTTACTGCAGCTCGCTCGCTCGCTCTCTCTCACACACACACACACACACACACACACACACACACACTGTGCTCCTCTGCATTCTCTCTCTCTCGCTCTCTCTCTCTCTCTCTCTCTCTCCCCTCCTCCCCCCGCCGTCTTTCATCTCCATCTTTCCCTTCTGTCGTCCTCCCATCCTTTCTCCAAGCCTCCATACATCACCCCCATCCCCGTCCTCCGGCCTTCCGCCCCGTCCACCCATCACTCATGCCTCCTCTTCCTGTACTCTCCTCCTCCTCTCATACCTTCGTGAACTGCCAAACCCATCTTGTTTCCCCTCCCTCTCTCTGCCCTGTTATCAGAGCCCAGGGGAATGGAGAGACATTGTCACGTGTCCTTTTCCTCCTCCTCCTCCTCCTCCTCCTCCTCCTCGCTCTGTTATGTAGCTGCAGTAGTACAGCTCTACTCTACTGCTGCTCATGCAAAGGGAGGCTCCATCGCTTCTGAGGAGCCTCTGTCTTTACATACGTCTATTTATCTGTGTGTCCATCCACACAAAGCCCCTTGAATGCAACTCTGATTATGAAACAGATTCACATTATGTTTTTGGAAGGCGGTGAAAAGTGCTGCACCTGGGTTTTTCAGTCGGAATAAAAACTAGTGACTATGAAGGCCAAAGCACATGAGTCACATCATCTTTTATATTTAGGGCATCATCATCATCATCATCATCAGTGCATTTTTGCATCCGTTTTAAAATATTGTGTATTTTGTTATTAAAATTTCGTGCGATGGTGCTTTTGCGTGTTATTATAATAACATTCACATAAAATGAGCAGCAGAGACATTGAGCTTCTACTCGCTCAGCTATTCCCATAACAACAAACCCGCTCCCCCCCCCCCGTGTCTCGGAGATGTGACATTTTACTTTGCCCTGGTGGCTGCTCCCTGCAGTGCTGCTCTGATCCAGCCTGTGTGTGTGTGTGTGTGTGTGTGTGTGTGTGTGTGTGTGTGTGTCTTCATTAAAGGGAGGAGCGGCCCTGATCATACAAGAACACCTTGTCAAACCAGACCTCTGCTGTGTCTGTGTGTCTGAGATCAGTGAGGCAAGAAAGTCGTGGAAGGAGACGCGCACACACACACACACACACACAGATTCACTAAATAGCGTGTGTGTGTGTGTCTGTGTGTGTGTGTGTCTTCATTCTAGGGTCTCCTCCGACGACACACGCTGTATCTGCTCACCGTCTCCACCCTCCCTCCGGCTGATGTAGACATTTTTAGAACGCACACAGACGCACGCCCAGCATCCCGCTTACTACCTGCCAGCAAACAGACCCGAACTCAGAATTAAGGACTGAGTAACTAACGCTCATTGTCAGCAAGTACAGCTGCCAGATAGTCGCTCTGAGTAATTAAAAATGCCAGAGACGCAAACGGCATTAAACCTGCGAGACATTGCGATGTGCACGTGCGCATTAGTCTCACTGCAGGACGCGCAGTGTCGACTGAGGCAGATTATCACAACGCAAAAAGGAAAAGTCACGCGGATCCCATCTTCCATTCACTCCCATTCAAGGCTTCGTGGGTTTGCACCGAGTTTGCCGCCGGTGAGCGACAGCCAGGCAACGAACCACCAATCAACGTCATTCTCGATGGGTTCATCTAACAAAGGAGGACCTGCTCCTGCCAGTCACCGACCGCGGCCTGAAAACGAGCGAGGAGCCTGGAAAACAGCGGAACCACTTGTTCAGCCCGAGTCCTCGAAGATTTGTTTCTTTTTTTTAACGAATGAATAAAGTTCAGACGTCTGTTTGCACATGAGCTCGGTGTGCGTGGCTGCGTGTTGGTCAGCTCCCAGCTCTTCTTCATCGTCTTTGTGTGCAACATTAGAGAAATGAGTGTCACTCAACACTCAACAGTCATCACAAACAAATACATGTTCATGATTGGAAAGAAAACATTTGAGTATTTGTGCTGATAATGTGATTGAAATGTTAAAAGAAACTAATTATCCCAGTAATCAACGAGCCACACTCAACCAACCAACTTTATAAAATACTGTGTTATGCGTGTTTTTAATGGCATCAGTTGTGTTGCACATGCAACATTAATTAATACAGAAATCGAAAGGAACTTTTCAAAAAGTCTTAACATGAAAACTAACCCAGTGTGGACTAAGCAGCCATAGAAACACATCCTTAGTCTTTTTCGGAATAATTTACAACATGTAAACCTGATATGAAGAGACAAAAATACTAACTTTAATCAAAACGTTGTCCAGTGATGTTAAGGTGGACTTACCCTGTGAGCACGACCACAAAGTCCATGATGTTCCAGCCGTTCCTCAGGTAGGAGCCCTTATGTAACGCAAAACCCAGAGCCAGGATCTTGATCCCCGACTCAAAACAGAAGATGGCTATGAAGTAGGGCTCCGTCTCCTCCTGCAGGGACAGAATCAGGACAGATTAAATACGGAGGAGAAAGTTTGTGTCTGGCTATTTATCTTAATCATCAATGAATATGTTAAAAAACTGAAAATGTTCTTACAAACATTTCAAGCAAAAAAAAAAAAATCCGAACCATCTTGATTCTGATCTATGAAATACAATTTCTGACATTTTTTGCGTGTGTGTTTCTGTCCTTGTCTTTGCCTTGTTCTGCATAATACACAGTACATTTCTAACTACGCGTGTTTGCGTGTTTGTACGCTGCATGTGTGTGTGTTACCAGTCGTTCGGACAGAGGCGTTTTATCTCCATCGGGAAGATGCTGCTCCAGAGCCAGGACGATGCAGTTCGCTATGATGGTGGTGAGGATCATCCATTCGAACGGAGTAAAGCTGGAGTTAAGGCCAATGTCAGCAAGGAGAGCACACACACACACACACACGCACACACACACACACACACACACACACACACACACACACACACACACACACACACGCACACACACACACACACACGCACACACACACGCACACACACACACACACACACGCACACACACACACACACACACACACACACGCACATGCACACACACACAGCTCATTTGCATTTATGAGTCATGCAACTTGGATTGAGGCTGAATATCAGAACTGAACCCGAGAGGAACCGCTGCCATCGGAGGCCTCAGGCTGAAAGTTATCGATCGCGTCGGGCTTCGGTCCGGCTGACGGCTCATTGTAATGAGTTCTAATGTTTGGCCACTTCACCAAACAAACAGACGCTGAAGCTGAAGCGCTCAAATATCAGTTTCGTTTAATGCTCAGGGGCGACGTGGGTCTTGCTCAGAGTGAAGCACGAGGGGACACGTGAGCCATACTGAAAAACCACAGGACAAAGTCACCCGGGTCAGATCGGATCGGTTTCGGCCACAACTTCAGGCCTCAGGTCGAGCTCGGGCACAATCACTCACTCACTGCTCGTGCAACTCCTGCACGTCCTGATTGTCCTGCACTGGTCAGCTAGACGCTCCGTCTGTCTCTGTCTCTCATCTCCTCGAACGTCAAGATGCACGAGGAGAGTAAAACCGTTTTTTCCCCCAAATGTATTTAAAAATAAAGTCTGACATTTGAGTCTTTGATGTCGAAGGAAATGATCACAAACTTACTTTCTGAGACACACAAGGGACGGAAAATATCAGTTTTTCCTCTGTGCATTTTTGTATCTTCAAAGCCACAGGCGGCAGGGACTGAGAGTCAAATAATTCAAACTGAAATTCATCAGTTTATCACAGCTATACATGGGAATAAAATTCCTCCACACACACACACACACACACACACACACACACAGACTGACTCACAGAGGTCGTCATCCAGCCAAGTCTGTTTGTGTGCGTGTGTTTGTGCATGAGTGTGTGTGTCCAGGCCTAAGTAATGGCCGCTGGAGGGGCTAAGATGACTGGATGCATCCAGACAGATCAAGCCTGTGCCTAATTGGCCAGTCATTATCCTGTTAGGCTGCGTGTGTGTGTGTCTGTGTGTGCGTGCGGGCGGGCTGGAGTACGTGTCCATTGTCGTGTTTACCAGATGCGACGTTGACATTGACACCACGGCCAGAGGAAGGCTTCTGCGTGTCGGGGGTCTGGGAGGCAGCTGGTTGATGTGAGGGGATCAGACAGGTCGGCCTGAACAGTCCAAACGAACGAGACGACACTGAACTACACAACACACTGGCCTCCTTAAGAAAGGAGCGGTGACTTCTGTGAGACTAAGTTATGGCTTTAATAAAATATCCAGCATTATAATTTGGGGAGAAAAACGCCCAAAGGTTGTAAAAAGGACGACAGACGCATTGTGTCGACTCTCTGAAGTGAAGACAGTTTTACAGTTGGCGTCTGTCTCCGTCCTAATATTAACTAAAGCTGATCGACTTTGCTGCCTCCACGTGAGCTGCACCAGAAACCTCCCAACACTAGAGTTCACCTGTTTCCATAGAACGTAGTGAGAACTTCATCTTTTCTCAAAGTTCTCTGGAAAAGGTCTCAACGTTCCACTCACGCCAGCCAGTCGAGGCAGGAGGCCACCGGCTCTGGTCCTGGTTCTGCTGGACGTTTTGTCTTATTGAAAGGTTTTTTTCCCCTCTCCAACGTCGCTAAGCGCTTGCTGAAGTTGGGTTTTCCTGTACCTGTCTGTGTAGTCTTTACTTTATTGATATAAGAAATACGAGTTGGACGCCCAAAAAGACAGAACAGGCTGATCATTAAACCCCAACAAGTCCGCTGATGTAGTGACGTCTCCCCACGGCTGTTATCGGTTGGTACCAGCAGCCACAGTGGGGGCCTGCGCCACATTACAGCGGACTAAATCCGAGGTAGACCTACGCAGACCTGCACTCAGATATGTTGGGACGTGGTACTTTTTTTTTTTTTTTTTTTTTTTTTTTTTAAGGTGTCCACAAGAGGAATTTAACAAACCTCAGTTCACTGTAGAAATAATCCGGAAACAGAAAATAAACTTAAAACACACATTTACCGACTGTTCGTCATCAACGCAGCACTTCTCAAAAATGAAAATAAATTGGAACAAAAATAAAATCATGTTCACGGGTAAAAGAAGGACGGTTAATAACCTGTGACACCTGGGACCAGCTAGAACAGTAAAAAAACTGCTGGGTCCATTTCATCAAAGAAATCTGTGCAAATAAATGTTCTACATTTCACAACAATCAGGGTAAACACGGATTTCAGCGATAAAAATGGACCTGATGAACTTTTTTCAGACCCTGCAGGAAGCTCTGCTGAGGTGTGGTCCGCTGAACCGACTTTCACTGAAGTCGAGAACAAAACTACAGTGAAAGTATGTGAAGCCTCTGGAGTTTCCTGCCGTCATTGCTCAGGTAAAGATGTGACGTATTTACCAGACGTAATTTGTTGTCATTGAACAAACCTATGAACGTTTTCAGAGTTAACACAAGGTCATTTCAAACCAAACCAACCAAATGGTAAATTGTGAAACCAAATGTAATTATCATTAATTTATTAATATTAATTATCATTATCAGTTTGATTTCAAACCCAGACTTTTCTTACTTTGCTTTTTTATTGAAAACAAAGTCATAAGTTGATATACAGATGTCAAAAGAGTGCAAACAAAATAAAGACTAAATAAAGCAGCTGTACAACAATAGAATATACGAAACAACATATATAAATATATAAATCAGTGTGAACATGAATGAACGCTTACGTTATTGCTACATTCTACCGTTCCGTCCTTTTTTCTGGTTCTATTCCCATTTCGATCCCAACTCTCTCAACATCATCCAATCAGCCTGATCAAGTCACATCTCCGACCAATGCGTTGTGAAGATTTTGTATTACGTGTATTGAGTATAAATCGGCATTATCATGTCCTTTGGTTAGGTTTAGACACCGCAAGCAGCGGGTTAGGGTTCGGGAAAGCCTGGTTTAATGATCAGGACACAAACTCTCGTCTCTAACAAAGACTTAAACCGCCTCCTACAACGATCGTCATCATTCTGTGACATTTGCTTTGACCAGTAGATGCAACTTTCTGGGTTTTGTTGAAAATCAGTTGACGGGAACCTACAGAGGCCGTGTGTGCGCTGCTGGCTACATGCTAGCCTGCTACAGCATCCATTATTCAGCAGACACACACACACACACACACACAACCCGCTGAAAGCAGGAGGTAAGATGTGTAAGGTGTGTGTGTGTGTGTGTGTGTGTGTGTGTACGTGCACTCATTTTATTTGCATAAGTGCCATTTTGTGTGTCTGTGTGTGTTTAGTTGTTTGCTCTGTGCACCCACCTGCAGTGTGAACAAGAGATAGAAGAGCAGAAGGAGGATGAGAGACTGTGTGTGTGTGTGTGTGTGTGTGTGTGTGTGTGTGTGTGTGTGTGTGTGTGTGTGTGTGTGTGTGTGTGTGTATTTGGCAGGATTTGTTTGTGGCCATCAGAAAGCCATTTTAATTACAGAGAGGAACACACACAGACACACACACACACATTTTGCAGTCCTCACCAGTGATATTGCCAATAAATTCTGCTCTCTAATTGCTACCAATTCACCTAATGTTTCTCTTTTAAAAGGAAGGAACACGATGGAATGAAAGACAGAGAGAGAAATTGACGAGAAGAGAAAGGAGGTTCAAATTTAGAGGAGGCCGCAAGAAGGAAAATCTGGTGATGCGACTGCAAAGGCCAAAGTAAAGAAATGAAGGGAGGGAAAAATGAAGGTTTGAAGGGACAAAATCATAAAGAAAACAGACTGGGACGAAGAGGGATATAGAAAGAGACCGCAGAGATGTGAAGAAGAGAGAGAGAACAATACTCATATTAGCAATATTTTGTTGCTTCACTGTCTCATTATGTGCACACACACACACACACACACACACACACACACTAATTCTACCAGAAGACATGATTGGCATTTCTGCACAAATGCCATGTTTCAGCCAACATTTCAAAATGGCTGCATCGCCCGTGTCCAATGCAGGCGTTTTGTCATTTAGGCCTTTCTGTTATTAGTGGACCAAAAATTGTGATGAAATATATTCATCAACAACCTTTACTCCCATCATTAAACAACAACGGTGACTCAATCTAATTTTAAATACTAATAAGTAAAAGTGACTAAAAAGAAAGTGTGAAAATAAAAAGAAACTCTTTTACTATTTTCATTCATCTGTGTTACGAGCTTTAGCATTAGCATGGCCAAAGCATTTAATCGACATGTTTAACCTGTAAATAACAGGTGGAAAGAAGTAGAAGAAGGAGAAACACACAGAAGAAGACAAAGAACAAGAAGAAGAAAGAAGAATAAGTCATAAGAAGAGGCAAAAAGGAAATTAAAAAGACAACAATACAATACAGGTGTTAATGTGACATTACTTTTAAAACCACATTAATCCGAACGCTAACAGTGATGAAACTTCAAGTTCTTTATTACAAACCAGGTCTTGATGATTTTGAAAGTTCTATATTTGCAGAGCACATGATGGAGAACAAAAGTTGTGTACAGCATAAACATCTCAATAATAACAGTGAGGCATTAAAAATTACACACACACACTCCAGTCAAAACTCAGAATAGTTGGGTAAGATTTATATCAGCGTGTTGTTTCCCGAATGCTCGGATTTTATGTTCATAACATAAGTGGCTCATATTTTGGATTTGCTAATGTTGGTGCATCTTTCCAAACTCCTTTTGTCCTGTGTTGCTTAAATTAACGAGGATGTTCATTCATTCCCAGTTATATCTGCAGATATTCGGGTCTCGTTTGTCCGGTAAGACGCACATGCAGTAAACATCTTATTTAGATTTTAATTACTTTATTAAAACTTGTGTATTTGTTTTACAGGACAACCCCCAGCACAATGATCATCCTGGGTCCAGCTGGTTATTACGCATTTACAAACCATCTGCTCCAGTGCTCCCAGTTTACCTCCACTTCCTCATTAAAGAAAAAGTCGCCTTTTGTCCAAACACACTCAGACACCACAAACCTGAACGTCCACAGAGCCACACACACCGTGAAAAATGTCCTGGTGTACGGGCTGTGTGTGTGTGTGTGTGTGTTTTTAGCTGATGAGGCAGTTTGGCGTGGCGCTGAGCCTGTGCTTTAGGGGAGCCGAGCCTGATGAGGGGGAGATTTTAAATCACACCAAATGAAGCTTTATCAAATAAATGAAAGTGTGTAGCACTCGACTCAGCAAGAGTCGGTTCCTTTATGGGAGTGACGCAAGCACTCGGTCTCTCCCTCCTCCCGCTGTCCCGCTTTACAAACATGCAGAGAAGAGAAAGATCAGGAAACGGAGACACACACACACACACACACACACACACGCCCAGACCTGAACTGCATTTAGCATTTCAGTGTCTTGTGAAGACCACGACAGCGTCACCAGCATCATCGCTCACATAATTCATTGCACATGTTGTAGATGTTTGATTTGAAAGCTCAGCCACACGGGGGCAGACTCAGGCGTAATCGTCGTGATAGACGACAGCATTTCTTCCTCACGAACTGCAACTTTTGCACAGCGGAAACTGAAGCCACGGTAACGCTCGAGGAGGTCGACACGTTGGCAGAAAAAAAACAACGTAAATAATGGGTGTGTTGATGTCGGAAGTTGTGGACCAGCTCAGGAAGTTATTGTTCCCAAAACGTCTCAGAACTGTTTGATACTGCTCAGCTGCAAGGTGCAGGGTTTGCATCTTGCGTATGCATATAATCCATTTCTATACACACCCCAAACCCTCGACAGCGTTTCCCCGAAGAAGGGCTCGTCGTCCCACCACTCTCCAAAACTCCCGTTCGTCGCTCCATAACCGCCTTTCAACTGATTTTCACTCGGATCTTTCTCGCATCTCTCCGTCTCTTTGCCCTGTTCCCCATTTTAAAAAGTCGCGTCCTGGCTGCTGCTGTTGCACAAAAGCCATATCTGGTCACAGTCAAAACTGTGGATGGATCAACTTTCCGTGTATTTTACCGATCTCTCGAACGAAGAAACTTCACATTTTATGTCCTTCCATGCTGATATTGGGCTCAATTTTGACCTTTTGCCTCCATTTGTGAAGAGCAAATAAAGTGAAATAATATAATTATGGGACTGGACGACAAAGATCTTCGACTCACGCACAACTTGGTTTTTAATTTGAATTCTATATCCTGCAGCTTTTGCAGTTGAACTTGAAGTGTCATCTCCTCCTTTCCTTCCTCACTCCCACCTCCTCTCTCCTCTTCATCCCTCCATCTGCCTCCTCCATCCTCGGCTCGGCTGCAGACCAGTTTGGAGCTCAACACTCAGACATTTACCTTTACGTCGTTCTGTTCTCATTCAGCCATCTTGCCTCGATCCTCCTCTACCTCCACTCACCCTCCCTCCCATCCTGCTCCACTCCTCTCCTCCATGAACCGCTATATATAGACATATGAAAGATAAAAGGGTGCGTCTCTCTCTCTCTCTCTCTAGCTCCAGCTCTCTCTTTCCCCTGACCCCAGCTCCTTTTGATTTGTGGAAGAAGCTTGTTTTCTTGCAGAATATCTGCTGTGCCACTTTGCAGACTCGTAATGAAAACTGCATAGACACACACACACACGCACCATCCATCGCTCTCCCCTTTCTGATTGGGCTGAGTTGACCTGTTGCATTCACACGCACGCACACAAGTACGTACACAAACGAATCGCACACCACACAGCATCTTCTGCGATGCAACACAAGAAAAGAGTCTCGACTCCGGGGACGTTACAGCGCATCTGATGAACCGGCTCCGATCACGGCTTTCAGGCTTCTAGTTAAAACCGCCCACTTCAAAATGAAAAACGCCACAACAGCATTTACTGAAATGCGTCTTTAATCCGGGAGAGAAACACTGAATGGCTTCCGCTTCTGTTTGCTCTAATTTCATTCAGTCTGCAATGATAAGGCCGTAAATTAGATTAGGGTCAGAAAAAAAATGCAGAGAATAACGAAAGATTCCAACACGGCTTTACAGACACAAATGGAAAAATAAGGAAATGAGAATATCACAAATGGTTGGCATGCTTCGACAACGATCTCACATGGAACAAACGAAGAGCCAGTGAGCGAGACATAAAAAGCTCAACTTTCCAAGGTTGGTGCTGCACAAAGCTGGCGGCAGCCGCCACGGCTGCGATCTGACAGGTAATGCTGCTCGAGCAGCTTCTTTTGTAGGTCAACCATCATCTGGAGTCCTGTTCTATTTTAACAATCTAGTCATCTTCTGAATTATTAAATGTGCATGGTGGCTGCTAGAATTTAACAGCTGCAGAGGACAAAAAAGGTTATAGCTTCAGACATCGGCTTTATTTATTTTTGAAGTCCGCTTGTTCATTTCTCTCCAATGGGCCGCGGGTAAATCACATTTTTGACGCCCGTTGTCTTTGGGATATTTAAGTATTTCCACTAAAATCCCAAGGAACCAATAACAGTTTGAGTGTAATAAAGAAGCCAGGAACAGGAACCTTCACGGTAGCAGTAGCTCCCATTTCAAACACACAGGTCAAAGGATGCAAACAACTGGAAGTTTGGGACTGTGATAAAATGACTGATAGAAGAAAATAATTGGAAGATAAAAAAAGAAATAAGGCTTGGTCAAAAAAACTGTGGTAACGTGGGTGATTGGGGACGAGCGTTGGCAGAGGGATGGGAGGAGGAGAAGGAAGTAAAGACAGAACTAAGGACAGAATCATTTTGAGGGAGCAGGTTCCATAAAAGTAGGTTACTGTCCACACACACACACACACACACACACACACACACACACGTGTACCATCGCCATTTCAGTTCTTGTCTTCATAGTCTTCTGTGGACAAATTTGGTTTCAGTACCGTTGTTGTGAGGACATTTTGGCTGGTCCGCACAACTTCAAAAAATCCACTGGTTCAGAGACACGCACCGTTCATGACAGAAATTCAAACCTCCAAATAAACCGAGTGTCCAACACTCACTTTACGGCAGCAGCTGTTGGATGGAGCCTTTATCAGGCCTCGGGAAGGTGGACGTTCACCTACTGCACTGCAATAACGGGCTGTCTGGAGGGTGGGATTATAGTCAAACAGGCTGCAGATTTTCTCTGCCCCTAATCTGTGTATTCAAAATCATAAATGTATAAATTGGAAGTGAAACTGTCTCCTTTAAAAAAAAAAAAAGTTGGTGGACTGGGGCAGATTAGCTGACAGGCAAATATGATCATTCAGACTTTACCTGTTAGTTCATGTTACTTTCTTTTCAACAGGAAGAACAGGAACACTTGGTTCCTTTTTAAAAATAATAATAATAATAATAACTGCACAATGAGCTTTCATAAATCATATGACACGCTCAGGAGTTTCTACTAATGTTTTCAGTTCTCTCTCTTATCTTCATTCACGGCTCAGAGGAACTGATCTCACCCGAAGCTCCGTGGTCATTAATACCCGGTGTTAACAATCTGACAGGTGAGATATGATGGTAGATGCACAAAAACGCTGCATTTAAAGGCGACCAAGCAAAGTAAAATTCAACCGCTGGTCAAAGTTACATTTACACACAAACAGAGAATTTGTCCATATACGTCCTGTGTGTGACCAGGCCCAGTCAATGAAATCTGATGGAATGTCAATGGAGCTGCAGTCGGAGTAATGAGCATTCGACAAACACACACACACACCGAACACATACAGAGCTCGTGTTCACACACACACAGACACACACACACACAGGTCTAATGTGTGAAGAGGAGGGCTAACATCCCACGGCCTCGTGCTAACTCAGCAGCCATGAAACTGTCAGGACAACTAATGACTGACTAGTCTGTCTTTTCTCAGACACACACACACACACACACAGAGTTCACCTTAGACACAAATCTCTAAACGTTCCCTCCTCCCCTGTCACTTGTACAACACACACACACACACACACACACACACACACAGTCATTTCAAATGAACTGCTGCAGAAGTGGATGCGCATTCTGACGTTATAGAAAACACAAGTGTTGCAATCAAATCCAAAAGACACACAATGAAAACATGAGCATGAGCGACAGAATATTATTCTATTGTGAAGTGTTCATTTTTGCAGACAAAGCTAATTTCTGCAGAAATGAAAACGAACATGACGTGTAAAGTGTCATATTTTAATTTACAAGATGATATCTGGCTGCATTAGACACCCGGAGTCTCTCATGTGTGAGACGGACGGGTGACAAAAGGCTGTCGATCGCGATCTGAGGCGGCTGGACGATCCACGTGTGCCTGATCCCCTGATCGCCATGTGATCCAGTTTCACTCAGCTGTGTGAGGCAGACGGAGCTTATGTAACGTGGAGGCACGTTAGTAGTAATACTACTGTTACTAGTTTGATTTCGCACCTTCTCGGTCACTTTCTAGTTTGCTGCTTGCTTGACTCACACATCTCCGCTTTCTTCCGTTTTTTGTCTCGACTCAGATTTCCTCTAATGAAATCACCTTGTCATGTCACTAAGCTTATATCCTGGGTATTATCACAGCTGCAGCTTCGAACTACTATGTAGAAAACACACTGTGTGTGTGTGTGTGTGTGTGTGTGTGTGTGTGTGTGTGTGTGCAAGGTGATTGGCTGATAAATGATGAATGCCCAGGAAATGAGGAGTTCTGCAGCGAGATGAAGCAAACACATGACATCAGCAGCTTCTGCATTAGTCACCAAATCACATCTGCAGAATGGAGCACTTTTCCCATTATTTAGTCCACACACACACACACACACACACACACACAGCGTACTGTATGCACAAGCAAGTGTAACGTATAAAAACACAATGAAATGTAATACATGGATGCATCCATGGCCACTGGGTACTAAGACTGTGTGTGTGTGTGTGTGTGTGTGTGTGTGTGTGTGTGTGTGTGTGTGTGTGTGTGTGTGTGTTCGGGGTGGGTGGGGCGAGGTGTATTGGAAGACAAGGCCGGTTGTGCTCGTGCTGCTGCGGTGACTCATCAACCCAGTGAATCACACAGATCTGATTTGGAAACAGACTGCATCCACCTGACTGCCGCTTCCACCGGCAAACACACACACACACACACACACACTCTCAGATCTACACACACCTCCGCTGACACATTTATGCACGCTCACAATCAAATGTGTAAAAAAAAAAAATACACCCACAGACACTTATACACACACACTGATTAAGACTAGAATATTTCATATTTACTAGACTGAAATCATTGTTGCTCTGTATCAAATGTTCAGCATGAAACAAATGTTTTAATTGTTTATGAATCCACTCTGCATTAATATTCTAGTCACAGCAGAAATGCCACTGAAACCATGTTTATGCAATAACAGAATGTGTGTTCACAGGCGTCCGTCCCTTCAAGATTTGGACAAACAACCGGAGCGAGAGAAAAGTAAACTATGAATGGAATATGACAGAAAGAATAACTGTGTCAAATAAGACGTCAGAGCTGAAAAGTGAAGTGGACGAATGCAACTCGACCACACATACAGTCGCTGGACGTGTGTGTGTGTGTGAACTGGTGAGGTGGGGACAAAGGGCCCAGGCAGGGGACATGTGGGCCGTCCAAAGTGTAAAAATGTCAAAGACATTTCAAGCAGCTGATATTTTACTGGGGATTGGAAAGATTAGAGAGAAACACCGACTGTACGAACGACTGGTACATGTGTTAACTACTGACGGTGGCTTATGCTGAAAAATATTTCCATGACTTCTGCACCTTTTCCGCTTCTTGTTACTAGAACATCAAACTATTAATGGATGATTGTGCCGCGTTATCTGTGTTGCCGGGTGCATTGTGTGCTGTGTTTCCACATTGTGTTTCCGTTGTAAACCCCGTCCTCAAACACAATCCCTTTTCGGATTTGGCCACGTTAAAACCGAGCTGAATTGTGCCCACAGATAAAGTGGCAGAGCCTCAAAAAGCCTTTAATAAGGAGCCGACAGGCGGCTGTTCGGCCTCCTCGTCCTCCTTTACCGCTAAATCCGCATTACACTGTGGATAAGTCTGCAGCAGAGACGACGCCTAACTTTAGCTCGAACGTCGTCCCCGATGATTTGGACTTCGGCTTCAAGGGATTTCAGAGCGCACTGATCTCCAACGCAAAACCTTTCAATTACCAGGTGAGCTCAAAGTGAGGAATACCTGTCTGCCTCCGCGGACGGGCTTCAGACAAAAGGCACGAGTGCAGGGACGTGTGGCTCAAATAATTAGCCCAGTAGCCGAGTCCCCTGTCGCCAAAGAGTTAATTAAAAGCTCGCCCAGTACGTGCAGACGTGTGTGTGTGTGTGTGTGTGTGTGTGGAGGATTAAAGACTTTAATTATAATTATGTCTTCTCCTCTGTCTTTTTTTCCAACTTCTCCTATTCTCCTGCCATTTTACACACACACACACACACACACACACGACCACCATGTTCAAAAGTCTGTGGGGTTTTTCTTCCAGGTTTCTGAACAGTTACAATAACACAAGGCGAGCTCCTAACATAACTAAAATGAAAAAAATGCACGAGTTCCAATCTAAAAGATAATTTTTTTAAAAACATATTTCTGACTGTGGCCATTGTTACAGTATGTTGTCAGGCAGCTATGTCAGAACATAAACATTGACTTTCATAGATTTTTACACTAGAGCAAACTGCAGCACGTTTTAATTTACCATAATTTAAAAAAGTCATTCGGCGTTTTGCATCTGTGCACCGACATTTCACTTATTCCCCAGAAAAGCACTATGCTGGTGAGCAGACCTAAAATAGCTTTCCATACTGTCCACCAGGAATATAGTACGGTTGTCATGGTAACAACATTCCTCGTCCAGTTGGTCCAAATCTTGATTGCGATTGAATCTGTTACTGTTGTTGTTCTTCAGTTGCACAGAAAAATAAAGTGGGGTTTTATTTACATTGGTGAGACTTTAGTCGAGTGGACGAGACACAGTCTCAGTATGATCACAGAAGTACTGGAATAAAAGACACGGGAGTTGTCAATAATAGTCTGTCCATTTCCTCGAGCGGTCCTCAAAGCCCTAATGACGATGTCTTGTTCCTTCTGGCTCACATAGATGACCTTTGACCCAGACACGTCAGACTGGTATTGATCTTGTGACCCCAGCTGCTGATAGACTGGGATAAGGGTCCGTACGTGCAGACACTGCTGAGACGAACCAGTCCACCAGGATGAAGCTGTGGACCCCCAACAAAACTCTCACACGTAAGCGATCGCAAAGATTTATCTGATAATTCTGAGGTCCTGTGTCGAATGTTGGAGTGACGCCAAATATGGCATCTAAATTTATCTGAATGATACACAAATTCAAGCCACTGCAAAACAAATGTTCTTTTAGTGACCACCATCTTATTACGGACCCCTGGTTTTACATGTGGTTGAGGAGAACCGGCACTGCCCATTATTTCACTAAAAGCCCGACTTGGCCCACTTCCTGGTACTGTCGGACCCCATCACACACCATGAACTCCTCCCTGGATCCCTCGCTAGCCTTGGTCTAATTGAAGTGGCCCTTCCTCCACCTCCTCTCGGTTAACCGCTGGTCCTCCTCAGCGTCTTTGATTGATTGATTGACAGCCCCCGCTGACCCCGGGCCCCGCCCCTCAGAGTGACAGGAGCAACCCCCTGACTTGGCCAAGTGACACACTAACGTGGCAAAACTGGTTGTCGGGCTGACGGGCAGGATGCTGATGCTGCACCGGGTTCGGTTTGCATAGTGCCGAACCAAAACGGGTTCAAAAGAAATCTGTTGCTCACATGTTAATGAGAAGATGGATTTTTTCCCCCTCATGACATTTCTAATAAAGGTTCAGAGAATAAAGAGAACATTTAGAAATGTTTAGAGCAGAGAGACGTTTTCTATGCTGAATTCAATCCGTGGATGTTATTTTGATAATGAGCCTGGTATGAGACTCTTATACTATCATAAAGTCAGGTCATGTGAAGATGGGAGATATTTTGAGGAGCATTTACTCCAGTTCCTACACCACTATATTCTCCAGAAACAGATTTTAACATCAAGTCTTTCCAGGCCAAAATTCTAAGAAAAACTACTTTTCAAAAAAGAAAAAATTGGTGCCTCCGTCATTTGCTAAAAAATGAGTTGCATATGTAAGTTCAGAGAAAACTGCAAGTCCTATTTGAATCGGAGGTGAAAGATACGAAGAGAAGATGAAAACATGAATCAGTGAGGGATAATTTGGCCATGAAGCTGTAGTATTTTACCTGAATTGAATTATGTAACGTGCGTGTTCTGTTTGGATGCATTTATGTTCAGAACATCCAATACTGGTTTCTGGATATAGTATAAAACTACTGTCGATGGGAATCTGTGTTGCTTTTAATCCTACTTACGAAATCAGGCGGCCATTTGTTTAAGTCTTTCTGACTTTTGGCACATGACTTTTCATTTTAAACTTCCAACATGAAAAGGTGGATTCACATCTTGACAAAGTGAATCCCGACCACATGACGTGAACGTGTTTCCTGGGCAACAGCATTTATGGCAGGCAAACACAGAACATACGTGTACTGCTGCAGCATCAGTGCAAAGACATGGACAGGCCGGGACACGGAGACGTATAGGACTCAAGACAGATGGAGGACGGACACACACACACACTCATTACAGCAAAGGCCGGGTAAGTGAAAGAGCAGCTTGTAGCAGCTGGGGACTGCACAGCAAAACAAAACTATCAGATTAGCTTTTTTGATATAGACCATCTCACACGCAAACAGACACATTAAACTCACAGAAACCCGCAAACGCAAAAAAATTCCAGACAAAGCTCACCTACACACACACACAGGCCACATGGACACACACTCACTCACACACAGATGCCTGCACTTGGCCCTGAGCTGCAGGGGGGAGAAACCAGCACAGATCAAACACACATTGAGCCTGTCGCTACTCCTTCGTTCCTCCTCCTCCTCCTCCTCCTCCTCCCCTGCATATTCCTCACTCGCTCTCTGCTTGTCTCTCTCGGTGTCTCTCACTGCTCCGATCTGCTTTCCACACTGCAGTCGACAGCAACCAGAGAGTAAAATGGAGAGGGGGTGGAAGGAGGGTGTGAAGAAGAGCGCTGGAGAGGGGTGTACGAGGAGGGGGAGGAGGGGGGAGAAGAGATGAAGGAAGAGTAGATAGTCCTCATTTTGGTAATATCGTCGCCTCACACACCTCACACGCACGCCGCTCCTCTCGTCGATGTGAAACCTCACATAATGTTCTATTGCAGCTCAAGTACAATAATTATGATCATTAAGGTGATCATTTCCCAACCCCACCACCATTCATTACCACACCAAAATAACCATTAGAAGCAGGCTGGTGGGGATGGAGCCGCGGATGACCGGAGAGGATTTCGCCCCGGGCCATTGTCTGTCGGTCCTCCAGCGCTGCAGCTGTGCGGCGGCCGGGCCTCCACATGCACCTTCAAATTAGGAGCAAAAACTATTATTTTCTATTCGGATTGATAAGAGGAGCACTTTGAGTCATTGTTTGGTGCACGATTTGAAGAAACGCCACTACAACATACACCAGCAGCACGTCAGACACGGCAAAGCGCTGACGAGGTCGACGTAAAAGCATTTCAGGATGTTTTCAGTAGTTTCTCAATGAGATGTAACAGGAAGAAGCTGGAGCAGCTGCTAATGAGAGAGAAGGCGATGAATACTTTATAGATCTGAATCAAGCACTTGATTTAACAATAACCGACTGCCGAGGGTCTGTGGAGACAGTCACAATCAGGAAACTGGCTCGTTTAATACTCAGACTTTTTTCCCCCTAAATTTAAGACCCGCAGAACCACGTGTTCGATGAGTGTCACCTGCGCAGACAGGCAGGCGTCTGCTGGAAACGGACACTTTGAGTTTCAAAATGGTGAAATTCATCTTGCAACGGCTATGAAATAGCAGCACTTCGGTTTTTTTGGCCTAAACAGTCAAATATACTGGATACAGCTGTGCAAACCGTGTTTAGCTGCGGTTAGGACCACGTTCAAAGACATCAGGGACAGGAAGTCGGCACCAAGCAAAGACGGTTGGTTCCAACAAACTGCTGCCTTCTTATCACAACTCACGTCACGTGACCCGCTTTAACGATTTGTGCGTTGGTCTCTCTTGCCCTTCAGGCCTCTGGCCCTGTTCATAGTTTTTAATCCAATTTATTTTTACCTTCTTTCCATCTTCCAAGTTTCTTTTCACTAGAAAAACATCCAGGATATAAATATCCACGAATGTTCCATGGTCCAAGTGCCACTGAGCAAGGCAGAACCTAAAATATTACCTGCATTCTCTTCCAACTACCACCCGTTTGTGCCTAAATATGAAGCGAGTCGTGTATTCACAGCTTGGATACCTGAAACGCAGACCAGAGAGCAGATGACCGTCTACAAATATAGAAACCCATCCACATGCACAAACAATGTCTGATAATACGTCTATTTCCTGTTGTGTGAGTTCAGACACTAAAGAAACGCTCGATCAAAACATTCAGAAAATGCCAAAATGCATAAACTGTCAACGACGGCCAGTGTAGAAACGGGTGAGTTGTGAGTGAGATGACGCCTGGTTGACGGTGGGAGACGAAACCAGCCGACCACGTTGGTAAGATGGGGTGTTTGTTTAGAGGCTCAGTGTCCCGTGTGTGTTAAGCTCCTCCCCGTTGGTATTTAGACATCAGTCCTGCCTGAAGCTTGGTTTCGTGTGTGCGCTGAGCGGAAAGATGTCGCTGTACTGTCAGATGAACGAGTGCGTGTTTCCTGTGTGTGTTCTACACGTGCTGGTGCACATCGGTCTTCTGCACAGTCTCCATAGTCTCATTCTCCATCACTGGGATGAAGAAGAAAAAAAACGCCGCCACTGCGTTTCAGCAAAAGCATCTGAAACATGTTCACACACACACACACACACACACACACACACACACACACACACGTGCGCGCTGGCTAAAGGCCAATCAATAATTCACATCGTGCAGATTGAATGTAGATCAGTGACTCAACATGGGTGGAAAACACCGACTGTCCACCTCTGTTGCTCCCTGATTCTCGTCTTTTCTCCACATCTCCGTCTGTCTCTCAGCTTTCTCTCCATCACTGCCTCCACTGGATCTTCCATCACCTCTTTGTTGCCGTCTCGAAACCTGTGTTTTTCCCTTTTTATTTCAGTTTTCCCTCAGCCTCCATCCATCTCTCTCTCTCTTTCCCCTCATTATTTTTAACACCTCATTATCGGTTTCTTCCTCATCCTGCCTTTGCTCTACATCCTCGCTCATCTACCGGGTTAAGTGCTGGTAGACGTTCTGTTAGATCCAGCTCTGCATTGATAATCCACCGTTGAGCTTTTCGTTTACTGCTGTGTCCTGTTCAGCTTTGACTGTGAACTCATTCTTCTAAAAATGACAAACTTCCTGTCAGGGTGACAAAATGGGACAGGTCCGTTCACTTAGTTTCACAAGACCAACCAAAATGTCCTCCAACCTTTGCATTCATGTAGGTCGTTTGTTCCTACCCTCAGAGACAACCCGCGGGACTGTCTGATAAGAGCGTGGCCCCATGCAAAAAGCCAGACATCTGTTTAAAGTGCACCTTTTTGGCACAGGCTGCTAAACTGCCAGCTGCCGTCTCGTTCAATGCCACCAAAACGGCAGCTGGCGAAACTATTTTTCACACCGTCAGTCAAAAAAATAAATAAAACGGGCTAAACTACAATTGTGCAAATATAGTGGTTTGGTTTTGTACAAGCACAAAGACAGTTTTACGTTGGTGTGCTTGTCTGTCTTTAATGTTCAGCCAGCACGATCCATGCCGGTAAGTCAAATGGTTTGGAGTGATGTTGGCCGTGGTGCCTTGCAATGGATGGACCTGAGGTAACTGAAGAGCTCAGGTGGTTCTCAGCTGTTCTCAAGTCTTAATGGCGTCTGTCCACAGCTGTGACAGTTTCCAGGGCATGTGAAAATGCTTTTGTTTTAGTTGACTTATTGATTTTGTGTCACACCATTTTTTAAAAACCTTTAACTGTTCCTGTTCTTATTTGTTGCATCCCCAACATTTTCTTCTCACTTGACTGATCATGTTCCCTTATTCTTTTTATCTGTGCGTGTTCCCATTTTCCCAATTGCTCTCCAAAAGCATGAACCTTAGTTTCCACTTTTTCACACTTTTCTTCCTCTTCTCCTATAAAAGCTGGACAAAACAAACATTTGTCCGTCTGCCCTGCCTTGACCTCTGCAACACACACACACACACACACACACAGAGCGGTGACAGCCCACACACAGAGTTGAGGAGAGGACAGGAAGGGCATCACATTTCACCACAGTGAGATCCAGACACACACACACACACACACACACACACACACACACACACAGGGAATTGACTGAGGATCACATCACTGGAGTAAAGTTCTGTCAAAACAACTGTTACTATGGTGCTTGTCTGTCAGGATGTTACATCGAGTACAGACGCCTGTGGCTGCATGAGCAGCACATACCGTGTGTATGTTTGGACATTTTTAATGTATGTACATGAGTTATGGATGCTCCTACAGTGTTTTCTCGGCCCCAATAGAAAATAACTGACAAATCATCACATTGACTTTTATCCTCACATCCCTAACTATTATGCTAATACTGTATTTTAGTTAACCAGCATCTACATTTACTTTACAGACCTTCATGTTTAATTAAGATTTTATTTTAATTATATCTAACATCTTTGATCGTTCATATTTATATTGGTAAGTGATAACCTGGGTAAGATAACAAAGTGGAACTGTTTAACACGGTATCAGTATTTCTTTGTTCAGACCGGCCAACATACGCACTGAAATAAACACATATCTGATGACGTGATATCTGCTTCTAGTATGTGCAATGTGACTGCAAGTCAAATAAAACTGTCGCACAGATTGTTTTATTTCTCATGGCATTTCAGGGAGTATTTCAGGGAAGAGCTTCCAGAGTTTGTCATCCGGTGTGTTTTGATGGTGTCTTATTTCAGTTAACTGCTGTTGTGATAGTGTAATAACATGGCGTCAGCATTATCAAACGTGCCATTATGTCATCAGATTGTATTATGGTGAATGGGGGGGGCAGGTGGGGGGGCAGAGATTGCACACTGGAGCGTGAACGTCCCAAATGGCGCTTCGCTTCGTGCCAACCACTGGTCTGCACTGACTACACAAGCGTGTGCTGAGATGCAGCAGAGCCCCCTGAGGTGAGCGATCCCGCTGAACAGGTGTTACAGTATCACCTGCCCCCACTTCCACCCACCCACACACACACACACACACACACACACCAGATCCTCTGTCAGCCATGACTGATCGGAGCGGATCTGCTTGCTCCCTGCCAGACAGATGAAGCCAAGCCACCAGCTGAACAGTGAATGAGTGTGTGTTCGCTTTGTATCTGCTTCCCGTTTCCTTCTGGTACCTCATTGGATTAGCACAACTCAATCATCGTTCCTCTATAGTAACAGGACGATTTACAGTACAACACACAAGACTGTGTCCTACTTTTTTTTAATAAGCAACACAGTCCACCAACATAAGGCCCTGCTGCAAATCACTAACATGCCATTATTAAAGAGCTTTTTAAGGACAAATCAGCATAACACTGATCAGTAAGTCAGCTCATGAACAGAAAATTATTTGCTGCTTTTGCAATTTGATTTGCTGCGATCTGGAATTTTGACTGAATAAAACAATATCTAAAGACAAGTTGGATTCTAGGCAACTAATTTTCCAATAATTGTTAGTTAATCAATTCCTGCTATTTATTACTGTCGTATCACAGCTGGCCCACACAGGATAGGTGTGTCCTCCTCTGTCAGCCTCAGACTCTCCATCACTTTCCATTTCTTTCCCCTCACGGGCAATGTGGCCAGAAACTAGCCAGGAAAGTGTGAAACACAAAGACGACGCTCACCAAGGACAGATGGTCGGGCGGCTGACAGAGGGCAGAAAATGTATTGATGTGCAGCTTTGACAAGATGCTAAGGTGTTTTTTATTTTCAAATGAAGCGATGTAAAATGTGAAGGAAATCGTCACAGAAAGAAAGAAAGAGTGTGTGTAAAGTAACGCATGGTTTTTATATTACGATAATATGGGAGCGACTGATACGGAAAGACGAAAACGGAGAGAAAAACACAGAGGGAGGGAGAAGATGGACGACAGAAGGTTTAAAGCAGGATGGCAGGAGGAGAAGTGCAATGAAGGAGGAGAGATGAGAGGAGTGTAGAGATGTAGAGGGAGAGAGGAAGTGCTGGCGGAGGGAGGGGGAGAGGTATAATGAAGTCCTCTGGGTCTCTGGTTGAAGAAGCCACTGTTCCTGCCAGCCAGCACAGCCGGGCCCTGTGCAGATGGCGGCATGCTGGGATAGGCCCAGTTTACTTTCAAATCAGGAAGTGGATGCTTCGCAATAAATGCTCCTCTCGTTTTGCCGCCGCCATTACAGAAATGGACGGGAGAAAGGAGCGAGCGTTTTCTATGACTGTTGTTTGAGCAAGTGGCAATTGATGGATTTTGTATTTTAGAGGAATCGAATAACAGCGATGACACAGGAATGGTGGCTGGTTTGGAGCGAGCGGCTGGTTTTAAACCAGATCTTTGCATTTCGACAGTTCGACCAGTTCTTGGCCCAGAAAACCGGTTCTAAAGAGGCACCAATTTTTTTGCTGCAGGGTCTAGAACCAAGAACTGCTTTTGTCAGAGGCTGAGAGTGGAGTTATTAATATGATATTATACTTTACAAACTCCAGCTTCATATTCATGACAACGTGCAGAAAGTGGGAAAAAAAAACTGCCCCCCTTGCAACAAACCAAAAAAATAACAAAAATATAGCTACAACAATAAACTGCAAACAGTTTCAGATAATCAAACCAGTGACACTTTCATATATAAATCACATTTTTTCCAAAATGTGATTATAGGTTTGCATGTACAGTTGTAGTATAAAGGCTAAACTCTGTACAAACATCATGACAGGAACAAAAAGGAAGAAAAGAAAGACAAAGACTTGAAAGGTGAAAAAAGGCAAGTTATGAATTTCTACATGTTAATTTGTAATTTAGTTATTTCTGGTCAAAATAGATCTAAAAGTGCGTTTGTTTTTTAATAGAATATTTTTGTGCAATCTTTCAAATAGACAGTTATCATATCATAGCCTCGCCTCCCTTTAAAGTAGACCAGGTGTGGAAAACAAGTCCAGGTGTGAGAGTTCTGATTGTCATGTGGTCTTTGGACAACATGAGTGAGGCTCTGTCGGTTCCCAAGACTTCAACATGTTTTTCTCTGTGAAACTCAACTTATCCAAACAATCATATTTTAAAACTCTTCTTAAATTCTGATCAGATAGCATAAATTATAGATGTGTAACTCTAAAGCAGTTAGAATTTAACATTTTTAATGTGTACCGACCCTGTGCTGAATCTATATGCCATTAAATATCACATATTTCAAGACAAAGATTTCGCTACTGGTAACATTTGGAATTTTTTGTTAAAAAATAAAAAGGCTGTCAATATTATCAACATGCATGATCATTTTTCTGACGCAAACAGTGCAGGAAGAGAACGTGATGAATGACCTGAGCAGTGACAGAGTCAAAGAGCTTTGCAAACTCAAAAAGCACAAGTGTCATGTCGGGCTTTTTTTCTCACGTCTTCTAACTAAACTTCAGTCTGAACTACAGAATCTGCTCGTGGTCAGAAAAATTCCCTCCTTGACAATCGTGCAAAATAGCAGAACATGATGAACACCAAACATTTGGTTTGACCCAACAATATGTGAAACTGTCCCAGGTGCCTCAACAGGTTTTAGTTCAGTCTGAAAATTAAATTCAGAGGAACTGTTGCCCTCAATCAAAGGCGTAGTGCTTAAAAATCTGTAAATTAGATTAAAAACTTATTTTTGTGTGTCATGTAAACTCAAATTGTAAAACCAATTTAAGATGTGAGGTAAAATTTATGAGTAGTCAACGATAAATCATTTGCCAATAATTGAGTGGATAAAAACGCATTTGTTTGTAGCAAAAAGGCAAATTGTCTCAGTGCACTGTAGTTGGTTACAGTCATAATCCAAATAGTTTGAGGCAAATTGTTGTTTTTTAGAGTGTTGGCTTGTTGCAGTTTGACAAACTCCATATCACAGCATCATTTACCTTGAAGACGAGTCCTGTATCATTCTCCTGGTTCACACTGTATGATTTAGACGCACGTTGTGCCTTTCAAAGTGCAACTTACTTCCATCAACAAACTGCTGAACTCAGACCCTTTACTTAAGGTTTTCCACTCAAACAACCACAAGCTGACCGACAGCGGAACATAGGACCAGGACGTTTCTCTGAATTGCATCTAAATTCTACAGAAACAGCTGAAAATCGGTGGCAGGACGCTTTGCCTCCCCTTGTTTTAACATTTTAATTATGCTCTATTAAACTGATACTCGGTCAATAACGAAAGTGTTTTGTTTCATAAACTGTCTTGTGTAACCTTGATCTGGACAGTTTCTGGATTCGGACAGTTGGTTGACTCACTGTGAGCTTTAGAAGTGTGTCATGTCGGCTTTTGCACAATTTGATGATATTGTATGGACCAAATAATAACTATAAAAACCCTTTTCCAAGCAATGACAAAAACAACCTTTAGTTTCAGCCCTTCCAGCTGTGGAGTGTGTGCTGGACTTGTGTGGTAGATCCCGGACAAAACATGTGGACTTCAGGAACCTCTGAAGGAGCCTTATGATTCTGTAACGTTAGCCATCCAACAAACAAATCCACCATGTGAGGCGTCCAGGTGACCTGGTGTTCAGATCAGACAGGCCCGTCCTCGCTCTGTATCTGATCTGATGTGGCAGAATTGCCCCAAAAAGAACTGAAATCATCATCACCGAGCAGGAAACAAAAGCAGCACCGGAGCAGCACTGTGCGTTGGATTAGGTCTTTTAACTAACCCAGACTTAATGCCAGCTTCTACCAGCCGTGTACTGACCCGTCCTGAAAGGTACAGATTTTTCCACTGACACCCACAGACCACCCGTACATGGTCAGTGGTAATTAGAGAGAGAGGGCGGGACAGAGTCATTTCCTCTCCCTCCTGGTTGCATGGTGCTTAAGCCTTGATAACGCTGACATCAGCACACACACACACACACACACACACGCAGGTCACTAACAGGTTCAAGCTAAATGCTGGATTCAAGGTGCATCTCAACCACCAGCAGCATCACCATGATTGTGATTGCTGGTGTCATGACAACCGCTGGAGTCATCAACATCATATTTCATTCCGTCAATGGCGGCGTTATCAGGTGAGCCTGCAGCAGGCCTGCTGCGGGGGGTGGAAGTGTGAACATGCCATGTTTCAGTAAACCACACACACACACACACACACCATGTAACATCTCTGAACACAACACTGCAGGAAAACACAGGACGTCTTACAATGAGAAACCACACAAGCCCAACTTTGACCCTGCAGGTGTTAAGGGGAATTCGGCACCGATGTAGGCCACACCTCAGCATCCACCTCAGCATCCACACCAGCATCCACCTCAGCATCCACACCAGCATCCACACCAGCATCCACACCAGCATCCACACCAGCATCCACGTCCTCTTTACCTCTGCCAAGCTGCCCGCTCTGCTTAGGAAAGGATATGGCCATTCCGTGATCTTTTTGGCGTACTTCCTCACCACGTTGTCTTCGCTGAAGAGGAAGAGGGAGCGGTTGACCGTTAGGCAGCTCTGCCGGACGGGTATGGGGTTGTACAGGGCCATGGTCCGGGCTCTCTGGGCCATCGACTGCTTGTACATCCGCTGCGCTCCAGGGGGCCCCCCTTGCCTGCTGCCGCCGCGGCCGGGCCCCCCTTGTCCGCCGGCACCCCCGCCACCACTGCCACCACCTCCTCCTCCTCCTCCTCCTCCATACCTGTTGGGTAACTCGTCTCCAAAACGCGCCATTCTGCAGACACCAAACGCCAGAGGTTAGGAAGGAGCCGGGGGGGAACCTCAGAGTGACACCTCCACATGCCACCACCCCATCAGCCGCGGCTACTAACACACATGCAGAACGGACCGGGCCCGGCTCCGACTCTGGCTTATCTCTGCGTCTGCTCCCTTATCTATCGGTGTCTCCTTCCCGGATCTTCAGCGCCGAGAAGATACCTCCATTTGTACGTGGATTGGGGGAGGTGGGGGGGGGGGGGGGGAGGAGGAGGAGGATGAGGAAGGGGGGGGAGGGAAAGCGCGTCTCTGAGCGTGTGTTTGGAATGAGAATGTGAACGAGCGATGGTGTTTCTGCAATTTTCTGGAAAATCAGTTCAGTGAGAGAAGAAAACGCGGCCGGTGCTTTCGGAGGCGGGAGAACTGTCCGAATCTGAGTCCGGTCACCGCATCAGCCCTCCGGGTCCTGATGTGATTCTGGGGTTGGGAAAAGCCTCTCCAGGAGTGAGCCGCTCCTTGCATTTCAATGGGCGAACTCATCGATCACCTCCGATCCGAATGCACAGCTGTGCGTTTCTATTGCAACCGTCTCCACCACCAGATGTGGAGACTGCGTCTTCCCCCCCTCCCCTCTCAACAGCCTAGTGCATCTGGACAGGATCCGCAGTTGTCCGTTATTTCCCCTCCCCGGGTCCCTTCTTTTCCTGCCAGATGAAAATAGAAATGGATACAGAGTGAAATCTCCTCCTGTGCCATATGTCCGCGATGGTTTCCCCGCCGCCACCTCTCACCGCAGCCACGCTACTCGGGTTACACGCGAACGCCAGCCGAGGGGGGCTTCCCCAAAACCCGAGCCCGGTGACATTTGTTGATATTTGATGATGGACTGTGCGGCATCCCCTCCTCCTCCTCCCCCCCCTCCTCCTCACCGAGGCGTCGGTCACTGATTTTGGGCGTGATTGCGCGCACTTGGAAACGAACACGCACAGGTCCTCAGTCTAACGACGGACGTCCTCCCCCACTTCCGCGTGGGGAGAGGGAATAAAAAAAGAATGAATTGATTAAAAACGAAAAGAAAAATAATGTCCACAACAATCATCTATAATCCAAGGCTGGGGGAACAAGACTCCCGGACGAGCAGGATCCGGAGGAGCAGAAACAGACCGCTGGGGGAGGCGGCATCATCACCACCATCATCAATTCGAACGATACGACGGTGTGTGGACGCGGCGCCTCGCATCTTCTCCTCGGCCACCGGGCAGGAGCCGTGCAGCGTCGCCCCCGGGGCTCCCAGAAACGCTAAGAGGCGGCCGGCCCCGCAGAGCCACAACAAGTCCAGCGCCTCGTCCCTCTGCGCTGCTGCCCCCCCTCCCTCTCTGTCGGTTTTTTTTTTCTCTCCTTTCCTCCCTCGACCCCCCGGGCGGCACGTGAGCCAGCCCGCAGACGGCCTGCAGGTTGTATTTCCGCGGAGATGAGCCTCGGAAAACGGAGGAACCCGACGAGCGGAGCGCTGGCCCGGCTCTCCTGCGTCCCGTCAGCCGTCGGCGTTGAGCCGCGCACGGAGCTTCTGATCAGTGTGAAGGGAACCGAGCGCCGCGCGCAGGTCCGTGGCCAAGCATTGCAGCGCACGACGCATGGCACCTCCCCGGAGCCGCCCCCCCCCCACTCCGACCCACACCCCACCGGGCACGACGGAGACGTGTGAGCGTCAGGTGCGGCGACTCGTCCGACCCACAGTCCAAGGAAATCAGTCACAATCCTACAGTCGTAATAAAAATACGCACCAGCCAAATTGTGGCTGGAAGCCTGGTTTAAGCACCAGGAGTCGGTCCTTCATCCCTCAGTAGATTACGGGTCTCCACTGATCTTAGGGGCTGATGGTTTGAGAAGAAGTTGCTCACGGCTTCTTCTCGTGACGGCCAAGCCTCCTCAAAGCCACCCAGCCTTTGCCGTGAGCAAAGAAATAGTAATTCATATAATACACAGGCGAGTTGGGGGTACAAGATAGCCAAGAGTCTGATGAAAAACTGAATCCCAAAACGGAACGCAAGAGCAACTTTTGGTGTCTATTTTGGGGATCCTCACAGGATGGAGAGATTTAGATGCTTTCAGTATCTGTTGGCTAATGTACAAAAAAAGCATATTTTTGATGAACATGTTCCTACTTTCATCTCCCATCTGACAGTTTACACAATTATTCCATACCGTACCAAGCCAAACCCAACCACAACATTTTACTCGATTAGGATTCCTTGGGACAACACAGCTTGACCACATGATGACTTCCGCTCATTGTCGACTTTGGACAATCTCATGCATGTGCATTAAAAAAAAGTGTTGCTAATAAACTAAGTTGGAGCAGCATTTCATCTGCAAAGCCAGGAGAAGAGTTGGGAGAGTTTGGACTTTTCCACGTCTTTCTGCTATTTTGAGTTGAGTTTGAAAGGAGGTTTTATCTCCCTTCATTCCTCCTTTCCTGTCCAAGCCGTCTGTCAGTCTGGCTCTGGCATCTGAGTAGTCTTTGATGCAGACCAGTAAGCTGTTTGCTTGGGCTAAACCAACCAGGCTGTCACCTCTCCAGAACCGGAAAAGGAAGGTGGCGGTGGCGATGGCGATGAGAAGGGGATGCGGGGGTAGTGAAAACCAAAGCAACGCGCCGGCCAGATTCTGAGATATTTTCATTTATAGTCATCAGGAAAATAAGAACAATAGAGTTAAAAGGATATTAAACATAAAAAAATATCAACTTAGGCCAGTTTAGCACTTTGACGCTGTCCATGGTGCTGAAACAACCACTGACGTGTTTCCAAAGCCGTCTGGCACCGTCCAAAGTGCGGAAACAGGAGTAGAAAGCCCTGCACACATCTGAAAGAAACGACCTCCACTGTGCATCACGGTGGGATAGCCACACGACCTCCAGCCATCTGTTAAAAGTCTGAAAAGTGTCGGCAGCTCGTGCTCACAGTTTGTCTCCAGTTTGGCCAGTAACCGCCCCTCGTTTGGAGGCCTGATTCTGTTCTAACAACTAATCAGTGGGACGCTCAAAGAGGGACATATGGTGGATTACTGGGATGGATCGGGAGGCAAAATGTGAGACAATGAAGAAGTCGGCAAAGTCTGATAAAACTTGATGGAACATCTCAATCCAGTGTCGGAACAGAGTTGTGCCCATAATACTTTAAAAAGTGAAGTGAGCAGACGAGCAGTTTTTATAACATACAGTTAAAAGCCGGAGAAATAAGTTCCCTCCTGCAAAGCTCAACAAACCAAAAGGTGGCCGTCAGCCCATGTGACTTACTTCTGGGAATTTCCTCTACCTGCCTCCCATTTGAGCAATAAAGATGCAGCGTATGTTATTGCGTATGGTCACTGAAATAAACTCCCCCTGCACCGTCACACTGATGTTTGTTTCTGTCATATGCTTCATACGTTTCTGAAAGACGCTGTACGAGTCATTTGTCTTATGATGGCCTGACTGTGCTTTTATTTCCAAGACGCCCTTTTTCGACGTCACAAGCGCCTGTGTGCGTGGATTTGCTCGTCATCTGATTCCCGTAGACTAGCGGCTACTAACGGGCATGATAAAAGCCAGTTCCCGCTGACAGCACGGGAAAGAGAGTGAAAGCGAGTGTCGGGAAGAAGTGTGTGATGTGGTGGTGGTGGTGGAGAGATGGTGGGGTGGAGTGGGATGCTGCTGGTGCCTGTGATTTGTGCGATCATGGGAAGCCAGGCAGCGGTTGGATGCCAGAGGATGACAGGTTGCCCCCATCACTTACGGATAATGAGGAAGGACAGAGGAGGAAGGTGACGTCTGGAGACATTTCGCTCTCCCCCTCCTTTTAATTTTTTTTTGCACACCAGCATCCCTCCGTTATCGCTGCTGCTGCACGGACAAGCAGCTTTCCCAGGCTCTCTCCATTTAGTCTGTGTGTGTGTGAGAGAGTGTGTGTGTGTGTGTGTGTGTGTGTGTGTGCACGCTGTTGAGGGAGTCGTGCTGAGGCCCCGATGCGCAGCATTGTCATTCAGGGAACGTTCACACAGGCAACCCCCGCAGGAAGTCCTGGCACCTCCCCCCTTGAAATGACGCCCCCTCCCCATCCTCCCCCTCCCTCCCCCTTTCTGTTCTCCTGATCTCACTCAGCAGGCGAAAGCTACAGAGCCGCCTGTGAGGTGGAGAACGAGAGGCCAGAGAACGACAACACGGCAGGACAAGGGCCAAAACGCATTCAACTCAAAAAAGAGAAAACCGACATTGTGATTTACTTCGGACTGTCAATGTCACTTGTAAGACTTTCGTTCGTAAATTACATCTATTTTTGAGTATTGATGTTAACGACCCATCTGTGCAGAGTGCTTCAGGAAATATTTGTGGATTATATTAAAAGAGTAGCAATAAGCAGTTATATTTTCCTTGAATTTGAGTGTCTGCTGTAAATGCAGCCTGAGGTTTTCATCTTGGGCTGAATTTTAGACAAAAGAACATTTCTTTGCTATAATGCATTTCCCGTCCTGACCAACCCAAACTGTGTGGCGTTATAGACGCTATGGTGTGTTCCCAGTAGAGTGTTGATGCTGGAAACCTCCAGGTGTGAAAGTATAACTAGTGAAACATAATGCGGGTTGAGCATAAATACACACACAGCCTGCACAGTCAGCAAATCTTTGTCCTGGATACAGGAAGGTTTGAAAAATGGAGGAACATTTCGAAGCCCGTGTGTCTACATTAAGCCGAGAAAATCCATAAGCTTCTTGGCTCTTTGTCCAGACAGTGTTTCTCGGCCCTGAGTGGAGCTCTTTCAAAAGAGCCTCCTGATTGTGTAAACGTGAGACCACCGGTTTGTGGAGTGTTGGGGGAAACGGAGCTGTTCCATCTGAACCCAAACAGCTGGTGGAATCATGGAATTTCACTCCTCAAAACCTCTAAAATGACGAGCCGTCAAAAGCTTCTGCTGAAATTCTTCTAGTCTTCTCCTTAGGAATATGGGGAACTACTTTGTTTCCGGCACTTGGCAGACCAGAACATTTTGCCTTAATAAGAAACATTTAAGGCAGTCATGTGATTGATCAGGGTGAGGGACTCTGCAGGGTTCAACATGGAAGGAGGTAGACGTTGCCCGAACCATCTGGTGTGGTCGCATGTTGGGCTAACACGAAAAACAGCTCTTAAAACTAACCAGGCTTAAAGTTACAACGTGCAACGGTCATCTCGTTTTTAATAAAACCTGAAGTCGGACTCCCTGAACTGCAAGAATTTGCTTCTGAGAGTTTTTTTTAAGCAAGGCTAATCTTTCTAACTAAAGAGAGAAATTCAACAACTTCTGCTTGATTGGTCAAGTTTTGTTTTTTTGGACTAACACCTGTGCAGAGCGTGGGGGATGACAGAAAACAGCAGAGCTTGGAGAGGGACGTAGGTTTAACGCAGACAAGGTTTTAATGAGTGGCACCACAAAAGCCAGTAGCCAAGTTCATCACCAAGATGGCTGCCACATCACAATCCCAGCACCGAAAAGTGGCATGCAAACTTTCATGATACCGAGCTATTGTCGGACCACACTGATAAAAACCCGAGACCCTCCATCGTTGGCTACGTCTGCATTATGCCGGGTACCAGCTTGTTTCTGCAGTGACAGATGGGAAAATGGGTGATTCTGCTAAGCACGTGTGGAGAACTGACCAGGGCCAGTCTCAGGAAACTAAACTACGTTCAGTTCTGCTGGACGTATCGTTTATATCGAGCAGACCATAATACAGCTTTTATCACAAGAACAAGGAAATTTAAATTCTATCCAGACAATTTTACTTTTAAAAGTAAAACTGGATGCGTTCTGAAATATTACCACCACATGTGAAGGCATCAATGCAAGAGTTTGTACCAGGGCTCCACATCTACACACCAGTGTTAAACCAGCCGTCTCCAATTAACCAATTAACACGGTCCAGAGTCTGGTTTGGAACTAGTACCCCTCCCCCAACGGAGGGGGGGTCCTGTGAGGTGGTCTACCACAGGGAGGACTGGCCAGGGACAGAGATGTTCAGATCTCTAAATAAAATGTAACTGAAGTGCTTAGATTTGCCATTCTGTAGCGTTTGCAAAAATGTAGAAAAAAAATATTTAGAACAGAATTTGCAAGATACAGATCCCTGAAAATCAGAAAGGCAACAACGATTTTCAACATCCATTTTCTACTACTACTGTTATTGGCAGCATCACAGGTACTACTAACTCATTTTACAGGAATTTATTTCTTCTTTGAAGATCAAAACAAAACTACAGCTCCAAATATTCCCCTTCTCCGTTTTGTTTTCCTTAATACATCCACAGTTCAACTGCGTTCACTGGACATGACCCCAAATTGAGTTTTCACTCTGCCAAACTAAAATCTAATTAATTACGACTTTTTCCAGCCAAGCTGCTGCTGAATGTAGTCATGCCAGAAACCTCCGCCAAAGCACAAACGCCACAATTTACAAATAACTTATTTCAATAGCATTCGAGAAGATGCATTCAAAATTACTGACCACCAGTGAAAAAAATATTCCAAAATTATGAGAATAAGAGTCATCGTGTCGGTGAGCTTGGGGGGTGCTGCAACGCTGCAGTAAAAGCTCGGCAAAGTGCTTTGATTGGATCAGATGGACGTTTCCAGTGAGAGCACAACTAATTTGGTTTGGTTTAGAATAGACAACCAACCTAAAATACAAACAGACAAAAAAATTAAATTAAATTAAATTAAATAAGCCTTCACTTGTGCTGCTGCTGACCCGTGTTTCACTAAACGAAGAAAATTTAGGCAACACACGATCACACGACGCCTCTGTGAAACTACCGGCCTGTGTGGACTATGTTCAGGAAACGCTGTCGATGCTCGTGATCATTGTGTGTGTGTGTGTGTGTGTCTGCTGCTGGTTACACAGACGGGCAGAGAGCTACACCAAGCTGATGTAGCATCCAAGCTAATTAGAGAATTGCTCTCTTTTTGGCTCCTTCTCACACCGTCTCAACCTGTATTAATTGATTGGCTGGTTAATGGAAGTGGGGGGGGGGTGCTGGTCTCAGCTAATGGACCCCCGCTCCTGTGTGTGGAGTAAGCATTCTAGTCCAAGAATCAGCACTGCAACAGTGGACAGAAAGGAGGAGAGAAAGAGCAGCGGAGGCGAGGAAATCAGCAGAAAAGTCTGAGATGAGACAAACTGACTGAGTTTGTCTGTTTTTATGCATTAATGAGGTTAAGAAAAATCTTGAAAAACAGCTCACGATCAATCCTGTCATGCATTAATAGTCAAACTAGAGGCCAAATGTAAATGTGAGGATTTGAGGTCAAGAGGCAAAATGTCTGTTCAGTGGCCGAATGTTATAGGACATACGTCTTTAATAAACAAGATAAATGACGTGGGTTCTGAAACTGGCTAAAATTATACTTACAAACGCACCCACTCAGTTCATTAATTCAGTGGCACTGAAATGCCTTTTAATTTGCCAAGCACAAGGTCTCTTAACTTCCTGTTGAATCATGATTGACATGGTTGGATTAACAGACACACATGGTGGGAAAGTCCATGGAGCTTTGTGCAAATCAGAGAATGAAAAGAGTCCAGAATCCTTCTTGGAGCCTTTTCTGAAGAACAGTTCTCAGATGATAAGTTGTACAAACACTTTCCAAGGACGCAGACTGTTTCACAAATCAGAGGACCATGTCTGATGGTCAGAAACAGCCCAGGAACCATCATGGGTCTGCCATAAACTTCAAGGACTGAAAGGCCACTGTCCACTGAAGACTTTATCGGAAAAAAAAGACCTTCTGGAGGAAAGTTTTATGGTCACATTGAACAAAGATTGAGTCGTGTTGAGACACTTTGACCAGCGGCATGTCCGTAGGAGTAAACGTGACACATTTACTGTATCAACCGTTAGGATCGTACTCTGAGGCTGTTTTGCAGAGAACATGCGGAATTATAAAGGGGATTTTTTTAGTCTAACTTCAAACTATGAGCTAGATGGTTGAAACTAGGACAACCGTGACTGTTCCAAAGGGGAGAAAGACCTCAACCACCTCTGAGCTGACTGGATGAAGCAGGCCAACATTAAGATTTTGGAATAGTCTTGTTTAAAATTGACCTCAGTCTTGTCCTGCCTTCTTCATGTGGACAGATGTTAAAGGTCGGCTCAGTCCCACAAAACCAGCTAGTGAAAACGAATGGAGCTCCACCAGTTCTGCCCTAAACAGTGGTCAAATATCCAACCGTAGCTCTACCAGAAGCTGATGATACAGATCCACTCAATGGCAAACTCAAATCTAGCAAAGTAGTGCACATACCAGTACTTTGTGCTTATTATCCCACAATGCAATGCTCCTTCATTTACAGATTGGACATTTATCGTTGTGCACTTGGATTCACAGTAGGTGGCTTAGGTGTCCAAAATATCACTCTGCTCACTATTGAGTCATCTATTCAGTGGACCTAAACTGCTAACACACCAATATATTAATTATATTTCAACTAAAGTTAACAATTAACTGGTTTAGATTTACTGATTTTGTTATTTTCAACTCAGCTTTTTTAAATAAAGTTTATTTTCCTACTAGTCCTCCCCAAATATTTATTGAAAATAAATGGCATTTCCTTGATTTATAAAAACATTGACACAAGCTTCATCAGAACATTGAAGGGGTGAAATATTCCTTAAAAAGCTCCGTAGGTGCTGTGTCCTATAGTCGTCTCATAGATTCAGCCTCAACATTGCCACATCCCTTATTAACCATTACTGTCCATCAAAAAAAAAGGCACATGAGATTGTTGAAATCAAAACATATACAGGAGTTAGAGACTAATTTAGGAACAAGCCTCTTCTGTTCATCCGACTAGAACAACTCTGCAATCAGGTCAACAAAGGTGTAATTTTTACTACATTTTAGCATTTTCACAAGGGAATTATATTTTTATATTTCCCATTAACCAAAATCAGACACATCAATCGTTTCTTTTAGAAATAATTCTGCCTCAAATTTTAGGAAGCGGCACCTTATACAGGAAGAATCACCATTAAACATAAATAGAAGATCAAGCCCATTTTAAGAGCTTAAACCTTTTTGGCAGAATATCCAGAATGCCAGTTTCACTGCAGCACAACGTGCGGCCACCCGCCAGGAACGTAGGGACGACCGGCAGAAAGGCAAGCGAAGCACGTCAAGCCCATATGCCTCAGGAAGCCCAATACCCACCAGGCTGAAAGAAGCATCCAGCTGGACGAGTGTTAAATTCTCAGGAGGATTGAGTTGTTTGGGTGAGTTCACCCCTTCACAGTGTGCATGAAATATCAGCTAATTAGGGAAACGTCAGAACTCGACAACGATCTCCCATCATGGCTTTAGTCCTCAGTGAATGTTACTAAAATTCATCACACTGTTACTACAGTTACTTTAAGTGGGGAAAAAAAAACGGAATTAGTCATTTTTAGTGTCACCAAGTGATTGATAAGTGCATCAACCAACATTATTTCTGACCATTGTATCGTTTTCTCATTCAGAATCAGCTTAACGACTTTTTTATTTCAAGCGTTTGAAATGATTCATTACCGAGAACAGTAAAGAAGAGGAATGCGGGGGAGGGCTTGGCTGCAGGGAAAGGGTGAGAATGAACGCGAGCAAACCGCCGGGATACAGATCTTCTGTAACAGAGAAGGTAATGTTGCAGGGTGAGAAAGAGGAGGAAGGAACGAATGAAATGGTAGATGGATGAAGTTAGATAACTTAAGTGGGTCAGCGTGAATTAAGCATCTTCACACAGACTAATCGGACACGTTGATACAGTCCAGTCAGAGCTGGACAGAGTATTTTACTACATCTTCAAAACGTAGTTCACTGCTGAATGTCATACAAAGAGAAACAAAAATACAAATTACAAGTGGGAAATAGAAATTATTCTATATTAATTGCACCATATTTGCTTCTGTTCCCCTCATCTCGAAGTTGAGGCGCTTCACCCTGAAATCCACCTATTATTCATGCACAAACATGGACCAATTAAACAATCACAGATCAGGCCGGAGATGCAGCGTTCCACCTGCATGAAAGTAGGACGAAGCAGTGATGATCCCAGTAGTATTTGGAGCAGTTTTTCTTTTCTTGACTTTACAGTGTACCCGGCGCTCCGTGCGAGTCCCACTTTGCCCAGAACAGAAGTGTTGTGCGTGCACATTTGTGACGCTGCTGTCAGAACAGGGTCTGTCGACGTCTGGGCTCTTTGTCTGCCGCTTCGGATACAAAATGGTGCAACCAAAGAGAGAACAGGTGAATCAGAGCGGCCTGTGGATTTAACACCGTTTGTATTGTCCTCTCAGTGCTGAACCCGGCATTTAAGAGAGGAAAAAACACACATGACATCATGCAGCGAGGAGCAGTGTTGACCAATCTTGTAACTGAATGCAATATATACTGTGCATATGATTTATGTAAAGACGGTCTCTCCCAAAGACAAGGGACAAGGACTTTACAAAGTTGACTGGACGGGCCTTTTTGACATCATCTGTCCAACTACAATTAAGAGACTTTTGGCTTTAGGCACAAACCCAACTTGGTTGGGTTTAGGGAAATGTAGTTCGACATGAAGAAAGTACTTCCAGGGTCAGGGGACATCCTTTGCTATGTTTGCGGTAACCATGTGTTTATGATCAGGGATGATACTTGTAATGCTTGACAGATAAGAAAGGGCTCAGACAGACAGATGAAGCAGGCAGCTCAGTTATTTTCTGTTCATCCATGACCCTCCTCAGACTTTCTACAATAACTTTGATAGTTTCTTCTTTGTTCCCGTCATAATTACAGCTAGAAAAGGCTTTTGCACTTGACGGAAAGTAAATGATTTTTAGGGAGATTTAAATGACAGATTCTTTTGTGCTTGTGCAACAAGTCCTCAAACCTTAATGCCCATGTTAGCTAATTTTTACCCATCCATACAAACCAAGGAACCATTTGGTCAAAAACCACCAGGCTATGGCTGCCACTGCTCCCTTCAGAGGGTTGGGTTAAATGCAGAGGACAAATTTCACTGTAACGTGCCCAGTGATGAATGAAGGTTGGTCTCCTTCTCTTAAGGTAACGCTAACGTGGCTTATGTGTGAATACAGTATATAGTCATTCTCATGGTGTCAGGTGCTGATGGAGTGTCTAATACAGACACCAAATGGTGCCTGTGGCATCCATATATGCTAAAAGACGGGAAAAAGCAGCACAATTTGACGCCTCAGGAAGCCTCTATATCTGACACTGTGGGATGAGAACATGTTGCACGCACATTCACACCTACAAATACTTTGGAGTCACAACGATTCCCGGCTTCATGCAATTTATTTACTCCAAACTGCTGAAAACATGTTTTTGAAATTGCAGCAGTTCTGTCAGTGTTAAGAGTAAGAGGTGTGTGTTTTTGGCGGTTCGTACAGGTGACCAACAGGAGGACAGTCTTAAGACCCGCTCCAACGACTCTGTTGACGTGCCCGTTTGGCCGCAGGCTGCATGTGGTGGTGTCGGCACACACGGCATCTACTGCAGCTGTAAGTGGCCAGATGGTGATTCAACAGCTGAAATAATTTTATTCTCCTTCTGACCTGAGGCAATGAAAAAGTGTCAGGCTACATTTGATTCACTTCACATACGTTGACCTCCATAACTTGCAGTCCTGTACTGTGTTACATGCAGGGCACCGCACTTCTTTCATTACCTTATGTGGATACTGGGAGGGTGCCAGCGACTGGGGAGAGGATCAGCTGCATTCTGTCAACCAAATATTTGCTGCAAAAGAAAGGACCCCTTGCACAACTGTATCGTTATAGGACCAACACATTTTGCTCAGAATCTACAGATAACAAATAACATGTATAATAAGTTGCGTGGCAATCTGCAAGTGTGGCTGGTGGTTTGATCGTTCCAACCAAATATTTGCTATCAGCAATCATGTCTTAGTTGGTCTGGGGGCTTTACTGTTTGGTAATAGTTTCCTCAATAAGAAAAATGTAGCCGGGGCCAGGACGGAGGAGGATCCAGGTTCATTTCCCTGCCTGGGTCTGCTTGAAAAGAAAAGAACAGACCAGGCGGACTGGACTTTAATGCCAGTGTCTGCCTATTTTTGGTATTTTTTGTTGGCGTGAACCCCGATCTCTCCAGGTGGTTTCCTGGCTTCCACCGACTGCACTGTGACGTTAGTAACAGACAAATGGTTAAAAAAAGTAGCTCCTGTTACGGCCGTCGGCAACAAAGCCTGGAATAAAATGGAGAACGCCAAGTAAATCCAACTCTTATCCCCAGTCACGAGCACACACGTACCATGTTCAATACGTCCTCTGAAAACAGGACGTTAGAGTCAAAGACAATGTAGGTAATGTAACATAGAATGACGAGAAAAGAAAAGGAGCAAAGGAAATAATCTATGGTCAAAGAAGCAAATAGAGGCGAGAAGAAAGAAGTGAGAAAAGTAGAACAATCAAGGAGACAAGTTGCAAACTGAGGACAAACAAAAGGTGAGGAGCTAAAAATGAGCTGAAAGAAGGTAAAGAAGAGACGGGGTGGAGGAAACAAGGTCAGATAGGAAGGAAGAGACGAGTGCGGTGACAAAAAGGAGACAGAGAATGAGACGGAGGAAGCTGAAAAAGAGGAGAACAGGGACAGAGGTAGTTAAGATAGTGAGAGGAGACGGACGAGACGGGGACGGATTTCTACGGTCCCTCACTGAACCCTCACCCTGTGAAATGTCAGTGTGACGGACAAGAGGAAGACGCGTTTGTCAGTGTTCAATAGACCACGACTCTGATGTGACGAGAACCCGGCTCACGTCTCCTCCATCCCCCCATTTGAATTCCTCGCGTCCTCTCTCCGTCCTCACATTTTTGCTTCTCCTCCAACTCCTTTTCCAACACCTCCCATCATCTCTTCACCTACTGCATTTAGTTTCAGTGCTCATGCACATCCCACCTCCGTCTCACCGTTTCTCTCGCCACCTTTTTTTCCCCCCCCCATTTCACACTGTTACTTATTTTATTCTGAGGGACTTCCTGTCCTCTGGATGAACATGCGAATGTGAGAAAGACCTGAATCTGGATACTTGTCCTTTTGGTCATGAGTTTGGCCAGAAATGTTGTTTCCTGATTAGATTAGTAACAAAGTGACAAAGACACGAATTAAAAAATAAATAATGAAATACAGTTTTTTAAAATACCTGATGACTAAGACCTGAAAAGACTCAAACACTCTGAATAAATGTATAATGACCTTAAATAAAACACAGAGTTTTGTTGTACTTTTCACTGGAAATGATAGAAATTGTAAAACTATGTCTTTAAATAGCGGATGCTTCATCCTAAACTCTTGTAGAGATAGTTTCTACAGTTATAAAAGAAAAAGTTCATGTCTAATTCTAGTGATCGTGTCAGCAGTCTCAGTCCTCAGACATATCGTGGTTCTATAACGTCACAGTACGTCCACACTATGTTTCTGAAGTAACGTCGTATTTACCGTTTGAGAACACAGGCGCCATCTTGTGAGGTGCACTGTTCATCTGTACCTACAGTGGCCAGCAAAGGTTCCCTGTACTGCATCTCTTGTTTGGCCAAGATGTATTTTTCATTTAGATTCGATGAGAGGAGAGTAGAACAAGAAAAGTGCCCTACCTCGAGAAGCTACATTCAATAGCAAGTAAGAGCGTTGAGGAAAACCAAGAGCATGGACGGTTTTTCCCAGTAGCTCGATGTTGATCCTACTAATTCACAAGCCAGGAACCACCAGCCACAGCACACACACTCACACACTTCTGAGCTACTACCGTGTGGCAGCACCCCGACGCTTTTAAGAACCGCCACAGAAAGTCAGTGGGATCCTCACAAAATGGAGCCCACCGTTTGATGATTCACGACACTGTTGCTGATGTTCTGCTCTTACTGTAAGTTTAGATTTATAAGTGGTAAGAAGAGAGGTGGGCTGGCTTTACCATTAAAATCCTGCTGAGGGCGGCTTTAATGCGTTTAAAAGGCATCAGGAGTTTTAACTAATTTACCGAGCCAATATATCACGCAAACATAAAGTATGCAAAGTGTTTGTGTGCCATAAATGTCCCCAGCGTAAAGGTTTCATTGAGAAAAAGCTGCGGCTAAAGCACAAGGCGGTGCCCTCGCTAAATGGGAGTGGCTGGCAGCCGGCCAGTCGCAAAGAGGGGGCGACCCTGCCTGCCAACCGGAGGGAGGAGAGAGAGGAAGCTCTTAGGTAGAACACGCCATCATCTACCACAAATGATGCAGTCATCTTTGAACCAATCAGGAAGGAGCGCTTCACTGTTCCCACATAAATTACTCACCGCTTCACGCACACGGAGATGTCAGGCACAAAGTCATCCGGAAGAAGTGTTCAGGTTTGTCTTCACACTGAAGATGAGGGCAGAAGTTCTACTTTTACTCCTCACACATTAAACAAATGCATCAGCTTTAGCGAAAATACTGGAGGATTAAGCACCACTTCTGTGTCTAATGTCCCACATCATCCCCCTTTTCAGCAGGTGAAATGATCAGTTCTGTGGTTTGTTGCTTTAAATGCGAATGGGTCCAGGAAAACCACACCCTGCAATCCACAAACACGGCAGGTTTCCGAATGGTTATTAACCATGTGGTACGTACTAAAACCAAAAAATAATAATAATTTACATAAAATGTCAAACATGGGTCAATATGTTGACTCAACTTTCCAACACAAACTTTCAGGTCAGATGACATCACACTGCCCAGGAAGCCGAGAGAAAAACTCATGTTTTACCAAATTCTGCACAGCTTTTTCATGACTATCCATCATCACAACAGTGGAGTTACAGGTTAAACTACCACAAATCATAATTTGACTAAAGATTATAAACTGAGAGCTGAACAGGTGTTTTTCACTCCAATTGACATAGCAGAAAAAGTTGGTTATTAAGGGTTTACTAACTCAAAAATAAAAATATACAGATGAGAACATAACCTAATGGTGAATGCAGATTGTTAGCAGAAGGTGTGAAACTTTTTGCTCCAGTGCAACAATTCTCCTCAATTTTATTCAAACTAAATACAACAGTGAGACGTCAATAGACATTTGGTGATAAAAGTTTTATATTTCAGCCACTGACATTAGGATCATCATCGTGTTTTTCAGTCCTGCATCTTTAGTTTCAAACTCTTCAGGACGTGTTTATTCAAACGCCGTTTGTAAGATGATTAAACCCAGAAAGACTTAATGTGTCTCTATAAAACCTAAAACTGCTGCTCCGCAGTCGATACAGACGTCAACCAGCCAGTGCTTTTGTTTGCAATTTGCCTGAGAAACACAGAAAATGCTTCCAAATCTCCGCCGCTGCCATGATTGTCTGCTCGCAGCCCAACTCCAAAAACACCATCATCCAACGAGGAGCTTCTTTCCAAGCAGAGAAAAAAGAGCTGCGTCATTACAGGAAGACAGCTGTGACTAAGACTATTAGCTAATTGAAAGACGGACTGCGTTGGCCGCTGCTGCGGCTGCTCGTCCAGGCTGACACGACAAAACACACCCGGCTTCCGCAATAACCATTCCAGACTTCAAGAAGTCAGCCACAAAACGCTCCTTTCAGAGGTTTTCCTTTGAAAAAGAAATCGAGGACTTTCCTCCTATGGAGCAAAAAAAAAACTACTTTCTAAATTCTCAATTATGTCTACAGACAAAAAATAAATTAAAAAAATGCTGAAAATGCAAACCTGCTCTTACGAGTCAGAATGTGAATGGCGTCTAATGGAGAGGTCGACGGCGCAGCCAAGTCAACCCTCCTCCCACTAACTCCTGCTCGGCTACAAGCCAAAATCCTCAGGCCCCGGGTTTGATTAACAGCCCGTTCAGCGTAAAATGAGGCACATACTGCAAAGTGAAGCCGAAGAAGGAATTGTTTTTTTTTTTAGCTCCGTACTCGTAGCAGACGTGTAAATGTAGGAGGCAGGCTGCTGAAGTTTCATAAATGCAGGTTCAAACCTGTGTTTGTGATGGACGTGTGGTGGATGCAGCGTGAAACTGTGTCTTGGAGAAGGAAGGACGAGCAGTTTGGAAGAGGCCGTTTGTTCAAACTGCTGCCTTGTGTACAGTTTACGCCGCCCTCATTAAAATAAAGGACGAATCAATGATTTCGAAACCTTCCATTTACCCGGGAAAGGAATTTGCTGAGCAGTCACACTTTTTTTTTCCTGCAGAAAAGCCTTAAAGTTTCTGCTGTGCATTTGAAGCCTTATGCATATTTATACATGAAAATTTCTCACTACATAAGCATCTTTACATCAGATTGTGTGTGTGTGTGTGTGTGTGTGTGTGTGTGTGTTACCTTCAGTTGAAAGCAAAAACAAAAACATCAGCACAGATTTTTTCCTACTTTAACTGAGAAGCTAAAGTAGAATATATTTTTGACTTTTTACAGGTCACGACACAGAGTCTACAGGTGTTTTTCAGCTCATTCCCTCGTTTCTCACTGTATAAGTAGGACAGCAGGACATGTTGAGGTGTGTGTGAGTTTTCTACCGAACTGATCTGAGCAGTACGCTACTGACACTGTGTGGTCACTAAAGGAAACAGAAATTCTGTCATACAGCTCATTAATGCGCATACACTGAAACATTTACGGCTACTTTACTTTTACTTATGTTGTTCTACTACATGTGACATTAGTGCCGGTTGGTATTAGGATTATTGTGACTATTAAAAGGATTATATTAGGATCTTTTACAAGATGAAAGATGTTATAAACACATTAATGCATCAATGATGATAAATTTTAGGAATTCAGCTGTTCTGCATAATAAGTACGTTCTGCAGAAAACTGCAGAAAATATGAAGTAAAATTGTGAATGTAGGATTTTTACCCAAGTATTTCACCTGTGATCAGTTGTGATTTTTGATTAACTGAATTTTAGAGTTTGTCCATATGACACGTTCTAGAATACTTCAGTTCACCAATTCATTCATTCATGTCTTTTTTATTCTGTTGTGAAATAAATGTGCCGTTTGTTCTCCGACACACACGATCACACATGTTTGTGTCTGCTGCCAGCTAGTGGTCTTACAATCTACTGCAGAGATTTTAATCAGGGTTTTAACAGCATCAGTTTCCCGTCACTAAAGTTTGGCTCTTTGAGGGTCAAAAAAGGCAAGTTTATTCAGGCTGATATTAGAAAAGAAGGATCTTCACAAAAAAAAAAAAAAAAACACCAGATACCTGTTCAACACACTGAGACAAAGAACAAACCCCTAAACACAAGAAAGACGTAGCGTATGCAGGGGAGAGAGCTCGGAGCTCCACACTGGGGAAACCAAACCGACGCTACACAAGAGGATGGTCCAACACAGGAGCAGCAACACCTCAGGACCAGAATCAGCAGTGGGCCTACACCTCAAGGAGACTCATTGAGGATAACAATATACATCCCTGTATCTTGGACCGAGAAGACTAACACTAACTAACCCTAACCCTGTCTCCTAACCTAAGCTCCACGGCCTGGGTAAAATTCACACAGGCCTGGGTCCTGCTCCAGGGCTCTGCCTCATACTGAAGAGCCCAGGGAAGCGCTGCCCTCCAGAACACCTTGCACACCATCCAAACATGCGTACCCAGTCAGCATGTGGATGGTATGTGAGAGGAGTACGTGAAGCCATTTATGTTCACAGGGAGAATCCTTCGCTCAGCAGAGGAGGAGGCCTCAGGCACAACCAGTCTCCCATTTTTCATGCCGACCACCTCATTTGTTGGAGGGATGGAAGGTTTGGATAAGAATTTTCTCATCTGCTGCCATATAAATGCTAACAGATCAGAAATTGTGCACGACCAAAGTTGTGCAGAATTGCATCTAAAATCGAAATGAACATGCACAATTACAGCCAACAAGAACTAAACCGTCTGTGTGTGTGTAGTTTATTTTTCTAGCTGTTGTGAAATCAGGGCAGCGGGTGGAAACACGCAGGAATAATAAAGTATTTCCGTCCGTTTTAAAGTTGGAATACAGTAAGATTTTCATGCTCCTCCTACTCTGCCATTAAGGCCTGAACGCAGCGTGAGCCCCATCTCACCCACCTCATTAAAAACACCCAATGCACAGCGACAGAGCTCCAACACCCTGAAACCGTTTTTAATGAGTGAATCGAGTCCAGCGTGTGGGCAGAGAGTCGGCCTGCGTCACCGTGACGCACTGGGGGTTGTATCACCTTGCTGATACAAACACATGCACGGAGATTTATTCTGTGGAACACTCAGTATCAGACACATCACCGACAACTACACCTTCGTCAACACGAGAGGGCAGCAGTTTCCTCCCCCGGACGCCAAAGCTTTGAGTCTCACTGCATGTCCGTGTGCTGGTGTGGGTGAGTGTCAGCAGATCGGACTTTGATCAAAACCACTGGCCCGCAGGGTGTGGAGAGGTGGAATAAGGAACAGACGTGAGGAGAGTCAGAGGATTTGAATGCTGGGTTGAGGGGGGACTGGAGAGGTGACAGCTTTAAGAATGAGGCCCTGATAATTTAAGACTCCGGACAAACCGCAGCAGAATCAGCCTTTTCCTGACAAGTAAAGGCCCTTTGCTACCAGAACGGATTGTCCCCCAGGATGCAACTTCCAATGCACTGAACAGACTTTTACTTCAGTGGAACACTGTGGAATCAAAGCCATGATGCACTGTGGAAGGTTGAGGGTTTCTGGATTTAGTCCCCAGGAAAGAACCAGTGGAAATGAACATTCAGCCTCTTCTGTCCAAAAGCAAAGACGTGCCGTTTCGGTAAATCAAGCTAAAATCTGGACAAGAGTGTGGTGGATGGTAGGTCACCAGGGGCTGGACTCACAAAACATCTGACAGCAAAACGTATTTTTAAGTTGCCAAGTTACAAAGAAACTTGTCATCACTGACTCTTTGCACAGGTGGTAGAAGCGCAAACATCTGCCGAAACACTGATTATTTATGGAAGAACTAGTACAGGAGTAAAAACTGCTGGTAAAGGTGGAGTTGATTTTGACCATTTTATGTGCTGATAGGTGGAGAACCCATAATGATTCATCGTTATAGAATATAGTCGTAGTTCTTATTGGTTTTATTAAAAAAACATCTGGTTTAAATAATTCATGTCAACTTATAAACACAATTAAGACTATAAATGTGTTTTAATGCAATACGTTTCACTGTACATGACATTTCTGTGATGCTGCCTTTAGAAAACTTTTCTGCACCTTCTGTGTTTTTCCTTATACGTTCCAATTTATGTTTGGTAAAAGGTGTTTTTGGTTCCATGTGTCATTTATACGTCTGACTACAACTTGGGGTTGTTCACGCAACAAAACCACTTAACTTAAGGGAAAAATCCCCATGACTGCACAGTCATTGTGAACTATCAAACAGTACGAGGACAGTATCATCCAAGCTTAAGGCCTGGAGTGTGTCAAATGCATAAATGTATGAGTGATAATAGTATTCATATTTTAAATATAACAATCAGTAAGTAATATCCACAACCAACCAATAAATGACCTTAGTGGCAGAGGTAAAGAAGGGAAGACGTACTAATAAGAGACAGTCAGGGTGGAAGACGCGAGGCCAGAGAGCCAGGACAAAGCGCCCAAACGGCGTGCACCCTTCAGTCAGACGGAGTGGCATCGAGGAGCCGGCGGATGCAAAGTGACTGATCCTGGCAGTAACACAACACAGCATGAAGACGGTCACTGAGGAAGAGACACGAGACGTCCCCGCTTGAACAAAACACGTCCGTCAACTGCCAAACACGCAACACTTGTCCACAACCTTCAATTACGGTTTTGTCAAACAGCATTAAGAAGTAAACGGGCTACGTGTAATTATAGTAGGAGCCGACTGATCGTCAGACCACACTGATATTTGATCAGTGCGTTTGGTTCAGTTACATTTGACATTTCGTATAATTTTGTTTAGAAACAATAACTAATTGGGGCCATTAAAGTAAAAGTGACTGCTCGTGTGTTCTGCAAACAAGAGAATATGCTGCTGAGTGATAAGAGACCGGAAAATGAAAAGTGAGTGAGTGAAGCTGTTGCTGCCATTTACCGGGCAAATGTTACAGGATCATAATGGTTCTAAAACTAAAGCTGACGGTCATCACGTTTTAATAAATACTAAACTATTAATAACTATTTACGTTTATTATTATTATTATTATTATTATTAACTATTTATTAAATATTATATAAACACTATGTAAATATATAGTTATTGTTTAAGTAAATATCTGTGAAGCACATTGTCAACTTGGTCAGTGAAGTAGCTTCAGTGACTAAACTCGATTTGTCCTCAGGCTGCAGTAGCTTTGCTGCAGTTAATCTTCTTCCGTTGTAAAGTAATTAGGATCTTGCAAAGCTTCTTCGAAACTGCTAAATCTTTGTGGTGCCTGGATTAACCATTTCTTCTCCGACGCAGCAGCGCCGTGTTCCTGTACAAAGGTCCTGCAGCACCGTGCTGGGGTCCTCCACTACAATTAGGTTCGAGTTGTGGTTTGTTGAGTAAGAAACAGCCTGTTTTGCAGGAGGCACCAAGTGCAAAATAGTTTCCCAAAAGTTGGGTGAGCTCAAAGGACAGAACCTTCAGGAACAAGCCATTGGTGTTATTAATAATTTATTTATTTGTGGTCAAATATAGAAAATATCCAGTGAGGACCAGTAGGTTGTAAACAAACCTACGACCAAGTCGCAATTTCTCGACTTCATCATTAAGTTTTTTACACTTTTCATTTCTCGTAGGACCAGATGCCGGGTCTGACAACAAATAAGTTATTATAGTGGGAAATTGGAAGGACATTTTACAGAAAATACTCAAAAATGGTTTGGTGTGATTAACATATTAGATGTAATTCATCCTAGTTTGTGTTTAGACCAAAAGGTGAAATGATGGACACGGATAAAACACCGTTAATTCTGATCTCTAAGAGAAAAACACAAACAGTTTTAAACTTTAAAAACTGCAGACATTGTTAGGATCAGATATATTGACCCCACCCAAAAAATTTATGTGTTGCCTGTTTCAGTCTTCCTGGTTTATGAAGCAGGACCTGTCACCCAAGTTACAGACACTTCCCCAAAGCTGTAACTGTCCACAGAAGCAAAATACCATGAATTATGTATAAAGTACTTTTAGTCGCACCTGCTCAGATTGATTTCTACTGTGGGTGAAAAATCCTAACACTGAACTGCAACTCAAACGTCCGTCAGTTCACATCAGTGCTCACAAAGTTCATGTCCTGTTTGATTTTCAACGTTTTCTACACTGAATATTGAGGCTGTTGTAATAGTAACTTCTCTCATGAGAATCTGCTTATTACACCTCATCGCATCCTAACAAATATGTTCTTATTAAATTGTGTTCTATTTATTTGACTTCTCTCTTTTTTTTGGCCACATATGAAATCTGTTCTGCCAGAGACGGCACAGACAGCTAATGCAGCGGAAGCATTTATTTTATCATTTAAAATGGAGCTGGTCGGTGGCGGACTCTTCCTGTTGTACACCATTCGGGTGTGACCATCTAGCCTGCATGTATCAGCTCAGAATGAGACGGAGTGACAGCAAGGACAGGAGGGTAATAAAACCCCTCCGAGCCGTGGACCGTCTGTCCGTCCCTGCACACACTGCAGGACGGGGTAAGTGCGGTTTTAACATGTCATGTCTAATAAAAATCAGCTTTGTCCCCCCCCCAGGCTTTGCTGACACACCTGGTCTGATCTGCAACTGGGTCAGCAGCTGCCTGTCTGTCTGTCTGTCTGTCTTTCGGATTTGTTTGTTTGTCAAAAACCCCACAAGGCATTTGAAAATCTACCGCGTCCACAAGACATGACGCTGCACAGGTTAGTGAACGATGCAGCGAAACTCATTTTAATTATTACTTCCTCCTCTCTGATGATGCAGCCGTTTGTGGAAAGGAGTCCTTGGTCGCTAAAAAAATTGCTTTTGTAGATCCAGCCTTAAATTGAATGTAACATGACGGACCAAAGAACACTTAAAGACTTAAAGGTCGTCTGTCGAGTAGTAATTGTTGTCCAGTGTGTTCGTGGGTGAATTTGGAATGACCGTCACCTCTAAGATTTTAAATGACAGAAGGATTCGAACTATAGTGACTATGAGAATCGGGATGACGATGGCCCCAATTCCAACGGCAGGAGGGGTCACTCAATTACAGAGGCCCCCAGGAACAAAGCGTGTGCAAATACAAAAGCACGGGTGATGGTTTGTGCCAAACGAGACAGGAAGTCTAAGCCAGCCTTAAAGCGGCTCCAAACGTTGTCCTAGAAGTCACTATATCGTTTTTAAGATGAGAACATAATCATTTGGAATATGGGAGCAGAATTTGAATATTGGCCATTCAAAACACTGTTCCAGTGGGTTTGGTGACATGTTCAGCAGCTCAGGGGCCACAGCACCTTCTGGTTCGATGGCGCAGCCACCAGATCTCCACCCAACTGAAGAGCAAATGGAGGTTTTACACTCACATGTTCAACAGCACAAATCAAGGAGGAGCCGTGTCCCATCCAGTAGAGTTCTGAGACTTGGAGAATCAATGGCGAGGTAAAGTGAAGCTGTTCTGGCAGCACGTGGCGGCTCCACATCTCACTAAAAACGCTGTTTTTCCTTCGAATTTTGTCACCAGTCTGTAGTTTTAAACTGGGACCGTAACCCTTATGATCTGTCCGTGTTTGCACAAAATTATTATTTCCGGCAGCTGAACAATGGTGGGTTGATGCGATTTTCAAATGCTTCTCTTTAACGTGGATACAAGTATGGTCCTTATTTGCTGAACTTGTAATTCAAGTGTTTTTCCATTAAGAAAAACACCATATATTTGACATTTCGGCCTGGGATAAACTGAAAGATCCAAACCATAACTGCTGTTGGCTGAATGCCACCGATTAAGCATTAAGTCGTCTTTCTCTGTCTGTAGGTGACCTGTGGAAACACCGCTCACTGATCCCCCACAAGCAAATAAAAAAAGAAGTTAAATTGTAATGGTTGTACGTGAAAATGTTCTGCGCAGCATGAAAACAAAAAGGATAATTTTGATAACATTCATTCACTAAATGCGTTGTGGAAACCCAACGATATACTTTTTTGATTCAGTCACATTGTTTAGGGACAATAGCAGCAATGGCCACTAAAGGCTGATGGGTTAAACTTTAGAGTCATTTGAGTTTCCAAAATGAGATTTAAAAAAAGAAAGAAAAATAAAAAATCTAAAATCAGTGTAATTTTGCATTGTCACGATACTCTTCACTGAGGACATCCTAATGCCTCCTGAAATTTCAGTAAAAGTGAACTGTACTCACTCCCACTGCTTCCTCCTGGCCTGGGGTGTGTTGTGCAGCTTATGTGCCTGGTGTGCGAGGATGACATCCCGGTGGTCCACCAGTCCTCCCCTTCGGCGAATCAGTGGGACAGTGGGGTCGGTGGTGCTGGTGACCAGGGACATGGAGCCCCGGCTGGAGCGAATCCCGTAGCCGGCGCCTCCACCGGCGAAGGGCACGTCTCTGTACTGTTCCACGTGGACGTCATAAACGGCGTGATAGTAGGTGGGGTTGGGGCCCACGCTGCTGCCGCTGATCGGGGGAGGGCGGCAGCGCAGCGGCTGGAGGAGGCCCTGAGATGAGGAGGAGCAGGATGAAGTCTGGGGCCACGCCGCCGAGCCGCCATGGTCCTGAGACAGGGGGGACAGCATGGAGCTGAGGGAGGGGAGGGAGAGAACGGGGAAGAGATTTAACCGATCCGTTTAAGTTTTATGAATGTCGTACCTCAAGTTTATAAAGCAAACCTGTGGCTGAATTCTCTGTTAAGCAAAAAAGAATTGCAGTTAATCACTTCAGTTAACACAAAGAGGATGTTTTGCATAAATCATAGTGAACATATGAAAATAATGTTCCCAGATAATGTATCATTTCTGCTGTAATATCTGATCTGACATACAGTTTATCTGCAGAGTTGAACTTTTCCCATGGTTATGCTTTGACTGCTGCAGCACTTTGAGGTTAGAAAAAGATTGTCACGTCAAACACAGGCTGTTTATTAATCTTTTAATTTAGTTGCCATAAAAAAAAATTAATTGAAACTGCTGCAAGATTAATGGAACTGATTGGAAATATAGTGAACAAATGTAAAATTCTAAAAAAAGACACATTTTATATGTAGACATTGGGCAATAATAGATTAAAACTATCTATCGTGGTTTTGAACGGTTATTATACCTGCCACAAATGCCTTCAGGTTGAAAAAGAAAAAACATTTGATAGCGCTGCGAAATGAACAGCTCATGACTTTTTGTATAAGTATACACTGGTCCCTGTGGGGTAAACCTGAATATCAGTGTTTTATTATACATCAGTTCTGCAGTTATACTCACCATGAAGTATAAGCTGACTTTGTGGAAGGATAAAACAACTACTCTCATTTAATCACCATCATGAATAATCCACTGCCGTGACCGAAATAACAGAGAGGGACCAACCACAGTGATGAATGCAGAGGGGCTCAGACTGTTCATTTGTGAATGGAAAATGAAAAATGAATGGAAGAAGAAAAAGAAAGAGGGAACCAGGCTGGAGGAGGATGGAAGTCTCAGGAAAATCAGTAAAATTGGGTCGTGGTTCAGAGGAGGTGCAGGGCAGCAAGGGAAGAACGTTACCCATGGTCATTCGTCATCATATCACCGTCCCTAACAAAATGAACAAGCTGCTTTCGTAGATAGCATTTCATAAACCTCAACGACGTTAAATGCTGGCATTAGCAGGAATTAAACTACATACGCTGTAAATATCAGTATCTCCCATAAGCCAGTGACAACAGCCACTACAAAGCCTCAGCAGGTTTGCAGCTTCAGCAGTGGGTTTGAAAGGGAGTCTGTGCACGAGCAGCTCGTCCGGAAACACCGTTTTACATATTTACTGAACGTGGACACAAAGCTGGATTTGTGCTGTACGGTCGCAGCAGATCCACTGTAGTTATTTAAGGAACACATTTTGGATTATGGGAGTCAGATTTCATTCAGTGATCATCGTCCATCCATTTTGTGCTTTAATTATTATTTCCCACTGCACCTTCATTTGTTCACGCAGAGCCAAGTGTTTCATCTCCAAATATGAAACCGTCACTGCGTTTATGCGCCTTCATTCGGCAGGATGCCTGTCTACTGCAGCTCCAACGTATGGCTACAGTTTTACTTTGCCTTAACCCCTTAATGCACAAGTATAAACAGTTTTTATGGGGGGAAATCAAAGCCCACATGAGAATCATTGTGCTGTTGTCAGAGCAGGTATACATGGGATTTAGCTGTCACCATAAACTGCAAAATCTCCGGTCTACTTTGTATTTCACGAAGCACGTGAACTCAAGGTCGGGACAGAGTAAGTTGTCCTGTGTGTACCGTCAAACGCCACAGCGAGGATCTGCTTCCTCTGAAGAAGTGAATTTGCTGTACGTTTCTCCATGTGACTTCTCCCAGCTTCTGTTTCAGGCCTTTGTGTTTCTCGTGTAGTTTGCAGTGATTATTTTTCACTTAATGTGACAAGAAAATTGTTGTTACAGGAGAGAATATTATACTAGGTCGCTATAGGTACAGCTGATTCGAACATTATGATGCCATTGAATCATATCATCATCATCATATCATGGCCATGTGCACGATCAGGTGACAACACACTGAACTTTGACACCAGTTCAATACTGTTAATGTTACTTTAATGTAATTTGCTTCTAACAATGTTTCTCTAAATTTCTAGTTTAGGGCCAAAACTTAATTGTGCAGGTTAATAACCTCGTAAACCTACTAGCATGTGGAGCAGGTACAACAACACCCACAAATATGGTGCTGATAACAGGAAAGTGCTGCGTGGAAGCCATGTGTTTTTAGACCAGTAGCTGTGAGTCTTCCTGCTCTTAACTTCTTGGAATTACTGTCACGGCGACAGTGTGTGAAAAAAACCTTTGTCCTTGAAAAAGAAACAAAGAAGTGAGAGAGATGAACATATGAATCCACATTATGAGGCATCAAAATTGCAGAGGACAAACAAAAGTGAGAGGTATGAAAAGACAAATCGGGGATTAACGCAAAGCATTTTTAATGAAATGCCTCTATGACACTAAACGGGCATTTTCATTTTTACTATTTAAAGAATGCTCACGATTTGTGTGTGTGTGCGTGCAGACGTATTGGAAGCAGCATTTTTCCTCGCTGGTTATGTGCTGAGAGTGCATTACACATTATTTCTCCCTGACATGGTGTAAAGTGAAAACTAATTCACAGAGACAAGCGCGCAAAACAGTTTTACGCTCACACTCTGCAGCTACAATGATGAGACATACTGCTACGGTAAGGACTTTGTTGGGTGATTGAGGGTGTGCGTGTACGCTGCAGGGCTTGAATAACACGGCTCTGCTTAAAGTGGAAGCACACAAACCCTACACATTACACCGAGGAAGGGCAAACGGCACAACTAACAAGGACACAGAGGATTCACAACGAGGTGGGGAAATTATGGGGAGACACAGAGGCTGATGGACGGATACAGATGGATGGGAGAAGAATAGAGTGAGACAGTAAGAGGGAAACCAGCATTTACCCCAAAGGTGAAGAGCACTTTAATGGAAGGTACAGAGGTGAGAGGAAGAGTGGGCGAGATTAGGGGACAGAAGAGGAGTGGAGGAATGACTAATTGCTGGGAGACAAAAGACAGCACAGCCGTGCAGATCAGGCGAAAGGCCTGTGTCTCTGTCGGCCTCAGGGTTGGACAGCAGGAGAGACTATGAGGTTTCTGCACCTCGAGCCCAGCCGGGAACCGACCGCCGACGGAAGAAAACCGAAGCCCTGACTCACAGCACACACACACACACACACTGCATTGAGAACCGGGGAGAGCGAGCCGTGTTAGGACTGTGAAAGTGGGCGCCAAGTACAAATCACCAAGTGCTGAAGTCACAAAGCCCCTCAAGATCGATGATTAATCCGTCAATCAAATGTTTGAAATGAGCAGGATCGCCAGCAGCAACTGTTCCTATCCGGTTAAAGAACCTTTGAACACTGATAAGTTACGTGGGCGCACAGATAAAGCAGTCGGTACCACTATTATCTCAAAAAGCATGTTGGCATCAAACTGCTCAGATAGGAATTAGGAAAGTACCTGTTCTCACACACTTAAATTCAGCCTGACACCCGTGAACATTCATGCCATGACTCGCGCTGCATTTGTGATTAAACTCCAAGTCATTTTTCATGAGGCGTTTTCCAGGATTTTGTTGCATTTAAGAAGAAGAACCTGGAGCAATGCCTCAGTCACAGCGCAGCACTGGGACGGGAAGGTCAAATCTGGTCAGGGAAAGAGACGAGCAAACCCCTTTTCCTCACCTTGATGCAGCTACCAGGAGCATAAATTTTCTAAATATACATTAGGAAAATACCTTTTCATCAGTACAGCGAGAAATGGGAATTCAGCAAAGAGCTGACTCACAAACTATGCTGCACATGGTCGATCGCAGCAGCTGCAGTCAAATGCTTAACAGAACATTTAGTCTACAGTCTTCATATATTTATATATCTAAAGTTACCAACTGAAGCAACCAAACTGGTTCTGGCATCGCCTTCATAACCATTTAAAATAAACTGCACTCTGATGGAAACACTCATCTTGTGGGAAAAGTGAAAAAGTTGGTTCCTGGTTGGTTCCTATAGTGTCTTTTCTTACCCCACAAACAAAATAACCGTGAATAAAAAGGACTTCAGGTCACAGGTGGCCCAGGCGTCACTGACTGCATGACATTTTTCAAACTTCATTGGTTGTCAACACTAGCAGACAGACTAATAATGACCTCCAAATCACCTCATCTGTCACATTGTTTGTCCTAGTGCGTATACACCATAAAATGTTGCATTTTCATCCATTCTGCATTAAACAGTAATACAATGAACAAGGATAAATTATGTTTATTTTTGTTAAGCAACGTATTCATTGTATGACCTAAAATATTCAAAACTAATTATGTTTATTGGATCAAATGCGGAAGGCATGGAAATGCAGATTTATAATCTAAATTGAATGGTTGGTTTTGACTATTGGGGATTTTTTTTAAATCTCTAGAACATTCCCAGAAGCTAGAAAAGTTTGTATTATACATGCTGTATTAATAAAGTGCAAGCAAATGCTCAAAAGGGACATTTGGATACATAAGCAGCGAGTAATCAGGGCAAACTTAAAACCTCCGACTGGTAAAAAATGACTAGAAATTGTCCGTCAATATTTGCGGTAGTGTAATTCAGTCCATCTATCTGCTGTACACACCCACCCACCCACCCGTCACTACGCTACATCCACTGTTTCTGTCAGCCGACAGCCACTTGGCCAGTCCGTCAGTCAGCGTGCAGGAACAACAAGCGAGCCAGACTTCAGGTTCGCAGCCAAACAGCTCCTGGTCTCCTGGTGTTTCTGACCTCTTTCTGCCTGTCAGCCTCCTCTGCACAGTCTGACCCCTCTGACTGCTACAAGGAGCAGGTGAATGCTAAAAAGCCACATCCTGTCCTCCACGAGGACAAACGCCCAAACAGTACAAACAGTAGCATATTGGGTCGTTAGATTATACTGTGATATCGAAGATTGCGACGATTGCGCATATTTTTACTCAAAGCATCTTATTTAATACTGCAGTAACTGTAGTGTACTGCAAACTCTCTCAATGCTGTGTTTCTATTTCTGTCTACCCACGGACATTAGACGTGTCAACACAGGCTTCATCTGGACCTTGGCTTATATTGACTTATGTGCAGTAAAATGTACACCTCACATCTGCATGAATGTCACAGACGGGAACATGGAGGAGTAAATGTACTCAGCCAAATGAAGTGTGAGACGGCTTCGCTTGGACCAATGAACCGTGAAAAGAGCAGCACACATTCTAAGAGTGTGTGTCTGTGTGAGCGTTGCACAAACCTCCTTTAACCTGATCGCAGTAGCAGGTAGGTGGGGGGGGTTAGGACCATCTACCCTCCATAATGAGCAGTTATGTCTGTCATAATCAAGCAGGAGCCACTCAAAAAGTTTTGGCTTTGTTCTCATTCAAGAGGCTGAATCACAGGACAGACACATAAGCTGTAAGACGATCACACCAGCAGCTGCAGCACATTGCAGAAAAATACAAAACCTGTTTCTAATTAACAAATGGAGATCAAGTGATTTGCTTCGGGACATGTAATTAAATTGTAAACTGTCTCATTGAGTCACCACGCTCGCTCTGGACATGAATAAAAATCAGTTGGCAACACGCTGTGGTCCATTATTCTGGTGGGAGAAGTGGAAAAAAAATTAATGGGGTGGAAGCAGCGACAGGTATTATTGGAGCTTATAAATCTAGGTTAGGGATGGACAAAATAACTGGAGTTAAGGTTCCTCTCTAAACGAAACACAAGCATCAGGCTGCTGTCCACATCACTGCTCTGCTGAACTGCTCCACGGTGGAAGGGTTCACTTTGGGGGGGGGGGGGGGGGCAACACTGACTCACTCCTGCTTTCATCCCAACTACAGCATAAAAGCCAGAACGCGGGGGGGCTGCCTCCTCTGCTGAGCTCACTACACCCATGACAACCATAGTGGACTTACGTCACACTCTGATTGGGCAGGGCTACCTGGATCTCAGAGAGCCGGACGTAAACACAGGAAAGCAGCCAGTCATGTGGCAGTAAAACAATAAAGATAAGACAAAATTAAACCAAACGCATTGGTCAGTTAAAGATGAAAATCTGCTTGAAGCATCCAGAGTAAAGCACTGAATTTGCAGAACAGCACCTTCCAGAGAATGGAAGGTATAAGTAATAAAGAGCCGTCAAACTGAATCCAAATGAAATATAGATTTTTGCAAAAAAGACCAGCATCGATCATTTTAAAGAAAGCAGGGGAAAAAAAAACTCCTCTAATTTTGACTTTAAAGGCCCTGCTCATCCAAACGGGGGCTTCAGTTGGGTACAGCAAAAACTGGAGTGAAGCTTTTAAAGCTACACTGCTAATATACGGATTCCCTCCATGCTTGGAGGATTTCGAACGGGGGCTGTCAAACGCAGCTCTGCTTGGAGTTTGAAGGATTCGGTATTGAACAGAGCAGTACTACAGGGGTGAGGCTAGAACCAGAAGACACGCTAGATGTTGCTTCTCGGCCTACTGCCGGTCTCAACAGGAAACGCAATCCTTCAATGACTGGAAAAAAATACAACACGTTCAATGGAAACCACATTCACCCAACTCTGCGAGATAATCGTGATGTTACACTCGAAGCAAACTACCAATCTCGGTAACAACCTTTCGAAACAGAAGCAGAACCTTGACGCCCGGCTTCACCAAGACAAACATTTCGTGATTTTCCACACAGTAGCTTCAGACTGATTTAGTGCTTCAAATCGTTGTGTTTTCCCCAACCAGACACGCCATGAAAAGTATTATTTCTGCCTCACTACTTACCAGAGCTCCAGTCCACAAGCAAAAGAGTCCAAGCAGAATCCCATGTGTATTTATACTTCCTGGTTCTCCCATGATTGAGGGCAATGCATAAAAAGTGTTGTTGTTGTTTTTTCATAAAAATTTTTCTTGAAGTTACTGAATGCAAAGAAGTTTTTTTAAGATGTGAAACAAATTCTTGTAAAATGTTTTGTTTTATGGTATTTTTGACAGATGTTCAGTTTCTCTGCCGGTATTTAAGGAACTCCCCCACTGGTGGTTTAGTCCTCTTCAATTAGTTTCCAGGAGGGAATAAATGGAAAATTTTTTTTTTTTTTTTTGGAGTGTGAGCTAAGAAAAGAAAATGCTACTACATTGATGGGGTTTTCTGGGGAAGGAGGCAACAACCTTTCGTTTTTCTTTTCAAAAGAAAGTTGGATAGAACATATAGTTTAATTGTTATTGCCATTTTTTTCCCTCCTAATCTACGAATCCACACTCCAGTACAGTAGGTGGCAGTAATGTGTCTAAAAGCTGGGCCTATAAACCCAATGAAGAAGACGTGTGACAGAAAAGTTAAAAATTTGTACTTACTGTCTCCTTTTTTTTTTTTTTTTTTTTTTTGCTCCAGCCAGGTTGTAACACTGCACTACCTCACATAGGATATTAGCGACTGGAGCTTTTGCTTTTTGGAGATCAGCGGCTAAGTTGGTGGAGGTGTCACCCAGAGTGGACTGCAGGGCTAAATGTCAAAATGTCCCTGGGCAAGATTCAGAAGGCCAAAACTGACCAACCCTAGCCCAGTGCACTCGGAGCGCCAATTCCAAGTCTGAAAAATTGACGAGGGTTCCATCAGGAAGGAAGTCCATCATAAGAGTTTTTTATGCAAGAGTTCAACTGGTCATGTAAGTGAAAGGGTTGTTTCAGCTCCTGTATCGTTCTGATTGGACAACTGCAAGAGGTCTTCCTGTTTGTAGACTTAAGGATATTGGGAACCCAAAACTGTTTGTGGACATCAGCAACAAGAGTATGTAAAACGAGCATGTTGAAAAATCTGAACTAAAAGGACAGATGCTTTGTAATTCTGACACCCAACTTGGAAGTGCACATATTACCTCAGGTCATAATATGACCTCTTTAAAAGTGGTCACATCGGCACGGCCACATGAAATACAGTTACAAATGGTGTGTAGACCACTTTTTTTAATTGAAGGTGACTTACTGGATTAGCATTAGTGAACAGTCAGACTGTGAGGACAGTGACAAGTTCATTTAACCACTTGACAACTTCATTTAATGTGCGTTTGAACTTGGCTCTAGTTTAGAGACACTCACACCGCTTCAAATGTCACAATATTGATGATAAATCAAATCCGAAGCAAGTTCAGTTTGACAGCCGCGCGCTCTGTTTTGTCTCATGGGTCAAGTAAAGCCGACACACAGAGATGGAAAACAATGAGACTGATTGATGGAGTGACGGATAAATTGAGTCAGGGGTGTGATGACCCCCGAAGCAACAGGCAACAGTGCAGGTGCGAGGGTGCATTTGGTAAACAGGGACACAGACGCACATCTGTCAGAACGATTCCCAAGGTTTCTACAACTCTGGAGCTGCACAAGGGTGAAGCAAGGGCATATCTGCCTCCTGTAAAGGTTCACCCATGAGAATTAGCTCCAGCGCTGTTACGATGGCGTAACGTTGGGCCAACACAGGTCGAAATAGTACATGAACATGAGAAGAGGGAATATTTTTGGCTGAGAGGCCCAGTAGTACTTTTTGAGAGATTGGTACATGGAGGTTTTACATAACTCACTCATGCAACAGCGGATCCAACACCCTGCTGAAAGTCTACAATAATAGCTTAAACCTCAGTGTCCGTCATGACTCCTTCAGAAGACGAGTCAAAGGATTTGAGAGATGCTTTTCTTCTCGGCAGCAGCAGTAGGAGACGTGTTTATTCTCTCTATAGCTTCAGGGGGGTCTCGGACTGGAAAGCATCGGCTCAATTTGACCCCGCCGTTCGGCTCTTTCATCTGAAATACCGATTTTCAGTTAGGGTGCAGTGGCAGCACACAAACTGATTATTCCTCTCTCTATTTTTCCCTTTTCGGATTGTCTGTGCGAAACCGAAAGATTGAAAAAAAACTTCAATCTGTCAGCCCGCTGTGAGAAGATAAACAGTATGATGTGGTGATGGTGAAAGATCATCTTTGTAATATTCCACTTGGAATTAAATTAGGAGCCCGGTCAAAACGGAAACGCATCATGTGACCACATCCATCGAAGCAGACTGGCCTGATCGGGGTGGGAACCATGAGGAGTTGCCTCTTGCACTCACTTCCTGTTTAGACGTGGTGCAGATGGAAAATATTTTTCATCTTTGAATGAACCCCAAAATTAAACTAAATATACTTTTATTATTATATTTCTATCAGACTAAATGCTTCAAAGTGGGCAATGTCAACAATGTTATATTTTGACTAAATCCCCGTCTAATCAGATCCGCGTGCATGGGACCAGTTTAGTTAAGGACTGTGATTAGTATTGGGTATTGAGTATTTTAGTATTTTATTTAGTATTTTCAGCTAAAGTAGAAATAAGTCCCAAAGCCTGAGGAGTTTATAATCTTCAGTCAATATTTGTGTTATGAAGAAAATTCATTTTGTGTGATAGTGCCACACATTTCATGTAAAATGTTTGATTTTACAATAAAACTTAGATTTAATATTCAGTCTTTTTTTTTTATCTACAGTATAGTTCTTGGCAATGACTGTGCAGTACCTCTGCTCTAAAGTTCCTTTTACCATTTCAGAAGATGTTTTGTTTTCCTGGCCTCCGACTTCACGGTTTTAATTGACTCTTGTGGCTCTAAGACACAAAGAAAGTTAATGACTAACTGCTAAGCATGGAGCATTGAACAGCTAATGATCCGGACACTTCCCCCTGAGACGTGGCACAAATCAAACCCCTTCTAAAAGAAGAATGGACTCGCGTGTATCAGTCGGACTTCACACTATTACACTTTCATATTGGGCATTTACGTCTCATAAAGGATTTTGCAGAGGATGTTTGGCTTGATCCACGGAACAAAAACTCCAGTAAGGAGTACAAAGGTCTCGGTGTCAGCGGACTACAGTCAACAAACCCGTGTCCCTCCTCTGCAGCTCCTTCATCATGAGTGACTGAGCGAAGGCAAACATGGTTTTTATTGCCTTCAGGAGAGGATCCGTGTCCTGGGTTTCCGTTTGTTCTGAGCCCCTCCTGTCATTCGGGGGTCACCTCGTACAGCACTGACTCAGGAGGCCCCATACTGGAGGCTAATGGTTTGAACAAGCTGGGAATACGTTTTAATTGGGCACATTAAAAAGGCTCCTGTTCAGCCACACTGCAGTTTCAGATGAAACTACTGACAAATGCAACCAGCTCCTCGGTGGCTGATCGCAGGCGTTTACAGCTGTGCTTTATTCTGAGCATCTGTCCCGTTAACTTTGAAGTCGTGAGATTTTAGCATCCGCCTACTTGCATGTTGGTCTCTGCCTGTGTATTTAGGATGAATATAGAAGATTTAATGACATATGAGTGTCGTACAATTTTTTACATCACAACTGATGCCCCTGTATGGGTGAACCTTTTGTACATATTGACTCTTATGAGAAATATCAGCAAATGCTGGATTTATTTTTAAAATCTGCTACATGTTTACCAGGTGCTGATTTGTTCCATGTGTCTTTTTCGATCATTTGATAAACACATCTTGTACTTTTGTACTTTGACTAAAATTTGAAGCGTCTTTTCATGTGAGCAGTGGTACTTACATATTTTATGGATACATATTTAATATTGTGTAAACTGCGTATCCCCAACTGGAAAAGTGATTTAGACAAACTGTACAATTAGGAATTAATCTCTGAGATGTTACTAATTGACCAAATGTGTTAATTATGATACTTTCTGTGATGCACTTTTAGAGCAAATGAAAGGAAGCAAATAATAACAATAATCAAACATTAAAATTATTATTTTTTAAAATGTGGATCTCCACAAACCAAACTAGTCCAATCTCGAGTTCAAGACTATTATTGGTATTATTATGAATATCTGCCCAGCTGTGAATTCTGCCACCCACAGCCGCTGTGACGTCTCCTCCACCCTGTCCTCACCTGTCTGTCAGGTGCTCCGATGTCCAGCGGGGACTGAGGTCGCGGGCTCCGGGGATTCCAGACCCGCCCACCGGGTCTCCGGTGACCCCGACACCTGCCGGGCGGGGGCGGCTGGAAACCAGTCGGCGGTTCGAAGGGGGCCGGTTCTGCGGAGGAGAAACAGCAACGTTCCCAGCAGCGGCGGGGAGGGAAACTCCATGATCACGCCCAGAACATCCCGACAAAAGTCACGTCCGCCGGCCGAAGGATCCGTGGGACGTGGGACGAGGGAGAATCCGAGCAACGGTGAAGGTGAGCGGCTCGACCAAGGACGTCCGCTCCGCATCCGCCACGCTGGACTCCGGACTCTGGGATTCCTCTCTCGCTCCTGTCTCCCCTCAACTTCCTCACCCCCCCCCTCTCTCTCTCTCTCTCTCTCTCTCTCTCTCTCTCTCCCCAAAACCTAAAAAGAAAAAGAGCCAGTGGATTTATACATTACACAGAACAGTCATTCCATCAAAAACGTCACTGCTTTTCTTAATAAATACTATGAATTATGACTGTTTCAAAGCCCAGGTGTCTTCTGTGAAATCAATTAGTTTATATAAGAAAAAAAATTAAAAACCACGATCAGACTGTGTCAGGTGATATTGTCAATAACTTGGAAACTGCGTGTGTTGCACATGGACCAAGAAGCCTGACTGCAAAGAATGGATTCAGTCACACTGTGTGTGTGTGTGTGTGTGTTTGTTTGGGGTGGGCTTCATAAAGTGCTCGCCTTCATCCCACAATGAAACCCTTCCCTCCTGCAGGGAGCGGTCTGCTCCAGGATGACAGTGTCCTCATCCATGAGGGGTCACGGATGATGAATATTACGGAATCATATTCTCACCTCTGTGATCAGATCTCAAGCCAACTGAGCACGTGTTAGATGTTTCAGAGGATTGTTGTTTCCACCAGTTTATGTTGGGTTTTCCTTGAGTTTGTCACCTATCCGAACTTACAGACACAAATACGACACCGAATCCCCCCACGCAAGTTAAACCTTAGCAATTCTCCAAAATAATGGATTTTTTACAAATGACTGAAAGAGATTTTGATGATTTTGATCCAGCCAATGTTGTCACATCAGCGGTGGTTTCATAGATTTGTCTTTAAGGGAAAAAGTCAACGTGGCTGAATCTGCAAAGTTGTGTCAGCAGGATCTGACTTTGACTGTTTGAAATAACATCAAGCTGTGATGCAGCCTCACCTCGACGACACGTGTGTGCACGCTAACATTTAAAAGTGTGCGAGTGTTTGCATTTTTGCACAGCTTCAGTCTCCGTGTGTCATGTTCTGTGCCATCTCTCAGTCTCTGCACGGAAACACAGAACTCAGCATCTTTCCAACAACAGTGGCGCCACGTCCAATAATAACCTCCTACTGATGAAAATGAAAGGCTGCAGCCGTACATTTCTCACACACACACACACACACACACACACAAACAGGGGATTCAAACGTTGCAGCAGCTAAGTGCCGTTTAACCTCACTTAAGGACAAAGAAAGTGGGCTGGCTGTTGGGCTGCAGAGGGTGGGCTCCAGGACACATGCCTGAGAACACGTCCACAGCACACAGGCACAAATGACACCGGCACCACCGGAGCCACGGTGCAGATAAGAACAGTCCGGTCCATTTAAGACTTTAACAAATGGTGCCGGTGTGTGCGACTCGGCCTGAAGGTTAAATGACAGTGTTTGTCCCCGAGCCAGAGACGTTCTGGACCTCAAAGTGTTCCGCCTTTAACCCTCGGCGGTCCCAGCAGGATGTGAGTGTCCTGCCCACTGTTAGTTTGTGTTACGACTGTTTTTCTTACGTTGTGCTGCAGCAGGTAAAGGTGGAACTCATTTAATTTTATCCATGTATCATAATGTATTAATAGTTATTTTCTGTGTGCAAAGGAATTATTGGTTGGAAAATGGTCAAGTGTTGTTCACGTATCTCAAATTGTACTTTGTGTAGTGATTCTGTGGAGTTGAGCAAGTTTATTTTGTTACATAACTCAACTATATGTGTCAAAACACAAAACATATTATTTGACAGCAGAGGTGCATCAAGTACTAGGAGTATTTCCCTATTAATATAGACTCCACTACTTGCAGAAGTTCGCTTCAAACTCTTCACTTAATTGTAAGTGAGGAATTTGATATTCACCCAATAAGTAATTTTTCACTTATTGTTTGTAATATATATTGAAAATTGTATTGATTTATGGTGTGTGCTGCAGACCTCTCGGCCAGGTCCCCCTTGTGAATGAGATCTCGATCTCAGTGGGTCTCTTATCCGGGTAAATAAAGGTTAGAAAATGTTTCTAATTAATTAATTTGAAGAACAGAAGCACGTTCTTTAGCATTTAGTCAGTCAGAAGTGCATGGAGGCCACTAAGGAAACAACCGTACTGGAATAAAGGCTGTTGAAAACATGAATGTCAAAGTCTCATCCAGATTTCTCCAACAAACTCTCCAAGGTGAAAATTAAAAAGAAAATTTAGAACCAAATACCTTTGGCACAGCCGGCAAAATTTGATAATTTGGTTAATCTATAACAAAACACCATGATTTTTTAGAATCTCCATGCACAAAAAATAATATAACCAGAGCTGTAAAATTAAAGCCGAGGAAAAAAGTGATCTAAATTTCAAAAACTCCATTAGAGTGCAAGTACGGAAAACTGTGATTTAAGTACAGTACTTGGATAAATGTACTCAGTTACAGTGGGACACCTGAGATAGACCATGTGGCTTCTGAACTTGTGGGCCTTTGGTGCCGTTCCGCTTGTTATTTAAGAATTTAAAGTGGGGAAACACTGTGCCGAAGTTATTACCTGACAATTCATTAGTCTCCCTCGTGTTACCACTGTGCCCTCTAGTGTAACACACTGACACAGAGACCAGTTCTCCAGCAGCCTGCTGTCATTGGACAGATCCGGCAGAGCAGAAAAGAGATTAGATTTAATTAAAATCGCCCCCCAACCTGCCACCCGCTGAACCCTACAATCTACATTCAGCACACTGTGATTGTTTTAATATCCGAATTATGCAGCCCGTTGATCAACGCCGATGATGACTCACACAAATACAGTCGCCTCTCCACTGATGGCGACAGCAAATGCATCATTGTGCCCGGGCCAGACAGAATCGAGGGGCTGAAAAAAAAAGCCCAACAATGGGAGAATGGTGGTTGTTTAAGTGCTCCAAAGTGGCTCCGTGTGCAGTTTGAGGGAGGACAAAATCAGGAGAAAATCCCGTGGAGTTGGCTGAAAATGGAGCTGCTTGAGCGCCTGCTCTCTGAGGCTGCAGCAGAGCTGGGCCTGGAGAGACGTGAGTTATAACGCCACTAAATCAGTCTCACATCCAGCTGACTCCCACCTTCTTGTCCGTCATCAGCACACGCACAAGCACTTAAAGCTGTGAGCGTCTGCATGTGTTGTGGGGCCGAAGGAGAAGTGTCCTTGCTAGGTGAGAACCAGAAGAATGTACTGAAGCGTGTGTTTGTGCAACGTGTGGATGAGAACGGAAAGTTCACATTTCAAACTCCATATACCACCATAAAATAATCCTGGGCAGTCGGTTTGTATTTGGGTTTAAATAAGATCGGCAATTCTTCTGATTCCTGACACCTTTGGTACTTGCATAATCACTGCCTTTACTGTGGGAGAGGTGATCCTAATGCAACGCTAACACCTAAATTAAAGGTGTTGTTGGCAAAGATTCCAGTGCTTAGAATTTGCATGTGTTTATGCTATCGAACAATGACCATAACAGTCTTAGAATAGTCCATTTTGTTCTGGCTATTCTTTTGTTCTCTGTAAAGCATCTGAACCAACTGTACAGTATTATAAATATGAATTTGCTTGGTAATTATACACTATTGAGTACAGTTAGCAGTTTAGTGGTTGGTTTCCACCACAGGAACCGATATTTGTCTCCCAGGTTCAGGTTCTGCTTTTGGTTCCAGTGCCCTCACTCTGCTTTGGAGACTTTGGAATTCTGGGAACTAAATTTCAACATCCCACAAGGGTGCAGGTCTTCAAGTTCCAGGAACTTGGCAATGGAGGGTTTAAGTGCTGGTGGATCTTTTCTGATTGTTAAAGTACAGAGTCAGATATCAAACATAAGCATAACAAGTATGAAAACACAACCCCACTATGGATAAGCGAACCAGACCTTTATTCTAAACCTTCAGCCTGCAGGTCCAGGGTATGGGGGCAGCGCCTGAATAGTTCCTGAGGTGGAAACCCACCTGTATTTAAAATAATAATAATAATAAAGTGTACAAATTAAGATGACTTTATGGCAAACTTACATTGCCTGACAGTACAATATTCCACATGATGTCTGTTTACTTGCTTGGAAGAAAATCCTGAGTTTATTACTGTTATTACTGTCAAATTATATGATCTAAATGTGAAACCGAAGTTTGATGACGCAAATATATTGGTATTTACGGAAAATACAGGATTTCTAGAATGCTGACATGAACAACATTTATATGTTTCAGTTTACTACATATAGTCACTTTAAATGTGATGCGAACATGGCACTGACATTCTCTTCCAAAAATAAACTAAACTATTCAGGTCCTTTTCAAAACCATAAAACTTTATTTATGACGTTCCTACAGCAGATCATGTAAAGAGCAAAATTGTCGACAAACAAGATCTGGAAATGGTTAAAAGTGGACAATGAAAAACATGAGAGTCAGAGACCATTTGATTTCTCAGTCTTGACGTAGTGTCCTCCCTACTGTCCACCTCACATGGTCATGTTTTCTCTCTTCTCTTTCTACCACATTATCTTTCTTTAAGCCCGTTCTTCCTCACTGGGGACAAGTCAGGTCTGTCGTCACAAACACCAGCATCAAATGTTCACTTGTGTGCTCTTCTGTGATTGGCCTGTGGTTACCACGGTGGCGACATTGGCTGTGGGTTCTGGAGGTAGGACATCACAACCGCTGAGATGGACAGCCTGCAGACAGGAGAGGGACAAACATCATACAAACTGCGCTGTAGTTTGAAAGTCACAACCAAACAGTCCTTGACCATCTGGTTTCCTGTCCAGAGTTAAATGTGGAGGTGACCGAACGTGCACCATCAATTCCTTCGTTGAGTCTGTAAAGGTAAAGAAAACCAGTTACACGTGGCTGACACCTATGCTGCCTTCTGGAATGATGACGATGTAGACAAACTGTACTGCTACCTTGCAGTTTTCTTTCCTGTGTGCATTTGTTGCGGTCCTTGAGCATCTTCGTGGAGTGTGACTTTTTAAAATTACTTTACATTTATTGATCCACAAAGCAAACACACACTCCATTTCTCAGCCTTTTAATTAGTCAATTACATATTTTGATAGGTTGGCACATTATGAAACAATGAAGTTGAGCTCTGGCTTGATGAATATTGAACAGGTGTGTAAAATTCACCCGTGAGCCACATGAAGCCCCTGTCGATTTTATTCAAACTAAACTGTGTTAAAACATTAATAATTTCAATGACATACCTGCCTTCCGCAGCTCTTTAGTCACTCACCCGTTTTTAATAACACGTGTACACTTACTGTACATCATATTCTAGATGTTGGGAAATGTACTAAAATTGACCTTGACCTGCTCTTACACACAGGAAGCTGGTGCATTACTGTAAGTTCGTTGTCTGACATAATGTGCTGAGACAAACCTTTTGTCTGACTAAACTCTAAGCGTATCCCGCTTGTCTTTAATACGGCCTCATAGACCAGATGGCTTTTCCTCATTACAAGTCTGTCTGTGGGGCCTGGACAAGAGCCCCGTCGTAGAGTTCTTTAGAAGCAAATGGAAATGTGCCACCCCTGGAGGTCACACAGCTTTTATTTGTAGGCAGGATTATGTATTTCAACAGTGTAATGTAGACACAAAGCATCTTTGTTTGCCCTTTTTATGAGTAAGAGTTATATTTCTATTCATATCTATACATGTCTTTCCCTCTGGTCTACTTTGTGCAACTTTCAAAACTACTACAGCAGCATGCTGTGAGGTGTACTGATGTGATCAGATGAAGATATTTAAGTTTTGCATAAAACTGTGAAAAGGGTACACGTGTGGTACTGTGCTGCATACTCACATAAAGCTGCTCATCATCTGTTTGGTGTCCTCTGAACTTCTGGAGTTTGCAAAGCTGATGAAAGAGCAGTAGACCGCAATCCAGGCGCACCACTTCAACTAGAGCAAAAGCACACAGATTACAACTGTTAGTTTAGAGAAATATCAAATTTACACAGCGGGGCTTCAGGCGTCCTAGTTAACAGAGATTTTTTCCAAACTTACAGAAATAAAACACATTTATTATGTTTCAACACAATCACAGGTGATAGTCTATGCTTGCATTAGGTAATGATTCTCCTTCCATCCTTGATATTGTTAGGAAAAGACACATAAAGTGGTGTATCACTGCCCCACACATACAGAAAGAACAGAATTTGATCTGGAATTGTCATAATTCTTTACAGCTTCTGATAAATAAATAAATAAAGATCAAGTAAAACAGCATTGAGCCTACTGTAAGAATCTGAAAATGGACTTTTAATGAAATCTGAAAGTTTTATCAATCATTTAAACAATTTGTTTTACAGCAAAAGGGTAATTCACCATTTGTTGATGGAAAATCAATTAAACAAATCTAGTGTTGGACTGAGAGCCACACTAACCCACTGCTGTCTCCACATTGTTCAGTTAATGTGTCCTTACTGCTGTGCAAACTGTCCTTCAGCCTTTCATTTAAAAGGTGAATTTACCTTTAATCTTCTAAATGGAAAGACTGTGCTGGACCAAGGTTTGCCCTTCAGGGGCAACACCTCTTTAGCATGGACGGACACACAAAACATACACAAAGGCAGAGATGGGAGTCAAATAGTGTGAGGGGGTTTCTGTGTGTGTGTATGTATGTAGGTCACCTTGAGCATCAGTCCACACATGCTAAAGATCATGCCAAGCAGGTTCATGTAATCAGGTGTGGGGTCTTCCAGTGTGGGGTTGGTCTCTGTGCTGGGGGGCTTGTATCTGAAACACCACAGAGGAAATCAAACAAACTCACAATGGACCATGTTTTTTTCTCCTTATTTTCCTATGTCATATGACAAAAATCGAGTTCATTAGGTCTGTGACCTTAATTCATAGTAGCCCATGTCTGTGGAAGAGGGATCTCTCCTCTGATACGCCTCATTCACAGTCTGTCACAGTGTGCAGCTCATCACATCAGTGTTGGATACATGTGAGTTCAGCATCCATGTACAACAGTCCCAGACGAAACCGGTGACAACTGTTAAATGATGAACAACATTTTGTAGGAGACCAACTTGCTACCACAAGATGGTCTTTATCATTTAACAATCGTTACCAGTTTCGTATTAGAAATACATTCTGCAGCATCAAGCTAACTTTCTACTGCCACTGAAACAACACACAGTGATTTAAGAACAATGTGGAATTAACACGACGTAGTAACGTTTGTTAACCCAGGCTAGTGTCACCAGTTTGACTGCAGTTGTCAATTTATATATTTGTATATTAAATATCACTGGCGGAATAACGGATAGTCGAACAAATCATAATTAATCAACGAAAAATCGTGTACTGTATAGTGCTGAATCAAGGGCTACAGCAAAATGTAGCAAATCGCTAATCCATTTAACGGGGAATCTAGCTAGCTAGCACTAGCTTTTATCCACTGATAGGCTAGCCGGTTAGATCATCCTGTCAAAAAAAAAGCTCAAAGTTCTTTATTAATAATTCACCTCAAAATCTTATTCTGTCTCCTCGGGTCTGCCATATTGTTTGAGGACATAATACGCTACTACGTCCTCCTGCCGTGTCTTATTTGAAGAAAGTTGGACTTCAGCGAACGACGGACAGCTGACCGGCCTCTTGGTGACTGGAGAACAGTGAGGAGCTGGATCCGGCGCATTTCAAATTAAAAGCTCTCTGTCATCCTGGACGCTTTTGTGGATTGGGATTGTGGCGCCTGAACTTTTATTTTGACATGGACAAATACTCCCAGTGTGCATTGCGCGTACTAGCAAACATGACGGCTAAAAGAAATGGACGCCACTGAATGGATGTGTTGAAAGAAGTCAACATTTCTGCAATAAGCTACACCAGAAGAAACGTTTTGGATGACGAGAAAAGGGGGATAAACTTATTATTATTAGCACTATAACAGGAATACCAGCATGACTCAGCCCTAAAACTGGAATTTGTTCAAACAACTCACTTAAGTGAAGCTAAGTAAGTGACGTTAGCTAACGTTTAACGTTAGCTTGACTGAAGTAGAACTCTCGTTCCTTCTTACAGTTTGTCGTACGGGTTAGAAATTATGGAATGTGTCTTCCTCGTAAACTTGCTGAACTCCAGTACTTTATGAAAGCCAATAGTTCACCGAAATGCTAACGTTTCTGTCTTTGGTGGAGCAGTATTGATGTGTACAGAGAATATGATTGTTTCTTGTCCCCACACAGGTTATGTCATGGCGTTTCCTCAGCCCAGACCTCAGGCCCCTCAGCTCCCCCGGAATCTGCTCCGGACCATAGACTGTCAGCAAGGAGCTGTCAGGGCTGTTCGCTTCAATGGTAAGATCTTAATTTTCACAAATCTGGCTGATAAGAGTCAATTACAAATTGACCTAAAACCTTCAACTGTAGACACTAATCCATACCCTACTGCTGAAATATGTTTTAATTACTTTAATTAGTAGACTGGCAGGCAATAATTTTGATTGCAGTCTAAGTGTTAAATAAGCCAGACATTCGCTGGTATCAGCTTCTCAAATATTAGTATTTGCGAGTTTAAACAGCAAAAGCATTTTTACATGCTAAACCATGAACAAGCTACTTGCTTGTCACAATGAAAATGGGTTTCAGACAAATGGTACACCTGTGATGAATTGCCTGAAATTTCTAGTTTAAAAAGTAGATCCCTTTTCACAAAGGATCAAGAATTTATTTTTTACAATTTGCCTGCATTACCCAGTATGTAATCCAGCCTTGATGTGAACCTACCATGTGAGTCATGCCTTTGTCTCCTGTCTCCCCGTTGGGTCAGCTGATGGGAACTACCTGCTTTCCTGTGGAAGCGATAAATCTCTAAAGCTGTGGAGTGTGAGCCGCGGGACCCTGCTGAAGACATACAGTGGCCATGGATATGAGGTTCTGGATGCAGACGGGTGAGATAATTATCACAGCCTCCTCCACAGCGTGGCAGGCAGGTTAAATGAGCAATGATGAATCACAAGGACATGATCAATTCTATTACACTATTAAAACATGAACAAAAAAAAGAAATGCTCAAATGCTAAATAGAGGAACAGATGCTTAGACAGAATGGGGTACTTTAATGTATTTTTTAATTGTTTATTTTTGCCCACAACTATAAAGAAAGATAATGTCAATAATAAGTTATATAACACTTCATAGACACATCTGTTGTGCTCCTGATGGCCCTTGGATGAAATAACATTTTCTCTCTCATGGCTGCCCCCACAGTTCCTATGACAACAGTCAGCTTTGCTCCTGCAGTTCTGACAAGACGGTGATTCTGTGGGACGTTGCAACAGGCCAGGTCACACGCAAACTAAGAGGTCACGCTGGGGTCGGTACAGCTATTTTTACCTTTTTTTTTCTTCACATTTAATTTAATAAGTGAATAATTGTAGTACATGCATACTTTAATTCCTACCTTCTCCTTTGTTTTCCTTTTGTTTTCTTTTTTTTCACATTTCACTCAAAATTTCCTGTTCACAGAAAGTCAACTGTGTCCAGTTCAATGAGGAAGCTACTGTCATTTTGTCTGGTGAGTCTTTAGAATGTTGATATTGTTGTGTGTATATATTGTGAAATTACTTAATTTATAATACTAAATTGTGACCAAGTCATCAAGACTCAAGACTTGCTTTTTAATCAGTAAATGCACAAATTAAGTTGTTTTTGATTTTGTATTTGTATTGATTCTGGGTGCTGGCTGTTTTCTTACTGACCAGGGTCCATAGATGGGACAGTTCGGTGCTGGGACACCAGGTCCAGAAGATTCGAGCCCATACAGGTTCTTGACGAGGCCCGGGACAGTGTGAGCAGCCTGAAGGTGGCACAACATGAGCTGCTTACTGGGTCAGCACGGGAGATATTGATTTTGCCAAACAAGCCAATATAAATAATCTTCATGTTGGAGTTAATCTTAAAATTGTTTCAATCTCAGATTTTAGCATTACCCCTGCTCATTCAGACAGAACTTGATTTCCAGTCTAATTATTCCCATACTTATTTTTTTGCCTTGCTGAACAGAGGTCACATTTTTTGATTATTGTGTGAAAATATTAACCGCTATGTTCTCTTTAGGTCAGTGGATGGAAGAGTGAGGCGCTATGACCTGAGGATGGGACAGCTGCATGTTGACTTCATCAATAGTTAGTAATGTTTTCTGTATTGTCAGAGTAATAATGGTAGTGACAGTAAATCAGAAAGCCATTTACCATAAAAGTTGCACTATGCATTGAGAAACCGGTGTGTTCTAGGTCCCATAACTTGTGTGTGCTTCAGCCAAGACGGTCAGTGCACTCTAAGCTCCACTTTGGATTCAACAGTCAGACTACTGGACAAGAGCACTGGGGAAATGCTGGGAGAGTGAGTGCAGTTCAGTCCCACTCGTAGCACGATTGCTGACAAACGGTTACCTGAACATTAACCGATGTTAAAAAAGTTGATGCATCGTTGTGTTTCTATCAGGTATACAGGTCATAAGATGAAGGGCTACAAACTAGACTGCTGCCTGTCAAGTAAAGACACCCATGTTCTAAGCTGCTCAGAGGATGGACATGTCTATTGCTGGGACCTGGTCGAGGTAACATCTTTTAAAAATGTTTTCCCTTTAATATTAGTTCAACAGCCACTAAACATTATAAACATTACATAACCAAAAACATACAAGTCTAATGTTTTGTCGGCTGTCTGATTTCCAGGGGTCTTTGTCATTGAAACTACCTGTTGGAAAAGCTGTTGTGCAGTCGCTGTCCTTCCACCCCACAGAGACGTGTCTCCTCACCGCCATGGAGGGCCGTGTCCAGGTTTGGGGCTTAGAGCCAGAAGAAACAGAGGATGACTCCATGGCCGCATAGAGCGGGTGAAAGTAGGCAAAAGCTGCATTTGCTAAAAGGATTGTGTTTTCTGCTCCACCAATAGCCAAGCATATGGTGTGTAAATATAAACTTCAAACTATGTTCTGGCTGAAAAATCATCCCTTTTATTTTTCATTTTTATTTAACCTTTATTTTGCCAGGTAAAAACAGGGGAATTGAGATTTAAAAATCTCTTTTTTTAGAGTGCCCTGGCCAATACAGGCATCAGTTCCAACATATAATAAAACAAACTAGTTGATTTTGAGCATTGAGAATATCACACAAATTCCTTTGGAATTTTAAGAAGAAATATTCACTTACTCCTTGCTGTAGTCAGGTAGTGTCAAAACAATCAGCAGCTTAAGTAAAACCTGAGCCAACCAGACATGACTGTCTTTATGTCTAAGTGGATTTTGTTCTATAGAAAAGAAAGTGAATACTAAAGATGATGATGACGTAAATAACATTTAAATATGGTGGTTAGATTCAGTGTAAAGCTTTGCGCACAATCCAGAAATTAATCTGTTTTTACATCATAAAGGCTGGGCACAGAAATAATCCTGGAGCGACACTGCGACTGACCTTTTGTGTGATCTGCAAAAAATTTTCATATTTTTATACAATGTTATTAATAAACATTTTTATTTATATAAATTATCCCACATCATGTAATTTCTCCTTTTACACTAATGAAACAAATACTGATGGTTCTATGCAAATCTGTCTTTATTAGAAACTAAATGGATAATTCACATATGGATGAGCACATTACAAAATAAGTTAATCAGCATGACAAAAGAATGGCATCTAAATAAATAAATAACTTATCTTACATAAATACAGTTTGGGAACTACTGCAAGAGTAAGTCAGATTTATGAAGAACCTGACTCAGCTGTGTTTGTCGAAGGATATCAGCTTTGTACATATAGTCAGTTCTTTTTCTAACCCTTAAGATTTCACTAAAGACTTTAAATAAATATATTTAAGCTTATTTACAACAATAGTCAAGTAGTTTGTAGTAGACGTATATGTCCATTTAGTTTTAGCTCTGTGTCTGAAAGCTAAGAAAAATCCTGTTGATATAAGTGAGTATTTAAAAATATGTACATTCATAAAGATATTTACATTTGAAAGGTTATTAACTAAGAAAATTAGCCTGATACGTACCTTTACCGGTATCGGAATAGTATTTTAAAGTTTGCATAAGACAGGTCTAAAAATGTGAATCCTTTTAAGGCCCATGAGGTCCCCAGTTCAAGTGAAATCATTTAAATCAGCAAAACAGATTAATAGGTTTTTGACTTATAATTAATAGGGAAAATAGCTTAATTTTGTGCTTGTTGGTTTTGATAACTAACATAATAGGTGAAAGCTTGTCATCTACAATGAACATATTCACTTGCAGACGTTAGAAAAGAACCTGCAGTCAAACGTGTCCTCACAAATCCTCACACACATCCACCCTCCCACCTCCGCCCTTCACCCGTCTGCACTCAGGTGTCTAGCCCACACAGCTGCAGCCTGCAGCAGACAGCTTCTCCACCTTGTGCCAGCGGTGGGAGTTATCGAGGAAGGCCATGTCCTCGTGGTGGGTGGGCCTGCAACAGGGTGTGTAGTGCCACTGCTCCTCAGGTGCAGAGTGGGGGAGCATCCCACTAACCAACAGGTTATTGAGGGTGAGGTCGTGGTTGGAGCGAACCCGGGGACACGACCCGCTGCAGTACTTAAAGAGGACGGTCTCATCTGACTCGTAGCCTAGCCCGAGGTGGCGAACCTCCAGCAGGATGGACCGAAGGCCACACTGGGATTCTAGAGTGGAGCGGCGTGACCGGACTGGGATCAGGATGTTGGGATCAGGTGGTTGCCCAACGCCAGAAGCTTCTGTTGTTCGTTCTTCCTCAGCTGAATACTTGCTTCTTTTGTCCTCATTCGGGGTTGTGTGTGGAGGTGCTGTCTCTCGTTTCTGATCTAGAAAAGGCAAAGAAATATTTTGTGTATCTTATTTCCAAACCGTAGCAAATCAGTATAAAAAGTCATTGAACACTGGAATACTATGTAATTATACACTATACCTTCTAAGAGGTAAAACATTTTAGGAAAAAAGTTAAAACTGTCCAAACATATTATTTACACCTCACTCTTAAAGCAGCCAAAAATTAGATTTTAGATTGTATTTGTCCCCAAAGGTCATAGGTCATGACTTCTCCTTCAGCCAGCACTTACCAATCAGCGATCTCAGCCAGTGGCCATCTCCTCTCTGGACGCAAAACAAGATGACAACCAGCTTCAACAGGGACCTCATCGCCAGAATCTGCTCTTCGTCTGCGCCGTCGCTCAAAATGAACAGACAACTCTGTGTTTGTATGTGTGCAAGTGTCTGGGGTTTCAAGTGATGCTTAAGATGCAGCCGAGTCACAACCTCCAATATATAGCCCTCAGAGTTGAAGGGGGGTGAAGAGATGAGATGAGGTGAGGGGGAAGACAGACACTAACCCATTACTTGCCAGCAGACTATCCTACTCACCTGAGCTTGACAGGGAGCGTAGGAGGGCAGGCGGGCGCTTGACCCAGAATTTGTCCTTTTGGGATTATCTAATTGGTGTAAATCACTGGTTTATTGTTGAGTTTTCCCCAGATGTTTTTCCAGAGGATGTTGGCCTATGGCAATATGGATTCCTGGAGTTTGAGGTTGCTTAAAAGCTGCTAAGGAGTGGACAGTGATGTCACTTTCACGACGCTGTGAAGTAAGCGTGATAAATGAATCTGTATATAGGCAGCTGTAAAAACAGTCGAGATACACTCATAGACAGAGGTTCATCAATAAATAAACCAAAATGATACATGTAGGAAATGTAAAGGAAGAAGTGGAGTGAAAGGCTAAGAAAGCAGGATGAGTCATTGTGGAATGTCTTTTAAAAGGCCCGTGTTGTGCTCCGCTTTGTCATTTTTCTTATTTTAGGGGATCGATGCAGGAAAGCAAAAAAAAAAAACGTTAAAAGGCCAGAGAAGAAAAAGTGGTTATAATTAGAACACAACGGGGCCTGCTTCAGCAGACATTCCACAATGGGTGACTCGTCTTGAGCTGCTCCATAAATTGAGGGATTTCACCAGCAATGTGTAGCTGATGTGTGGAATATGTGCAACATGCATTAAGTTATAGCGCCCAAACGGGCAGGCCAGTGGAATTTAGGGTTTGCAAGTGCATATTTGGACTCTGCCGTCCAGGCGGAGGTCAAACCCTGAAACGCACCTTTTTAAGCATCTGATGTTATTCAGGCTTAAAGAACGAAATGAAAATAAAGTTATTTGAGACATTCCAACCTGTGAAACGCACATTTACTTACTTACTGGGCATCCCAACAGAATAGAGACATTCTTCATATTGTAGGCCACACGTACTTTTCTTATCAAAATGTTTATTAATTTCAACAGTTTTTTACATCCACTAATCCTCTACAGCACCCGACTGTTCCTAAACCACTTCCGGTGTTTCTCCGTGAACTATATTTACCCTCATATGTGCCTACACTTAATTCTGACAGTGATCGGATGCTTCCTGATGATTTCCTTCTAAGTTTATCAACTTTTTGAGTCAGTAATCAATATCTGAATTATCTTAATGTATTTTTGAGCTTATTAAAACTAAACCAATCAAGTTGCATATCTATGCAGGGTCATGTTCTACTCAGTTCATCCGTGAGATGAAATGGACCAGCCATTCATTCCCAGATATTGACCTGTCACTACCAAAATTCAGTTCATTTTTTATGCCTTCGTCACACAGTTAATAGCACGGGGACGACAGAAATACAAAATATGTGGGAAGTAACATCTAATAAAGATTCACTTCAAGGCCTAAACCGCTGCAATATCAGTACATGAAACCATTTTAAAGTAAAAGCAAACAAGGGCAGGTGGACATGCAGTAAACTTGGACGTACAGAGTTATAGCAAAGTTAAAAATGAGTCAAGCCCTTCATATATCAGTAAATATTCACTGCAGTTCAAGTAATGACTACGGTAATCCAACAAAGAACATTACTTTCACTGTGTTTTTTTAATGCCTGACTCCTGGTTTCACTTAGTTTATATATAGACAAGAGGAGTGTGTCCAATGAGATTAGAACTTTATTTATTACACTTAAACAGCCCCATTTCTTCTGTATCATAGCTCTGCTGATATGACTTACTAAATAAATATTGAACTAATAATGGCCTGCAAAATTTACTGCCAGGAATTCCAAGAACTCTTTCAAGGATAAGATTTTGGAGACGGCACTAAATAACTTATTCAAATGAAAAATGACTTGTGAGCTCTTCCTCTAGCTTTGTCCACTCGATTTGTCTGATTCTGACCTAAACACTGGCTTTCGTTTGTGCTTCCCTCCAGTGGCTCATTTGTTTTGTTAGTTTACTTTTAAAATTAGTATTCACCCAAACAGACATTGGACAGACATTTATAGTTATGCGGGAAATGCAGATATTGCCTGAACCATCTGCTTGTAAACACAGAAGACAAAGAAACTCCATAAACCAAAGGTAAAGAAAACAAAAAAATCACCAACATCACAGTCTCAAATACATCCAAGTACAACATGAACCTTATTACTGAACCCAGAGAGTAGATTAAATTAATAGCGATTTAAAGGTGAAGTTCTCAGCCACATTTTACAGGTCTAGTTTTGGTGTCTTAAGTTCGTGGACAGCTGGAAAAGGATAAGGAATGACATTTGAATGTGAAAACAAAGAGCCTTTTCTTATTATTTCGAAGCAGTTGAGACATAGTGTGTGAAATAGAGTAAACTTGTCTTTGTGGCATGAGGACGTTGCCATGAAGGACCTTTGTGTCCCTATACTGAACGCAGCAAAGGGCGGCACGTTGCCAGCTGGGAGATTGGCCCCGGCACCCTGTCACCCCTTCACCCCTTCACCCCTCACCAGCATTAGCAGTTAAGATAATGAATGAATAAATGCTGAGAAGTAAATACAGAGAATGTGACCAGGGGGCAACACACTCCCAGAGTGTTTCTGCTTTCCTGGACATTTTGTAAAAGCACCTTTGTTGTCGGCTTGCACAGAGCTGCACTTAACTCAGCAAAACCCTTCGCACGGAAAGCTTCCATTTTCCGGTAATATGCACAGAGAACGAACGCATGAAAGGGCAAAAGGGCCTGACACATTCCTTCCACCGCTCAGCGAGACAGACGGATGAAAGCCAACTGAGAGATGAAAAGGCAGAGAGAAAGCAGAGAAGGTGGTGGAAGAAATACACCGGAGATAGAGCCTTTGGATTACAACCGACAGGACCGGTCTGGAATTCAGCTGCTGTCAGACGACAGGAATGGAAAGAACGTGGCATCAATTTCTGTGAAAGAGGAAAAGGGAAAGGACACAAAATGTTGATGTGATTATTTACCGGGGTCAACCTGGAACGATAGCGCTCCAACCCCATCACTGACTCTAAAGCCACGATTAACGATGTAGATAGATGATGGCGTTTATCTGCGATAAACACGATGCTACAACAGACTGTTAAAAATACACGTTTAAAAACGTATATGTAATATGAAAATTTTCCTGTTTAATAGACCTCATCATATTCACATGTGAAAGCAGCTGCATTCAGGAACACTCCTTGCTGTTTTTCTCTCTGTCAATAAAGTACGTGGACACATAAGGTTTAGCCAATTTTTGGAAATAATTCATCAAAACGTGTGCTCTATTTTAATCTCACGTATAGACAAACAACGCGCTCTGCTACTGTACTAGCAAATAACAATTAGGAATTTTCATTTTCAACACTTTTAATTAACAGACACATTAAATATTTAAAGTTGAACCTACTCTGGCAACATCGACCTCAAACAAGTGTGTCAGGTGTGTTTCTAAGCTGTGGATTAGACCTGAAAAGGATGTTTGGACAATTCCTCCTTACAGAACTGCTGCAGCTTTTTTAATCGGCCTCAGGGTGTGAACGGCTCTCTCCGTCATCCAGAGCTTCTCTTTTGAGCGAAGAGTTTGACTGGACTGTTCCAAAAGCTGGAAGCCAGTCTGTATTAGACTTATTTTAATGTTTCCTCATTTTTGCGATGCTTCCACTTGTGGAAAGCCAGTCCGACCCTGTCCTGTACAGTTCCTCGATAAAAGTGAGAATTGGCTTTCTCCTACATGATGCAATGGGTCCAGGTCTACTGCAGCACAGCAGCCCCATACAGTACTTCAGTGCTGAGATGATGCAGTCCAATAAGAATAAGCTCAAAACTGCTCCAGAACATTGTGCAGGTCTAATCGGCAGCTCGAGAACAGCATGTTTGAGGTTACGGCTGCCAAAGGAAGTTCTGTTATTAAATCCACGGGTTCACTTAGTCTTTCCATCAGTTGTTTAAATGTTTGATGCGTGTTCAAAAAAAGACATGACTGTTTTGTCTAAGACTCACTTAAATTCAAATCAGATCACATTTTTTTTTTTTTAAGCTTATTTGTAACTTATTGTTTTTATTTAAAGCCAAATTAAAAACAAATGCAATTATCAATTGAAGTGATTACCAAAGTGACAGATATTCATGTTAGTGTGTTTTTGAGTGCAGCATTAGGGGCAGGAGCCACCAAGTCAGATACGCATTCGTTCCACTTGATAAATTCAGGTTTTATCTGTCCAACAGCCATGTAGGAAGATTTTAAAACAGGAAATGATGACTGGACATTACATGTTGCATTCAGCCTGTGTAAATACAAATTGGACGAGCTGGTCAGACAGTCAGTCCATATAGGGCTCGTCTGAGCCGAGCAGGGCAGGAATGTAGGGAGCAGCCTTCCTGTAACTGGAAATATTCAGCGCGGATTTAGCCTCGGAATCTCAAACTCGCACGGAGCTGCTCCTGTTTACGCCGTAAATCTGTTGGCCAGAGCTGAGATACTGCACGACGTGTCATCAGGACACAAGAATCCGCAGGTTTTCATTCCATGTGTGCAGCCAGTGATTTCACAACACGCACCCCTCCCCTGATTGAAGATGTCCAAGCCAGTGAGGTGAGCTGCCGACTAACGGACTGTGATGACGTGAGGTTGAATGTACCGTTATCTTTCATTTACTGCTATAAAAGTTTGGCTTTTAGCAGCGAACGTTACTGCCACAAAAATATCAACATACCAGTCTTCAAATCCGTATTATTCAGGATCTACTCCTCAGATTCCAGATAAAGAATTAATTCAATTTGTCTAATAAATCCAGAGCAAGTTAAAGACACTTTCACAGTTTGATTTCACAGAATCAAATAAGTGTCATTTGAACAGGGCCCTTTATTCACCGTGGGGGTCACATTCAAACTCGTTTTGTTTTTTGCGATATGCCCTTTCATATAGTTAATCTTTGCCCATTGACCTACGGGTTATACAACTTCTCTCCCATAGATAGTGAAAGTGGGTTACGTCCCCTCGATAACCAAACTAGCCAAACGAAAGGATCAGAGTGTAAAAGCACTACATGCAGTCCAGACAAAACAGACATTTCAGTCTTCCTCAAAAAACAAATACTTGTTTTATGAATGACACAGACATACATTTTATGGCACCGAAGAATCAAAGAACCATAATTCAAACAGAGAAAACCACAGTCAACTTCACACACTGAATGCTGCTCCAGGCGACCTGAAGTAAACAGGCCCATTGTCCAAATGTTGGACTCTTAAAACTTCATTAGAGCAAAGTTCACAAACTGTAACACAAAGAGTCCAGACAACTCCTTCATAAAATTACACTGTTAATGGTGCAGTCAGGGCATTGTTAAGTCCAAGTGTGTCCACGGCAGGGCTGCACAGCAAGGTTGTGTCCTGCAGGAGAGACACCAGCTCAACAGAACCAGGTGGATCTGTCTTCTCAGCTGATTCAGGCTTCTTCCCCTTTTTGCAGATCGCTCTCTTTGTCTCACTGTAACCGCTTAACCTCGATGCAAGAGATCTTTTGGGTTTGGGCTTCTTCTGCTTCTTGCTGCCCGGGTTGTGGAGGACACCGTGACGCTGGAGACTCTTCTTGATGGCGAATGTCTTTCCACAGCCCGGGTGGGTGCAGGTGAAAGGCCGCAGGCCCTCGTGGAACGCGTTGATGTGACACTGCAGGTTCGAGGCCTTGGTGAATGACCTTTGGCAGCCATCCCTGGGACACTTGATGACCACTCGCACGTCCGAATGGACGTACTGATGCTGCTGCAGGAACCACGAGTCCCTGAACACCTTGCTGCACTTGTCGCACCTCACCAGGGTCTTGTGCTGCTCCTTTCTGTGCTTCAGGTACTCCGTCCAGGTCTTCCCCGTGAAGGCGCAGCCCTCCTCTTTGCAGGGGTACCCTTTGTGGACCTTCTCGTGTCGCTTCAACTTGCTGGGAAAGGTGAAACGCATCTGGCAGCCTTCGTAGGTGCACTGGTACGGCGGGACGTGGGTGTGCTGCTCACACATGTGGGACTTGCGCTGCTTGTTCTTCTTGAACTCCATCCCGCAGCCGTCGAACTGACAGACGTACTTCTTCTGCTCCTGCGAGTGAAAGCGGCCCATGTGTCTGGTCCGGCTGGTGCTGGAGGAGAAGGCCTCGGCGCAGCCGTCCACCGTGCAGCGGTACGGCTTCACGCCGCTGTGGCTGAGCTCGTGCCTCGCCAGGTGGTAGGGCGTGCAGAACGACTTCCCGCAGCCGTCGCGCTCGCACCTGTGCGGCTTCACCCCCGTGTGTTTGCACAGGTGCGCGTCCAGTTTCCACTGTTTGTTATAAGCCGCCGAGCAGCCGGCGAACGAGCAGATGTAGCGTCTGTGCGCTTCGGCGCTACTTTCCATCTCTGCCGCACGGACAGGTAACAGGCGGACCAACGCAGGAAGTACGAAGAGTTCGGCGCCGACCACGTTGCGCCTTCTGTCACCGGTAGTTCCCACGATCCTTTTCAGCGTGACGCCATTTCCGACACAACCCGGAAGTCACGTCAGTAGTGACCCGGATTGTTGGTGCTGCTACGCGCAACAGTATTTGTGAGTGAGAGTTTGAGCGCTGTAACAAAGAGCAACTGTTGACACATGTGCATTTTTAAAAGGCAACAGGTATTTTATGTGTAATATTTATTTACCGACGCGTCGCTCGTCATTGCGGAAACGGTTTGTGACATATGGCTCATGCTAGCAGGCTTGTAGCTTAGCTGTTAGCTCAGTGCGCGTTGGGAGGACGCAGCTTCATTTCTCTGCGACAACCTGTGTGTGTCCTCTCAGGATGTTGTCGTCGAAATCATATCTAATAACAATCTTGCCGGTTTTATGGGTGATGGGACCGTATTTATCCCAACGTTCGCTTATTTTCTCCCGAGATTTTATCCCCCTGGTGCTAAGGAGGATTGTTTACAACCACAGTCCAGCTTTGGCTGTTGTGACATTAATTTTAACGTAACATTGTGTTGCTGTCATTAATTGCGCTGATATTGTACATGCATTTTTACCTTGCAGTTGTTGCAGTAGGTTCTTACTTACGTGACTTCTTTTTTTTATCAGAGGACATATTAGTGAAATTATTCCTGGTGTGGAGGTCCAGGCGTCACTATGGTAAGTTACATCTGCAACCTCCCAACATTCAAGAATCACAAGATCGAATGTTCTAATATTTAGCTTATGATGTTTTACTACCAAGTTAAATTATACAGTTTTGTTGACAGGGTGAAAGAAAAGGAACAAACAAATACTACCCTCCGGATTTCGATCCTGCCAAGGTGCGTATGGTCACACAAACGAGTGTATGTCAGTGTTTTAATTAAAGGTTTGCATATGGATATTAATGTAGCCCTTCATCATTCTTTTTTTTTAGCATGGGTCTCTCAATGGCTATCATAAAACCCACGCTCTGCGTGAGAGGGCCAGGAAACTGTCTCAGGGCATCCTCATTATCAGGTTGGCTCAAGCATATACAGAAATGATGGCAGTTTGTATTCCACATGTTAATGTTAATATTTAGATTTACATTTAAGTCATTTTTTTGAAGCAAATGCTAGTCCGAAATAGCACAACAGAGCTTTTAGCATCGCTTTCATGAACCGTTTGTTTCCGTGAAGGTTTGAGATGCCCTACAACATTTGGTGTGACGGCTGCAAAAATCACATTGGCATGGGTAAGTTTGTTGAGAGAAAACACGAGCCTTTGAGTCGGGTACTGTGTCTTCTCATTACCAAGCCCAGAGTTCTGCTTTTACAGGTGTCCGTTATAACGCCGAGAAGAAGAAAGTGGGGAACTACTACACCACGCCAATCTACAGGTAACCACGGACACAGAAATACTCAAAGCTGTTTAGGGCTGTTAACAGCGTTTCCTCAAACAACAAACTAACTTAATGTTATAGTCACAATTATGATATTTACACAGTTGTTTGTGTCCTTTGTCAGGTTCAGGATGAAGTGCCACCTTTGTGTCAACTACATTGAGATGCAGACAGACCCAGCGACCTGTGATTATGTCATAGTGAGTGGGGCACAAAGGAAGGAGGAGCGCTGGGACATGGCTGAAAATGAGCAGATCCTCACCACAGGTTAAGCACTCGTGTTAGCAGTTAATACAAAGATGGCTTGTTGACAACACAGTTTTCTGATAGTACAAATTAGGGAGAAGCTGAATACCATGACAATGTCACCAATTATTTTGAATGTGTGTATAATTTTGGAGTGTCAACAATCAGCCCAGCTTTAACTGGACACTGTTTTTGCCCCAGATTTAATTTTGCTTTTTCTTTGCTCACTAATCCACTCCCTCTTCCATTTTTGTGGACAGAGCGGACAGAGAAGGAGAAGCTGGAGACGGATGCTATGTTCAAGTTGGATCACGGTGGGAAGGACAAGGAGAAACTTGCAAAGGCTCTACCATCTCTGTCAGAGATCCAGGACTACCAGTCTGGATGGAAGGATGACTTCCAGCTCAACAGCGCCCTCCGTAGGAAGTTCAGGGTAAGACGCAAACTCTCCTGGAGAAATGCAGTATGAAGCAGCTTTGTTGAAAATGGTTCAAAGTGTTGATACCAACAAATATATAGATATCATAAAGAGTCTGATTCGAGGCATAACCAGGCATAATTTGGGGTGGAGACGTGCTTTTTTACCTTAGGGCAATACGTCTGTTGTCAAAGGGTGATGCTTCATCCGAGCACTGCTCATGTTCTAGCACTTGTCATATAAGCTCCACACAAAATGATGCTCATCATTTGTGGGAGTTTTATTACTACAGTTTTTTTTCTCAGATGTCCTACTGTTAAATCTACAGTTATTAAAATAAAAGGCAAAGTAAAAGTTGTGTCAACCTGCATCACTAATGTGCATTTTCCTCTTTCAGCTAATGTAAGTTGATGAATTGTTTAATTAAAATAATTACAATTATTGACTTACAATTTTTGACTTGAACAGTCTGCTCTTTTTTTTTTTTTTGGCGCTACAGACTGAGAAGAAAGTTCTGGCAGAGCAAGAGGAGAAGGACAACGCAGTGAGGATGAGGACCAACCTGTCCATCCCACTGCTGCCAGAGAAGGAGGAGGACAAGAAACTTGCAGCGCTGCTCACTTACCAGGCACCTGACTGTAAGCACCAATTGGAGACTGTCTTCCTCCCACACACAAACTGGTCAAACCATTCACACAAGACTTATTCAGCATCTCTCTCTAAAAGGAGTAGAAAAAGTTTGTTTGGCAGCATTTTACCCTGAACCAGGCCTAGCTCAGAGCAGAATCTACGTGGAAAGTGTTGCATGGACAGCCCATAAGCAGGCTCACATTAATGCACTTGGAGTGCGTAACATGCAAGGCAACGTGCAGGCAGTGTTTTTGGCAAGACTGATTAAATGGCAAAATCACGTTTGACTTAGTGGCTAAATCTCAGCATGAGGCAGAGCAGCTTTCCACTGGGTATTTGAGGTTAGATGCTAAATATAAATTTGACAGATTGTAAAAGTTTTTAAAATGTGGGTCCTGGGAATTGGCCGATAAAAACCTCTAGACCAATCATACAAATTAAAAGTGTATATTGGGCTTAGTGTTATCATATGTCTTAAGGTAAGAATAAATTGGACCAGAGAGGAAATTACCCAAAATCCCATTCAGTCTGCAAGAACTGTATATAAAAAAAGAGAAAATCCTCATAAATGGACACATTCAAGCCTTTTTTGTTATTACCCCCCCAGCCTACGAGGACAAGCAGCACAGCAAACGGAAAGAGATCTCCTCTCGTTCATGGTTCAGCGCCACCTCAGCTACAGCAGGAGGTGCTGCAGGCAGTCTGCTCCTTAAGCTGGGCCAGCAGAAGAAAGAAGCAGCAGTAGCCAAAGCTCTCGGCTCCTCACACGCCCAGCTCATCCGCAAGCACACAGCAGGCCTGGGACTCAAACCTAAACCCTGCGCCACTGTCACCCACAGAGACTTAGACCCTGAAGACGGCACATGTGACAGACCGATTTCAAACATCTGTCAGACAACGGAGGATTTAAATATAGTTGTTGGATCAACTCAAGTGGTTCATGAAAAAACAGAGACAAATGACCGTGTTAAAACCACAGCGGTAGAAGATCAAGGAGGGATGAAGGCAGAGGACTTTGAGAAGGAAAAGCAGCAGGGCAGAGCAGTGACATCGCTGGTGGCCGATTACAGTGACTCAGACTCAGACCATGGACAATAAATTCACTCCAGAAACGATCGAATGGTTCTGTTGTGGTTCCTTTTGTTTTCACTGAATGGACTCGATGAATGAGGAGGTTAATCTGTCACAAGAAGGAAACACAAATTGGAGATATTCTTCACCGCTGCACCTCCTGTAATATGCCACTTATTATGCTAGTTGATAAGTTATATTTGGAAAACAGGACGTTTTTCCAAATATAATGTCTGAAGCATTTGATCTGCAGAGTGCAATGTCAGTATCTGCCATGTGACGGGGCAATTTCAAAATGTTTTGTAGTGTTGTGTTGTATTGTCACCCTGTGCAAATGCTTAAAACACATCTTAAGACGTGTGTTTTTAGGAATTCCAGTGACACTATTGTGAGCAGCTTCGTAATATTAAATGTAAAAAGCTCTTAAAAGTTTGTAAAAACCTTGTTTTTTTTTACCCAATCCAATTGTTTTACAATGATTTAATTATTTTACAGTATCCATCCCCGTCATTCTCTGAGGTTTGCTTATACGTAACTTTGGTTTAGCACAGAATAACTACTGTGCTTTAGAGACATTTATTGTTTACAGCATTTCAAATCGATTTTTAAGGACAGATCTCTATTGAATGTTTATTTCACACTGAGCTTTAATTGCTTTTGCTTTTTTATTTTCCAGCATGGCTAAAAAACATTTAACACCGCCCAGCAAAAACCAGCAAAACACTCCACTAGCCTTCATCACTTAACGTTCCGTTTTCCAGCCTTCATACACTGGTGGAATTTGAACTCTTCTCCTTTTCGTTTCTGACCCTTTCGCCCAGGACACACCCACTGACGAGCACGTTTTGTGTCGTTATTATTGACCAAAGAATACAGCCCGCCTCTTCCTGTTGACTGTTCAGTGTGAGTGAGGGGGGCGTTTTGCTTCTCTTCTAGTTGATGACCTTATCTCCAGTGGGCACAGTCCACTGAGACTCCCAGAGAGTCAGCATGGCTCAGTGGTCAGCAGCGCTACATGGCATTTTGTTTCTTATGCTTCTCCATAACTCTGATGGACAGTTGGACAGTTCGAGAAGGTTCGTCATTTTACTTCCTTAGTTTCTGCTCTTATAACAAATATCTCATAAATGTTTTCATCGATTTTTATTTATTTATTAATGAAGCTGTGTGATCTTTACAGATTTCGCTGGCAAGACAGGTACTGTGTGTGTGTGTGTGTGTGTGTGTGTGTGTGTGTGTGTGTGTCAAGATTACATATGCAGTTGCTGTTTCTGACGGTTTTTGACAGATTCTTATTTATTTCTTCGTGCCTCAGTTTTGGATCAATCGACAGATACTGGGATCTCCACAAGTAAGTCACCACAGCTGGACTGTCCTAAGAGAAAATTGATGGTACAAAAAATGTTGAGCTTGAGTTGTTTGACTTGCCGTTTCACCAGTGAGAAGTAATTTGCCCTTTTTTGACCATCTTTTTTTTGACTTTCTTTTAATTGTTTTTTTTTCTTCAAACTCAAGCTAAATACCACCTGACCTGTGATGCTGGGTTGTGATATTCATGTTGTTCATTTTGTCTTAGTTGTGTAATTGTGTACATTTTGTTTGTTTGCAGCTTACCAAAGAATGAGGACACAACAAGTTCGTCACCCAGGTACAGTAGCTAATCAATGATTTACCAGGGGCTGCCAGTTAGCTCTTTGCTATATTCCCGATATACACGGCATTTGTTGCTTAGTTGGAGCATTTTTTTATAAATTGTCCCTGAAAATATGAACTTACTAAACGAGTCTTGCATCCATTAATACTACACCAAATGAAATTGTTCTAGTCATTGAGTGACTGATGAGTTGAGCTGCTTCCTATAAATTCATTGCAGTTTTATTCTCTCCTTGACCATTTGCATTAGCTAAATGTGTTTTATTATGTCTGGTATAGTGTTAAGTTTTGAAATTGCATGTAAGGGGATGCAAACTTAACCCTTGACCTTACATAATAAATTAAATAATTGAATTTCTGATAAGGGAACATTTTTACTGGTTGACTGGGCATGATAATGGATCTGGTGGATCTAAAGTTGTACAAACGCCGCTGCCTCTTCCTCTCCTGCCTCGTGTCGTCCTGCAGGTTCACCCTGTTGGCTCCAGACCTGCTGAGGACAGACAGCCCGGAGAACATCTACCTACAGGCAGATGGTCTGTCCAGCCCCATCAGCGTCTCCATCTCCGTCCAGGACTTCAGCAGGACCTCCCTGCTCCTCCGGGACTCTGCCACACTCAATCTGGAAAATGGATTCCACACACTTAAAGCTATACAGGTTTATATTTAAGTCCATCTTTAAACATGTTCCAACGGATGGATATAGGTTTTGTAGAAATGCATCTAGTAAATCATTTTGTGTTGCTTTATGTGGGACTTTACCAGAAAGTGGAAATATAAAAATTCACTTTGGGTTCACCTTGTTCCAGCTGTTTTTACTTCAAACTGAACTATATCTAATCATAATTAGTATTTTAGTCCTCCCACTTAATCAGAACATTTTTAAGTAGTGTAGTTGGTCTAATTTTGGAAATTAGATTATCTCCTTTGAATGCATTATGGACAGAGTCTCAGTCAAACTTTGTCTAATCCAGACTAGATAAAAGCTAAAAAATTAATTTATTCAGCTTTCATGTTATTTTTGTGTTGATAGATTTGTGAAACAATTAATTCTAAAAAATATACTGTGTGTATATATAAAGTAAACATGACACTGAATAACAATGAGTTATACATACACACTCGTTTTCCCATGAGCTACATGTGTAGAATCAATCATTTCTGGCTTTTTATTAATCGTGCTAATGAGAAAACACCTTGAAAATAAAAATGACAGAGTTGAACTGTGGTGACCTCGTTACCGTGAAGCCTTTGTTTACATGTATCAGGTCGATAACTCTGGCTTAGTTATTAGTGGTTCAAGGCACTGCTTTTCTGATTGTCACCGGATTTATGACGGTGAGAGCACAGATGCTGCACGAATACAAAAAGCAGATTAATGAACCTGGTTATTCTGCTTATCACAAATATCACAGTAACCGTGTTACCTGCAGTACGCAGGAGGTGGACGTAAGAAGAGGCAACATACAAAACCTGCTAAACACCAACCCGGTTTTCTCAATTCTTGTCTTCTTTCCCAGCTTCCCTCAGATAATTTGAATCGTGAAGAGAAAAAGAACAAGTTTGTGTATTTGAAAGTGGACTTTGGTGACTTCCACTCTGAGGAGAGAATCATGATGGTGTCCTTTCATTCTGGCTACATCTTCATCCAGACAGACAAACCCATCTACAACCCTGGAGATACTGGTGAGAACTGAACACACTGACAAAAGCACAGGGCCACACGTTTGTTCTTTGGCTGAAACATCTCGACAGTCGGTTTTTAAAATCACAACTTTGTGACGCATTTCAATGGCGACAGTGTGACTTTGTGTGAAACTGGTGGTCTCGATGTCATGGAGAACAAGGTGAGCATGTCGACTTTGAGCGCTGTGCAGCTACACGGCCCCATACACAGCGAAATGTGACACACTGTGTGCAAAGGTGGTACAAGTACACAAGCACAAACTCGCAGGTTCAGGCACCAGAAAAGTGCTTCATATCTTTTACTCAATTAAAAGTACTAAACGATACTGATTATGGGAATTATGCCAAAACATGTACAGTAACTACTTAAGAATCAATGTTTGCCAATGTTGTGACTGATTGTCGTCGGCATGAACAATGTTTTCAAAAAAATAAAAACCTATATTCAGATTGATTTATTTCTCCTTTTGGGTCCTGCTCCTTTGTTCCTTCCCAGTTCGGTTCAGAGCCTTTGTGTCTTCTCCGTCCTTCAAGGCCTTTGACAGCGCCATCAATGTAGACATCCAGGTAAACACATAATTAATTATTCAAGAAATGTATTAAATGAACAACAAACTATCAACAACTTTCGATAACGTGATAATCAATGAGGTCTTTTTTTTTCTTATTCTCATGGTCTAATCTTTCAGGGATTAGCAGCTTCTCTCATCATATTTAGTGGACTATGACTTGTGATAATTAATGGATTTCTTTAGCCCCAGTGACCTGTCGGTGTGTGTGTTGTTCAGAATCCAGACGGCGTGGTGGTTAAACAGAGTTTCAGGACCAGAGCTGTCAAGGGCGTCTTTGCAGACGTGTTTCTTCTGTCTGAGATTGTCAAGTAAGATCAACTTGTTTGACTCTTCTTTTAACCACCTCCGGCTTCAAACACACGTTTAATGGGGGACAGTTAGCTGAGCGTTAACAGTTCAAGCTGCATGTTACTCAGTCAATATTTACATGCAAAGTGACCTAGAAATTGAAAGAAAAAAGTGACTGTTCACAAACATGTTTATTTTAGATTTCCATCCCCCGGTTTGTACGATGAAGGCCAAGTTCTGTTTTACTTTATACTGTGAGAAAGATCGAGCTGCATTAAGAGGCAGTGATGGGATAAAAGTCGTACTCTTTTTTTTTTTTTTTTTTTTTTAATGCACTTTCTCTAAACGTGACTTGATATCGAGCAGTGAAGGAACATGGACGGTGACGGCAAAGTTTGACCACTGGCAGCAGAACACATTCACGTCTCAGTTCGAGGTGAAGAAACATGGTGGGTGAAACAGTAGGCGCTTTGTTGTGCTGTTTGAAGTAAAATTGTTGAGCAGGCTTTGTATTTGTCCAACTTTATAAGCGACTCTCTTCGTTATTTTTACGCTGTGTTGTGTTTCAGTGCTTCCTGCCTTCAATGTTACCTTGACTCCTAAGAAGTCTTTCCTCAGTCTGGACGACAGCGAACTAGAAGTAGAGGTCTCGGCCAGGTCGGTCCAAAATAACACGCACACCCACCTGTGTTACTGTAAAATCTGTAATCATTCACTAACCTCTAAAATAACTTTTTAGCCTTAATATTACACTGAATTCAACATAAACTTTATGTATCATAACTCTAAAGTAGCTTCTGAGGAGCATTCTGTGCAAAATGTCTCTCCTGAGACTGAGCTGCTGTTCAACAAACACGTGAACCTTGTCGTTTGGACATATGGAGTGACTATAAAAAAGACAGAATGAATGGGAACCTGTTTGTGATCCTTTCAGGTACCTCTATGGGGAACCGGTCCAGGGGACCGCCTATGTCGTGTTTGGTGTCAAGATCAACAAAGAAATGCAAAGGTTTCCTTCAGTAAAGCAAGTATCGGATGTACGTCACAACAGATTTATGATTGAAATGTATGTATGGAAGAATGTTCACCTTAATTTTGCCACACACATCATTTAGTGATGCTAGGAATTATAGCATATTATTGGTAACTTGTGGCACTCTAATCTCCTGTGCACCTCCCATAGTTCTCTCAGTTTTGTGGGCGATCTTCTTGGATTGTCTGTTCAGCACAGCTCGTGCTACGTATTCGGTTATTCACTTTATTCTGATTAAACTTGATGTTTAAGAGACCACAACACAACCATAAAGTCAATGTAAGCCGAAACAATGAGCTAAAAGAGCCTAAAAGCTGCAGAGATTACGTGTGGTTTATTATGAATGGACATGTTTATGAAAGTTCATCGTTGAAGTTAGACATATCTAATAGTTTCTCCAAAACACAATTGCACATTAGCACTGACAGCAGCGCAGAGAATATTCCCTTCAAAATGTGTTTGAATGACACTCACCTACTGGGATGTCAACAACTTCAGCTTGATTAGAATGTTTTGTGGCATTCTTATATTTTTATAATTTAGTAACCACTAGCTGTAATGCCCAAAGGCTATGAAGAGTGGGGCACGGCATAGCAGATGGTAGACGAGTGTAGCAGAGCAGTGAGATGGTGGGCTGGGTGCATGTCGAAGCTTTAAGGTCCAGTAAGAAGATTTTTCTCCCTGGACGCACTTAGTTAGGTCTGAATTTATTTACACATAAAAGTTGGGAAAGAACCTCAGTTTCTATGAAATGTTTGACAAAGAACTTTGTGCTCTCGTTTTCCTGCAGCTGGATGGAGGAGTTGTCACGCTGAGCATGGAGGAAATCAAGAGGGCTCACCCCGATTTTCGATCTCTGGTGGGCAACTCTGTGTACGTCAAGGCCTCAGTGCTCACCAAGTCAGGTCAGCAAGACACACGAAAATGTGTAACTGATTGCAGGGAGCAGGTATAAGAAGTCCAAACCTTTCAACGTTTAAAAAAATCAATCTGTTTCACATCAGTTTTATTCATACACTATAGCATCAGTTCACAACAAAAATGATATCAAGGCACTTCAGACATTAGACACTATAGTCGACGTCTAAATGGAACACGAAGAATAATCCAACCTTTTTTGGTATTAGGATTTTTTTTGTCTTCCTTTTTTCTTTCCGACAGACGGTCTGTAACCTCATCAGCTGCTGATCAGTTAGTTTTGTCCCTCTCCCCACGGCCTAGTAACAAAAACCCCTTGAAATGTCGTAATGAGGCTGAGGTTTGTTTTCGGGCTCCCCCATGAATGATTGATGGTCCGTGCGAGTCGACTGCTCAAATGACGCCTGTGCTCAGATGAATATCAACATGCTCTTTAACCGTCTGGGTAAACTGAAAAAAATCAAAGGCTTTGACTGTGTTTCACAACTTTAGAGAAACGGAGCACAATTGGTTTTCATTTTCTGCATCAGTTACCTCGAGGAAATGATCACGTGTGTTTGTATTAAAAGTGACATTGTCTTAATAAGGTTTAAGCTTCATGAACTGGTTCTATTGTTATGGCCTTATTTGCTGGTTGTTTGCAGGTGGTGACCTAGTGGAAGCTGAAAAGACCGGAATTAAAATAGTGGAGTCCCCTTATGTGTTGTCCTTCAGAGATGTTTCAAACTACTTCAAGCCAGGTCTACCCTTCGACTTCACAGTAAGGACAGTCACTTTACACCATTTCTGTTCTAATATCTTTAAAAGACACTAGAGTCAAACACCAAATGTCTCCACGTCTTTGCTTTTTTGTTCTCTTCAGCTTCCTTGTTGCAAGTGGAAAACTGTAGCACACAGCATCAGACCTTAGCGAGTAACTCTCCTCATCTTCTGCAGATCCAGGTGAGCCATCACGATGGTTCCCCGGGTCGAAATGTCCCAGTGAAGGTGAATTTGCTGGACGCCCCGGTGATGGTCACGTCCGGCACAGCCAGAGCCACCATCAACATGCCCAGCAGTCAACAAGCCCAAGCCATCACCGTTAGTATTGAAAACAGCACTTCTGTGCACAAATTACAGTTAGGGACCTTCACTTTCACGCTCGCCCGTCTGTTTTATCTTCAATCAGTTTCACCCTTGGTTTATATTATATATTTCAGTTGCTGGTTGAAATTTCACCATCACTTCCTCCGTGGTTTCCCTCGGGTTTAACGCGTGGTTATAAAGACCTTGCTCACTAGCTCAAGTTGCAATGGGCAAATTCTGAATCTTTAACCACATGTTTAGCACGTGTTTCCTGCTTGCATCATCTGTTTGCAGAATGTTGCCATGTTGTGGGGAGCGCACAGACACACAAATCGTTGTGTTACCCTGTCACTACCGTACAGGAGTCCAGTTCAGCCCTCAAATTATAGTGGTGCTGAGGCGAAGGACTTCATCCAGCTGTTCCCCTGCTGCCTCGGCACAGGCCTGAAACTACAGATACTAACTGGTTAACGGGAGCTTCCTTCAAACAGTAACAGTTGTTAATGGTTGTTAAAATCTGTACTGTTACTGCTCAGGAGATATTAATTTCAGAGTCCAGACTAAACCGACTAGAGCCTCCATCTAGTGAACTCAACACAATCTAATTCTTTTACATAAACGAGGAGAAGCTACGGACACTTTGAGGAAACATTTAGAAATTACAATTAAAGCAAGGAAGCTTTTACTGTAACAGCAGATGTTGTGCTTTATTTAGTAGATGCAAAAGAAACCAGCAAACAATAAAATTGTTTAAACAATAAAATCAACAATACATGCTCTGCTACTTGATTTTATTATTATTGGTATATAGTCGTCACGTGCATATTTCTATACAAATCCAAAGATATGAGTTTTTGTGTCTGGGTTTATATATATATGGATTTTCACAAAGTTATGATTTTTTGGTTTGTGTGTTTGCCAGGCTGAGACTGCACAAGCCGACCTGAGACCAGAACAACAAGCCAGGCAGCAGATTTATGTTCAGCCATACGCTGCATTTAGCCAAAGCCAACAGAACTATCTGCACATCTCAGCAGGCTCCAAAACTGTCTCTGTTGGAGGAAGTCTGTCTCTGAAACTGACAATCACTGCCGCATCCAAGACACACAGAGACCTAATCAAACACGTCACCTACCTGGTGAGAAAACGACATTTTTGGGATCTACACTGTGCTGTAATCACAGTACGGTGTGTTACCATTGTAACTGAGTGTTAAAGTGAAAGGAGCAGAAAATCACAAGTATTGCTTGTGAAATCTCTCTCAGGTGATCAGCAAAGGCAAAATCACTGAGGCTGACCGTGCGGATGTGACCAACCAGCTCGTCACCACCGTCGGGCTGACCGTCACCCCAGACATGATGCCGTCATTTCGTTTTGTGGCTTTCTACAGCATTCCTTGGGCGTCGCGAGAGGAGGTGGTGTCCGACTCCATCTGGATAGATGTGGCCGATGCCTGTGTCGGAGGGGTGAGAGCTCAGTTAGCTTTAAAGGTCACGGGCTCTGTGTGTGTGTGTGTGTGTGTGTGTGTGTGTTGTTATGTTTTTATCGTGTCAGTGATTCTAACTGGTTTTCCAGCTGAAAGTTGGGCCAGTGGATGGCGTACGCAGAGACTACACACCCGGGAAGAGCTTCAGTGTTAAGGTCAGAGGTGATCCTGGGGCAAAGGTCGGCCTGGTGACTGTGGACAACGCTGTGTATTTGCTCAACAGGGAGCGACTCACACAGAGTAAGGTGTGTATTTGTCTTAAAACTGTAGAATCTACACTCTGTTTTGTGGCTCCATCATACGGTTTAGCTTGTGTTTTTCATATAACTAATAGACACATATTGTGGCACATTGATAACTCAGTCGAAGTCAATTTACCACAGCAGTGTAAAAGCAATTTCCTAGTTTTTGTCAGTTTTGCCAAACACCTTGTAGGCTTTGCAAAACTATGAAAACGTTGCGTCTCTTTGCTTAGCTTTGGAATGCGGTGGAGCACGGAGACATTGGCTGCACCCGAGGTGGAGGCAGAGACGCCACGGGGGTGTTCACAGATGCAGGACTGCTCTTCGCCTCCAGTGGCGGCTCAAAAACCCAAACCCGACAAAGTACCTGCCTCCTTCGTCCTACACTCCGCTTGCTGTGAACACTAGTTCACGTCAATTTGACGTGCTGTGATTTCTCTTTGAATGTTTTCCTCCATTTCTGCTATTATACTTTGTTTTCAGATGAATGATGCCAGTGAACATTGTTTTCAGTAGTGAAACTCACAAACCTGTTGTCGTACAAACGTAGTGCCGACATATTTGTGGTGTTTGCTGAACATGTCGACGCTGTAAATGGATTTTGTACGTGTGTGTCTGATACTGAGCGTATATACAGCTTCGGCTCCTTACTAACACGCGATGGTTGTTTTATAGATTGTCCAGTGTAGAGAAGCCCTCACTTACTGTCATTGACACGTTTGTCACCGCTCTCCTCAGCCCTGCAGTGTTCCGGCAGTGCCAGGAGGAGGCGCTCTGCTGCGCTGTTGCAGCGTAAAGCCCAGCTGGGTGAGTCTATTGTGCTGAACAACTTCTCAGAGCAGACACGAGCTGTTAGGACTATGTTGCTCTGTTTAAAGCCAGAATCAACCGTTTTTTCACACATCAGTAGTAGATAGTGGACATCAGCAGCTTGTGTTGTGCTTTATGGTGGAATCATGACTCGTCTGAGCTGCAGTGGCTCCTCCTGTTGGATGTCAAAGTGTCAAACTGTCCTCTAAGAAGACACTGAATCTGCACGGCAGCTCCCCCATCAGTGTTTGTCTGTGTGTGTGCACTAATAAGGTGCAGAACATTTACCTCTTATGTATTGTTGCGTAGTGTTTTAGTAAACACTTGGAATATTGGGAGTAAAATTGCCTCCTCCTCTGCTTCCAGAGAGCCACTATAAGGAGAAGCTGCAGAATCGCTGCTGTAAGGACGGCCTCAGGGAGATCCCCATGCCGTACTCCTGTACGCGGCGCTCCCTGTACATCACGGAGGGCTGGGAGTGCATGCGGGCTTTCCGCTACTGCTGCTCCACCTACAGGGACCAGGTGTTTGACACTGCAGTACCGACAACCCCGCCACCGCCCACCACAGCTCCCCCCACCACCACTGTTCCCCCTGTGCCAACTGGCCGATATTTTCGTCAATTTCAAAGATATTTCAGACCCTCCTTAAGAGAACACGTTGGTAATTCCTCTTCCATTTCAGTTTTAGTCAACGGAAGGTTTTAACACATTGTTCTGAAATGTAATTGATGTATGATGTTTAAAAGGTTCATTGTTGGTTGAATGTGTTATCATCCTGAACACAACGTGAATCAAGTTCAGATTAAGTTAAGATGAACACGTCAGCATAGTGTAGCCATGCAGACGCAGGGTCGGATTTCTGGCATCTACCTGCTTTTCCATTGGTAGTGGTGAAGTGGTGACGGTGACACGCTAGAAAACTGAAAACAAAGTAACACCAGCAGAGGCAGGATAGAAGACGGTAAACTAGCAAACATGGAGGTAAAGTATTTACAAATGTTTTATGAGAAAGGAAATAATGCACATGTTTGTTAGACCTTAAAGACGCAGTGTTTCCCTGAGCAGGAATCTGTCTTTGTGGGTGCAAAACCAAATTAGACAGATGTAACTAAACATAGACAATCTGTGTTCCTATAGATTTGGGCGTGAGAAACGTGGTCTACCTGGATCACCTGAACTGGTTATCATGGATGACCGAATCCTGGAAGCACTACCCAGTGTAAATTTTGTACATACAACAACACGTATAGAGAAGGACGAGGTGGAAGAGGAGGAGGAAGAAGAAGAAGAAGAAGAAGAAGAAGATTGGGAATACCTGGATGAGTCTCAGGTGTATCTGCGAACTAAGTTCTTTGAGTCTTGGCTGTGGATGGAGATTGACCTGCCCAGTCAGGCAGACAAAGATGGGTGAGTGACGTCTTGGAGGACACATCAGAGATAATTAACCTTCAATGTATCTAACAAATCCTGTGTAATTTTTGCAGTTTAGCATAAAAGAATTGAACCACTGATATTTGGTTCACTATGCCTGAGGGAAGAAAGGACAAGAACGTTTCATCATGTGAAAACATGAAGCGCTGAAAATTTGTTGAGTTGCATCATGTTTGGTCCGTGATAACGGCTGTGTTTGCCTGGATTAACCAATCACAGCATTGATTTGTCTTCATCTACTGTACAGCTGTGCATGGGCATATTCATGCACAAGTTCAGGTGTGTGTGTGTGTGTGAGGGACATATTTGTTAACATTGTGAAATGCATCAGCTGTACCAAGCTAATGTTTTACAGGTTATACACTCACAGTGTAATGACCTACAGTTTATTTGAATCCACAAACTGCATGAACAATTTCTTGCGTTTGTGTTTGCGGTCGTAAATGTGGTTTTGGCTCGGACTTCTCTGCTGGTCCTAACAGAGTCACACATATGATCCGCAGGTTAGCATCCAAGAACGTGGACAACCCCCTGCCTGACAGTATCACAGAGTGGGGAGTCCTGGCCATTAGTGCATCACCTCATACAGGTAGGAGGGAGGCTGAGAATGTAACAATACATTCACAGTAACACTCAATAACATGGTTATTCATGTGTTGGTGTGCATTGTTTTGTATTTAGAGCTTTTGCAATGTACGCAGTTTTAGACAGATCAATAACAGTGATGGAAAACTATTTCAGGCATAATCTTATTTAACTACTCTGTTCCGTTTCAAATAAACGTTGGTGCTGTACAGTGGTTTGACTAGACGGAATCCTCCTCAGTCCATTGGCCAACAGGTTTGTCTGCTTTTCTATTGGCCTGTTGCTCGACTCAGAAGGAGAAGAATAAACTCAAGGGTTCATGCTGCAATTTAATGGAAACAAATGTTAATTCGATTTTCAAAACTTGTACTTCAGATACTCTTCTTGTTTCACTTCCTAATGTCTCCAGGTTTCTGTGTTGCCGAGCCATACAACTTCAGAGCATGGAAGCGTTTCTTTGTGGACCTGAAACTGCCGTATTCGGTGGCGAGGAACGAACAGGTCGAGATTAAAGCCGTGATCCATAACTACGGCGACGACGACCTGCACGTAAGATCGCCCACAGAACTGCACAGCGCAGCCACGTCCTCCTAATTCAGTCAGGGAATTGAGTACACAAAGGAAGGATAAGTCTACTAGTGGCTCCACACGGAGGGTCAGGTATCGGGAAAAACACAACTTCTATACGTCTGTCATATGAACAGAGAGAAGAGTTTTGTTAAAGACAGAACTGAAATCCTGAAACACTCGAAATACAGTGAAGCAAAAACCAGACAAACTAAGAAAAGACAGAAACTCTGCAGTGAAGTCCATGGTTTAAGACGTTTAGGACATGATTACTACAAGGAGAGGGAAGTTTAAACTTAGTTTAAAGTTACAAACAGAGCTTCTCCTCCTCGTTCGAGGAGAGCAAGAGTGTTCAAAGGCTGAGACACCTCGCAGCATGCGGTTAGTGAGGCCCGAAAATTACCTTTAATGCAGTAAAATGGGAAGAATGAACAAACGTTGTTGTGACCGGTTTCTGCTCAGGTGAGGGTGGTGCTGATGAAGACCGAAGGCATTTGCAGCGTCGCCTTTAAGGACAGACACACACAGGAAGTGACGCTGCCGGCCGGCTCTTCTAAAGCGGTGCCGTACACCATCGTGCCGCTGGCGGTGGGGAAACTTCCCATAGAAGTGATGGTGGTGGGCAGAGACATGATGGGCGGAGACCGCGTCCAGAAATCTCTGCGTGTGGTGGTGAGTCACTCTGGGTGACGGTGGTATCGTCAGTGTTTGTTCCACTTGGAAAAGTTAGATGCTAGAAATTAATTTTCTCAAGTGTAAATAGATTTTCTGGGGTCTGAAAACCTGAACGTTTTTTTGTTTTTTTATTTGACTGTTCTTCTTCTTAACCCAACAGCTGGATGGGGTTCAGAAGAGCGAAGTGTGGAGTGTGGTGTTGAACCCATCTGCCGAGGGAGGTAAGAACCTTGCGGTGATGCTTAAGTTTCTCCTCTGAGCTGCGTTCGTGTTCAGCCGCCTCCCTCGCCGCTCGGAGCGTGTGCATTCAGCGTTGTTTGTGCAGCCACATAAAGCCAACGCACAATCCTCAGACTCTGTGGGTTCATAGCTTAGTAACCTCATGGATGGTTTTTTGAAAGCTCAGGCTCTGTTGCGGTCGCAATTTAAAATGTTTGGTCAAACTTTCATGATGAGATAGTCGTGAATTTTTGATTTATTTTTTGACTTATGGTTCCGTTTGCGTTCACTGCAGGATCACAGGTGGTTCGTCTTGGAAAGTTTGAACTGGAGGCTGTTGTGCCGAACTCTGTGCCAGAGACGTTCATCAATGTCAGAGGTCAGTTCTTTGAAGAGCCGTGATCAGCTCTAAGATAAAGCTCAGAAAGCTGACTGCTCTCGACTCCTCCTCCTCTCCAGGTAACGTTTTGGCGGACAGCATTGATAACTCCATCAAGGAGGACTCTCTGGCGTCTCTGATCCGGATGCCTGGCGGCTGTGTGGAGCAGAACTTGGCCAGCATGACGCTGCCGCTCATTGCCACGCTCTACCTGGAACGGACCAACAACTGGGAGAGCGTGGGGGTCCAGCGCAAGGCCGAAGCCATTCAATTCATCAAGAGAGGTGAGAGCAGTGATGCTGGATAAGTCAAACAATTAAAGGGGGATACAATCAAAGGTCGATTAGATGAAAAGAGGATGAACGCACGTATTGTCTGTGGGTGATGATCTTTAAATTCTTCTGGGTTTTCAGGCTATCAGAACCAGCTCTCATACAGGAAGTCCGATGGCTCTTATCCCCCGTACAGTCGTGAAGGTGCAAGTACATGGTACTGTCCAAAACCAGCATTTTCCATGTTTAAGTAACTCGCAACAAGCACATTTGGTCATAAAAGATTATGTGTTTTACAGGTGTGATCTGAGAAGTTTAAGAACAGATTTATTGGATTTAATTTTCATGTTTGATTTGGTAAAACTATTGGTCATTTAACTACCATAGCAAGCTGAGCTCACACCTCACAAGATGGCGCCCGGTCCTCCTACTCCTAACAGGACGTGACGTAACTTTACAGTCTTTATAAAGACAGAAACGCGTGAGAATGTCTGATTTAAAAAAGGAAACTGAGTCACACAAAACGTCGACTTGACTGAATGTGAGTAATCCTGATGTCAGGGTCACGGCGTACGTGGTGAAGGTTTTCTCCATGGCTCACTCCGTCATTGGCATCGACGAGCAGCAAGCGTGCGACCCTCTGCTCTACCTGGTGAAGAACAAACACCGGCTTCCTCGAGGACACTTTGTAGAGGACAACCCAGTTTACACCACTACCATGACTGTAAGACACACACACACACACACCGTCGCTCTGCTCCTAACTTTGCTAGTGTTGCTACATGTCGTTTCCTTTTTCGTCCTACTTCACCTAATTTATGACATCAGTCTCCCTGTGCACAAGTTTCCCAATTACGTGTTAAAAGTCAAAGCAATAGCTCAATAGTTGCTGTCAGCATTTTAACAAAACCTTTTTCCTGCATGTGTCTAGGGTGGTCTCCGTGGCGACGACCCTGAGACAACCCTGACAGCCTTCGTCCTCATAGCGCTCGCTGAGGCCAAGCAGGCGGGGATAAAATGCACTAGTCAGGATGTGAATTTTCAGATGGAGGTAATTTAGTCATGAAAGTCATGAAAATAACGTTTTCTTGGTGCAAAGTGACCAACGTTGGTCTTCTTATAGTTGGTCATCAGTAAGACGGCAGAGTACCTGGAGAGAGCGCTGGGAACGTCGGGGAGGAGGCCGTACACGGTGGCTATCGCCTCCTACGCTCTGGCTCTGCTGGGGAAGGATCAGGCGTTCAACCCGACACAGACTTTACTCGCAGCAGCAGCTCCAGGTGAGCTGTTGTTTCATGTGGTCGGCACATATCGTGTCGCTCACTGACCCTTTAAAAAGTTCTTTAGTCTGATCATTTCAGCTTTTCAAGTTTTTGGGATGTTTTACGTTTGTGAAATGTGAGATGTTATATTTTGGTACGACATTATATTTCGTCAGAATACAAAATGTATGGTGCTGTAAACCATGTTTTATTCCCTTTCCATCTTTCTGTCCATCTGTCTGTCTCGCCACCAGGTGGCAGGAACTGGCCCGACCGTCACAACCACTTGTTCACCTTGGAGGCCACCGGCTACGCCCTGCTCGCTCTGTTGAAGTTGGGACGCCTGGAGGAAGCTGCAGCACCCTTCAAATGGCTCAACAGCCAGCGAGGAAGAGGAGGTGGCTTCGGCTCCACTCAGGTACCAACCAGAGCGGATCTTCATATCCAGCGATCGGTGTCAAATGCCAAGTTTATTCAAGTCCACTCAGAGATCGAGATGAAGCTTTACGTCTGATAGTTGCCGACATGAACACTAAGGTTTTTGTTGGTGTAACCTTTGACCCTGTTCGTACTGGCCGTAGACAGATGCCTGTTTAATGAAAGTGATGGTGCCGACTTTCCACAGTTCTGGTTTTAATATGTAACTAAAACTAACAGGAACATACAGCAGCCAGAGTTAATCAGAACAAGTGGACATCGAAGCTAAAGTCTGCTTGTTATAAATTCCCTCTTTGCCCCCTTGTTTTCAGAAAATGTATTTGTTCAGATCAGCTTTTAATGTACGTTTGTTCAGATAGATTTTGGACATGTATTAACGGGACTGTTCACAGCAAACAGCGTCAGTTAATTTACACATAATTCATAAAAACAGATTTAAAATATGGTGTAAAGATGTGCGCATCAGTTAATCTACTTTACCCCGATGAAGTAAAGTTTCTAATGACATTTAGGGTTTGAGCATTGACACGGGGGAACGATGTGTAGATGATGCGCTGGACCTTTCAACTCTGTGGAAGTTTTGACTTGAGTGTATGGAAAAGCAAAGAAACAAAGAAAATGTTGGCAGAAATAAGACACATCAATGCTGACTTTTTAAAACTTTCTTTGTCGTGTTTCTGCCAGTCCACCATGGTGGTGCTCCAGGCGCTGTCAGAGTACCTGATCAACAAACCCCCTGCTGATGACCTGGTTCTGGACGTTGATGTCAGGCTAACGGGACGCAAGGAAGTCCGCTACCATTTCAACCCCGAGACGGCCTACGCTGCCCGCTCCTCCCGGGTGAGAGTCACCAACAGTCGGGGTCTTGTGGTGAAGCTGAGACCTGTATGACAACAGTTTCTTCTTCTTTGGTCGTTTTGTTGTGTAGTTGCCGGCTGAACTTGATTTGGAGGTGGAGGCTCGTGGGAACGGACAGGGAATACTGGAGGTACGATCCTGCGACCAATTCTGTCATTTAGGATATTTCTTTTTAATTATATTTTCCATTTGTGTCTCTTGGCGAATGTTATGTCCCTTCATGTCGACTGAACTTAAAAAAAGGTTGTGACCTACTACAACCAAGTGCATGAGGTGGATGAGAAAAAACCCTGCAAGGACTTTGAGCTCAGCGTCACTATCAAAGACTCCAGCGGTAAGTCCACTTCTCACATAAACAAACAGTAGAAGCAAAACTTAATATTTATAACGTTTTTGTTAAACAAACAGAAGAAAACAAAGACGTAAATATTCGTCATTTAAGCTACCGTCACACACAGCAACACGACATACATTCTTTTATTTTGCTCAATTTATAGAGCACATTTTACAAATCACTGACATTTGTAGGCCCACCATGACCAAGATGTATTTCTTAAACAGTATTTCTTATTAACAGAATAAAATACATTTTAACAAACACAAATGATTTTCAGCAGGTTTTCAACAAGACCTTGTCACCTACAAAGAACAATACTGTCAAAATAAAATAATAAATCATAACTCCGGTACATTAAATGTTTTCCTTGTGTGTCACAGAAAAGCCGCCCACAGATGTAGAAAAGTCCTATCAGATGTCCATCAGAGTGAGGTCAGTTGTCCCTGTTGTCGTCGGTGTATTTAACTATTATAGAAGTTGAAGCGTTAAACCTAAAAATGCTTCGTTGTCTTTCCTCCGCAGAGCCTTAGGACCCAGCGATGTCAGGATGGTGGTTCTGGATATCAGCCTGCCCACTGGCTTCACCCCAGAAAACTCCGACCTGGAGATGGTAATCAGCCTCTAGCACCGCACTTAGAAAATATCCCAATCTGCATGACGACATGTTGTTCTGTTGTGTGTGTCCAGTTGTCCAACTCGGTGGACCGTTACATCAACAACTTCCAGATTGTCGATAACCTGAGTGAGAGAGGCTCCCTGATCATCCACCTCTTCAAGGTAACAACTGGTAGAAACGTTCCGTTTGTCTTCATGTAGAGGGAATTTTACCGTTTTTCCCAATGTGCGTAAATTCATGTTTTTCTTTCACAAAGAATGAGTGTGTTGTCTGAGAATAGTCACAGCACAAAAGGCAGGGTGGTGAACTCCAGCCCTGCTTAAACCTCATCTTCCACACACATGATCCAGCTCATCAGCAGGGAAAGTTGGAAAAGCAGCTGCTTCATGCTGCGCTCTCTCTCTAATATGAGCTTTTTCTGCAGAGAGGAGACAATCAAATCAGCAGCAGCAGAGTTAATGTACCACCCAGATGTGATTAAGTTCCACTCGACACATTCATTTCTGTGAGCTCAAACTCGTCAGTGGCAGCGCTTCTTTGCCGTTGCAATAAATCAAGTCTCTCTCCTCGTCTCAGGTGTCTCACAAAGAGCCAGAGATCCTGATCTTCAGGCTCCAGCAGAGATTCAAAGTCGGCCTCCTGCAGCCGTCATCCGTCACCGCCTACGAGTATTACCACCCAGGTAGAGCAGCCGAGCATCACCTGCAGCTTCTTATTGCACCTTAGTTAAACAAAGGAGTCACTACAAATGTCAGTGGGCATCAGCCTGTAGTTCTCCTTCCTCTCCCTCATCTGAAGATGAAGATTAGAACATCAGTGAAAATGAGGTTGTGACTTTCAATATGATGGCGACATGCTTTTGTGCCTGCTCCTCCTCTGTCACAGATCATCGCTGCAGTCGCACTTACTCTCCCAAAGAGGACAAAGAGCAGCTCAGTCAGATCTGCAAAGACAACGTCTGCCGCTGCACACAAGGTGACGGTCACGTGTAAAGTGTTTTTTTTTTTTTTGTTGTTGTTGTGAAATTCTGTCTTTTTAAAAATTCTGCTCACAATCTCCAGGTGACTGCTGCGTCTCTAAAACCGACAGTGAACATTTCACCAGCAAAGAGAGAGAGACGTTCGCCTGCAAGAGTTTACATCATGGTAGGAGGAGGTGTCCCACTCACGGCTGTGAGACACACACACACACACACACACACACAGGCAGCAGAGTTGTTTTGATTTAAAAGTCTGTCAGAGCCAGATCCAGGTCTTCCCTAGGTTTTTACAGCAACATTTTAATAGATTTATCAGTAATTAAAAGCTGAAAGTAAAAAACACAAAATCTGCAGCAAGAAATATAAATGATATATTTTCAGATGGTGAGATTAGTAAAAGTACTATTACAGAATTAATTATTAGGCTCAGGAGAAACTGACAAACCTGATGTTTCTTAGAAATCTTCAAAGCTTCAGCCTCTGTGTGTTTCAGTTTTCCAGGTGACAGTGTTGAATGTCACCCAGAGTTACTACGACAAATATGAGATGGAGATCACACGAGTTATCAAGCTGGGTGAGTCGATGCTACAAAATCTGTTACACCTGCAGCTGAAATTGTAGTATTTTTGCGCAAATGTGGATCCTAATAACAAATGTTAATAATTCACAGCTGCTTTAAATGAGTTCTTCTCCTCAGGTTTGGAGGGTGGAGTTGAAGTGGGCCAGACCAGGTTTTTCATGTCCCATGGAGGATGCAGAGATGTACTTGACCTGAAGCAGGGCTCCCAGTACCTCATCATAGGCCCCAAAGAGGATCATTGGACCGCTGACATTGACACAAACCGGTAAAGTGCAGTCCAGCAACAATAACAGTTTTTTCTGAATTTGCATTAAAATTAGAAACAATGTACATGTACTTTTTAATTAAAAAAAAAAAAAGTATTCGCCTGATTGCAGTTAAAGACGTCTCAGAATCACTTAAACCCTTGTTGCTCTGTCCTCAGAGGTTATTAGTTTCAGTTTGAACCTGATTGATGAATCCTCTAGAAACGGTTTCCTGAGGTAGATGTATGATGGTGGCGAGAGGGACAGCGCACGTTATCTGTGTTAGCAACAAAGTCAGAGAGGCCAGACTGAGATGGTTTGGACATGTGCAGAGGAGGGACAGTGAATATATTGGTAGAAGGATGTTGGAGATGGAGCTGCCAGGCAAGAGGGCGAGAGGACAACCGAGGAGGAGATATATGGATGTTCTAACAGAGGACATGAGGTTAGCTGGTGTCAGAGAGGAAGATGCCCAGGATAGAGTGAAGTGGAAACAGATGATTCGCTGTGGCGACACCTGATGGGAAAAGCCGAAAGAGTAGTAGTAGTAGATGTAGGATGGTGGCTGAGCTCCAGTATCTGCAGTTTGGAGAAATGTAAAACAGACGTTCAGCTCCTGCAGTCACACAGTGAATTCAATGTGCTGTTTTTAATGACAGAAGTTCCTCACGCGTAAGATTACACTTTCAAATTGGAGAACAAAAGCATACGGCTTCATCACCGACAGTCATTTAAATTCATCAGTGAAATAAAATTATCCGAGACAACATGATTTGTCTTTCGGTGTGTGGACTAGCTTTAACAGCTCTTTAAACTGCTCGGCCTGTGAAGGACGGATCCCTGCTGCCCCTGACTGTCTACACCCTTAAAGGGAGACTTCACCCATTTTTAACTTCTTGCTGTGGCTTTAGTTTGGGGTGTAAATTTCCTGTTGTAATATCTCCCTGCTTCTAGCTGAAAACTCCTCCAGATGACATCAGCTGCTCTGGAAAAGCAGGTTGACCATGATTACAAACCATGAGCAACGAGATGACATAATCTGAACTGGGGAACTGGGAAGTGTAGATCAGTGAATGCAAAACTAACGATCTCAATCACTGGGCAACGTTATGACACGTGGTGTTGTTCTTATGTAGGTGAGAGATCAGATTTCTCCTGTAAACCGGTGGATATTTGACATTAGCCAGTGGGTGAACAATTGAAAAATCCAGGGGTTGTATTACGGTGTTTCCTAAACCACAGTGCAGATTCTCAGCAATAGCTCATGTTGTGGAATAACAAATCTGCAGCATCAGATGCGTCGCTGCGATCTCTGGCCTGTAATCACAGCTACACTCCTGCTTTTGCTCCGGCAGATTGATCTACATGTTAGGAAAGGACACCTGGGTGGAGCGCTGGCCTTCGTCTGCAGAGTGCTCCGGTGACCCGAACCTGCAAGCTAAATGCAAGAGCCTTGAAGACACGGCAAACGAACTGTCCGTCAACGCCTGCAGGCTGTAACAGCTGCACAACATCAGCTCCGTTTCGTCACAAAAACGTCTGTGCGAGAATTATTTCTGTCGTTACAGTTTGTGTTTTCACAGTGGAAAAGGGAACTGAAACGCAGCCTGTTAAAGCAACCTGCCCACGTGGGTTTTCTCTACTCGTTCAACTGGCAGCAACATTATTAGAACTATGAGACTGTCCGCTCGAGCTATGATTAAATGTAGTGCTGATTAAAAACTGTGATAGTCACTGTACAATCGTCCTTATTCTGCAAAGGCCCAACTCACTGTCAAATGCAGAGGTCGACAAGTGTTTCTGAAGTTCAAACAACAATAAATTCATAAATCTTTTTCATGATTAAAGGTTCACCAGCTGTTGGGTGATAAAACAAGCCAGAAACATCAGTTTTTCATAGTAGTAAATTTTGCTTTCTTCCAAAGTTATGAAGTAGGGACGCAACAGAATATTAGAGTTAAGTGTAAATGTAGGGACGTGTCCCCCAGAGCTCTGATGGAGGAAATGTACCATTCTAATAAAATGAAGAATGAAATAAATACCAGGCTGAAGAATCCTCCTTTGTTTTGGACTTTTTGTTGACTGTGCTGTACAAAGCAACTATGTCGTCCTCGGTTTCTTCAATTCTACTTGAGAGAATTAAGCAAATAGTAAAATACATACATAGATATAGAGATACATACATACATACAGATACATACATACACACACACACAGATACATACATACATACATACATACATACATACACACACACACACAGATACATACATACACACACACAGATACATACATACACACACACAGATACATACATACACACACACACACACAGATACATACACACACACACACACAGATACATACATACACACACACACAGATACATATGTATCTATATGTGTATACACACACACACAAAGATACATACACATATATAAACATACATATGTATACGTGTGTTCGTATATATATATATATATATATGTGTGTGTGTGTATATATATATATACACACACACACACACACACACACACACACATATGTATGTGTGTGTATGTATAATGCTCAAAAAAAAAATGAAAGGAACACCAGATTATAGCATCAAGTCATTTAAACGTCTTGCTTATAGACCTGGTTTGTAAAGTGGCAGAGGGCATCGTTACCTGGTTTCAGCTGGTTTGGAGTTCATGAAAGTTACAACAGGTGCACTAGAAGGGCAACAATGAGATGAACCCCAACAGAGCAATGGTTCCCTCCTCATCTTTTCTGGATGTTTTTCACTAGTTTCGCATTTGGGTCGGGTCAACGTCATTACTGGTAGCATTAGGCGATACCTGGATCCTACAGAGGTTGCACAGGCAGTCCAACTTCTCCAGCAATGGCACATCAATATGTGCCATTGCCGGAAGGTTTTCTGTGTCTCCCAGCACAGTCTCCGGAGCATGGAGGAGATTTCAGGAGACAGGAGTCACTCTAGATGAGCTGAACAGTCCTTGACTCATCAGTAGGACCCGTATCTGCACCTTTGTGCATGGAGGAACAGGATGAGCATTGCCAGAGCCGTACAAAATGAGCTCCGGCAGGACACAGAAGTCAGCGTCTCGGACTAAACAATTGGAAATAGACTTCATTAGACCAGGCTGAAGGCCTGCCGTCCTCTAGTGGGCCCTGTGCTCACTGCCCGACAGCGTGGAGCTCGAATGGAATATACTATAGAACACCAGAATTGGTGCCATGTGCTTTTTTACAGATGAGAGCTGGTTCACCCTAAGCACATGTGACAGATGTGAAAGTGTCCGGACAAGCCGTGGAGAGTTAAGCTGCCTTTAACATCATTCAGCATGACCGGTTTGGTGGTGGGTCAGTGATAGTCTAGGGAGGCATATCCGTGGAGGAATGCACAGTCCTCTACAGGCTAGACAAGTGGCAAGACTGTGCAAGCAGTCCTGGAGGATGAAGGAATTGGTACCACTGAATTTGCCCCCACGCTCACCTGACCGACATTAGGCGCTTGCACCTAGGACTGTCCAGGAGCTCAGTGAGTTCCTGGTCCAGTTCTGGGAGGAGATACCCAGGACACCCTCTCTCATCTCACGCTGTCAGTCATGCATACAAGGATGTGGGGGCCATACAAACTAATGAGTTGCATTTCTTCAAAATGGGCAAACCTGCTGCATCATTCTTTCACTTTGATTTTCAGGGCGTCTTTGAATTCAGCCCTCTGCAGACTGATGGTTTTTATTTCCATCTAACGATGTGGCACTCTTTTGTTTCTAACACATGATCCTGTCCCTATCAGCATCAAATTTTGATGCGTTTTCAAAGTTTTTCAAAAACTTAAGATTTTTTTGAGCAGTGTAGATATAAAACTAGTAGAAATGATTCAGACATAAAACAGTGATGACACTGTTTCTTAAATGTTTTTTTTATTATGCATAATAATAAGGATTGTGTCTGTAAAAAAACTGCTCACCTTGAGGAGACACTCCCACTACTACATTTGACTGTAGCGTATTCAACATCCTCTTCCTCTTCGTGTTTGTGGGGCTGAGCTGCTCTGATGTTGGAGTACACAGAATCTGTCTGGTTGTTGAACTGGATGCTGGCATAGTGAAGTTCAGTATCCTGCTGCTCCTGCTGACTCTAAAAGGGTTACACACACACACACACACACACACACACACACAAAGAGGAGAAATCACAAGGACCACAGGGATTACTTTATTTTGCCAAAATCATCTTTTACTCAATGACAATATATATTTATAAATATTACTTTTGTATAAAATTACATAGGTCATTATTTTATTAAGTATATTGAAACTAATGATTTGAAAAGACTGTGGTTATCTTTTGTGAATAAAGTGAGTAAAATAGACTAGTGTTTTCTACCAGTGGTTTCTAGATTGAAGACGTAAACTAAACTGTGGACATCCTCACCTCGTCCCTGTTGTCTGGTCTCTCTCCGGGTTCAGATGGTAGCTTGGAGGACCTCTTTATTCTGATTATTTAATTAATTGGAAAACACAAATTAAGCATTTTGAAGCATGACAAACCACTTATAAATGTTTTATTTAAAGATTTACATTCTTTTGGTGATAAAATCTTTGAGGTAAGCTGACATGGGGAAAATGTAGTGTTGACTTGTGGTTTTTAATTTTGAGTGAGGACAGTAGTTGTCATGTTCTGAGGGATCTCAGTGATGTTTAGGGTGTTTTAATGGTCAGTATAAAGTGGTTTAAGCATTTGAAAAAGATCTGTTGAAATTCTGCTACTTCACCAAACCATGAGTTATGAAAGCCAATTACTTACCTAATGAATATAAAGACAAAGAGGAGAATGACAACCAGGAGAACAGCAACAGTTGCTCCAGCAGCTGTTGATTTCCATGCTCCTAGGAAGTGGTGAAAAAACTGAAATTAAAAAGCAATCAAATGTTGTAGCATGTTTAAGTGCATGGACCTCACAGAATGACCACTGCACATGCTTGGAAAACAGGTGATCAACTTAAGACATTTTATCTGATTGATAGTCGTCTATGAGGCATTCACAGCGACTGTGGCGCAGTAGTTACAAGCAGTTATCTACCAACCCACATCAGTGTGTGACTGGGTAAATAAGAAGCAGAGTAAAGTGCTTTGTGTACCAACGGGAAGGAAAGTGCTATATAAGTGCAGACTATTTATCCTGGCGAGGGGGCTGGAGGAAATTGACTGTTCAGACTATAAGTGGCAACAACATGGATGTTGCACAAAAGTAGTGAAACACATTTTAATGCACTGCCGATGTTTAGCCCCCGAGTGCAAACAAAGAATTTTCAAATCCATAGTTGTATGTACTGCACAGTACCATGTCAACCTAGCACTATCCACCAGATTTAACAAGAACAAATAATTCTAAACAGATGGGGAGACTTAAAAATCCGTTGTTCAAAGAAATAATCTACCTGCTCTAACTGCAACTAAATCCTGTTGTGACAAAAAATATCAAACCACCTTATGAAACACGGATCAGATATAACGTTATCTCAGTTTTCATATGAAACCAGTTAGAAAGGTGATAACGCTACAGTGGGTTTATCATTGAGGTGAAAGTGGTTAGTGGAGTCGCACTAACTATAAAAAGAGGTGGTTCTTATGTTTGGAAAACCTCTTTTTTTAAATATGTTTTTTAAAACTGTGGGATTAATAAAGTTCTATTCTATTCTATGGTGGTACGACAGAAACTTACCTGCAACATTAATCACATATGACTTAGACCTCTGACGTCCTATCGTGTTCTGGGCTTCACAGTAATAATTCCCACTGTGTTCAGGTCTGAAGTCAGTGATGGTGAAGATCTGTCCTGAAGCTTTTGCTGAGTCTTCATTCTCCTTGTACCAGGTATAATTAGCTGCTGGATTAGAATCACTGCTACAGGTCAGAGTCACTGAACTACCCTCCACTATCTCAGCAGAGGGACTCACTGACACTGAGGGAACCTTTGGAGGTCTGGAGGAAAGTATGAACAGACACAATTCAGTAACAGTACCAAAGAAAAGCTTGGCTGCCTTATGAAGCCTGGGGTCAGCACATGGATTGTAGGTCCCTGGCCTTGCCTACAACCTGGCTTACACTGCACCCAACCATGACTCCTACGCCTGCAGGTGCTGGTTCTCTGCCATTCCTTTGGGCTGTGCCTGATCAGACCCCTTGAATGATAGCCCGTGATAGGCACCTGACGCTCCACTGGCTCCAGGACTGTACCCTGGCCCAGTGAACCTGGAAGCTAAGCTGCGAGGCTTTTAATTTAGTGAGTCTCAGTGGGTCTATGTTCAAACCCTCACCTGTGGTCATGAGCTCTGGGTAATGCCCAAAGAAATAAGGTTGTTAACACAAGTGGCTGAAATGAGTTTCCTCTATCAGGTGGAAAGCTCAGACTTAAGAGATACTGTAGGGTACTGAAGAGCAAAAACATATTTTCATCCTAAGAAATAGGTTTTAGATGTTTTGTACTTACACTGAACATCTATTGTTATAGATGATGAACTTCTCCCATACTGATTCTCTGACGTACAGTAGTACATCCCACTGTCCTCAGGGGTGATGGAGGAGAAATGATAAATACCACCTGCTCTTTGATGCTTTTTCTTGTACCAGGTATAATTAGCTGCTGGGTTAGAATCACTGCTACAGGTCAGATTCACTGAACTACCCTCCACTATCTCAGCAGAGGGACTCACTGACACTGAGGGAACCTTTGGAGGGTCTGGAGAAGATGAATTAACATATAATCAGTCTCACGTTGTCAAGAGTGAAAAATCTAAAACCTAAAATTCATAATCTCTTGTTTTACTTCCTACATTCTACTCACATTCCACATTAATGAAGACGTCCTCAGATGTCCTCCTCCCCAGCTCGTTCTCAACTGTACAGTAATACTGTCCAGAGTCAGAGGACTGGATGGATCTGAAGACAAGCTGTGGTTCTTTGTTGATCTCTGTTTGGTTCTTCTTGTACCAGGTATAATTAGCTGATGGATTAGAATCACTGCTACAGGTCAGAGTCAGTGAACCTCCCTCCATGATGTCACTTTGTGGACTCACTGACACAGACGGCACCTTCAGAGAATCTGGAGGAGGAAACATCAAACAGTGAATAGTGGAGCTTCACTCCATATTGGACAGACCGTAATGGTTTGACTCTAGTTAGTTCCATATGAATCAAACTCACACACTGAGGGGGAGCTGTAATCCTCATGTCCTTTTAAAGCACAAGAGACGACGTCTCCGGGATAAAACTGGTCTTTGTAAGAATTTGCCTCCTTCAGGATTTTCTCTCCGTTCTTGAACCAGACGTAGGAAAGACGAGCAGCTGATCTGCAGCTGCTGTGACACTCGAGCTCTGCCTCAGTATGAGACTCCTGGACTGTTAGTCTGATCACCTGCACCCGGAGACCTGGACACATCAAGGACAAACTCACAATCACAACTATAAATGATAGTGAAAATAGGTTCTTAGAAATACTATGTGAATACACTAAATTGTTTTCCTTGATTTATATCCTTTAAGTTTAACTTCTAATTAGATTTCAACACTTTCGCATAATGTTTTTTTTTTATAAAACATTTTTATAAACTTTGGAGGAAATTCACACACTGATAGAGAAGGGAAAACTCATTTACTGAGGTTCAATGTTGTGGGGAGTGAAGAAAAAAGTTTGTGGTTAGTTCAACCAAAACTTGCAAAAACGTTTTACTGACTGACTGTATGTTGTGCTTTTGACCATGACACTAAGGAAATATTCTATTAGTTGCAAACACTGGCTAGTGTAAAACAGATGGGCATCATTTTAAATTAATATCCTGAAGTCAACTTGAATTTTCTACTTTCTAAGTATTTGCATAAATTAAATCATTCATTAAATGCCACCAGGGTGACGCAGACCACAGGTGGATAAAAGAACGATGCTGGTTGAACAATTAAATTTAATTCCCTGATGAGCTATAGAGCTAAAAAGATCAGCTAAAGATAAAGATCTTTTTAATAAATCAAAAATCTACAAAAATATTTCTACATTTTCAAAATCATGAACATAAGAGATTGTTTACAGTTGATGAACCTGTATGAGACTAAAGTATAAGGAAGTGGTGCTGAGGTTTGTGCTGATCAGTACCTGTGACAGTCAGAGTTGTACCAGGAAACTGCTCGTCCATTCAAAGTCCCGTGTTCTGAATGTGAAGTGATACTGGGCTGAATCTGTCTCTCTCAGGTCAGTGATTGTCAGAGTGGAGCGTCCTGTCTCTGTGTGAGAGACCTGGACACGACCTGAATACTGGGAGTCTTTCCTAAGATCCTCAGGCTGTGAGGGATTCTGCCACTGATGACGACGGTCAGACCGGAACCAGAACTTGGTGGTTATAAATCCAACACTGGTGTAACTACATGAAATATCCACTGATGAACCTTTAGTGGCACAGATGCTTCTGTCAGTGTAAATCACTGTGTTGCAGGTTTGACCATCAACACCTGAAAGATAAAACATTTTTAAACATTTAGAAATGTCAACATATTTGTGCTACCAACATGTCAGATAAAATCAATCTAAAGGGTCCAGAATCTGTATGTCATTTGGTCATTCTCATTGTTACACTTTGAGGACATTTTTGTAGGTATAAAATTAAAAGTCAAGTACAGACTGAGTTTTTGTTATAGGTTTAAACAGAAACTTAATACACAACTATAAATCATGTTAAAATCTGCAGTGATGTTGTTCAGGTTTTAATCCAGTCAGCAAAGTCAAAAAGAAACATATTTAAAATTCACATTGAATCAGTGATTTTAAAGTTTAACAGACTGAGACACAGAAACATCAGATATTGTTCAGTTAGTGGAAGAAACTGTGGAGGAAACTCACACACTGAAGGAGAAGGGAAACCCTCATGTCCTTTGACAGCACACGAATAGCTGTCTGTTGAATAGTAAACAAATATGGATATTTCTTCCTGATTTCTCATTTTTTCTCCATTCTTGTACCAGATGTAGGAAGAATGAAGTGGTAGACGACAGCTGCTGTGACACTTCAGTTTATATCTGGTAGAATATCGTATGACTATCACCTGCAGATCTGGATCTTTACAGAGACACAGTTACACACAAAGATGAATTACATAAATGAATATTGAAATTCAGCAATAATTGTTTTTAAAGGAAAAATGTATTCATGTCAATTATTCTTCAATTATTCAACAAGCTACATGAGACTATTTTTCTGTTTTTGATCATGTTCATCAGTCTGTGCTGATCAGTACCTGTGACAGTCAGAGTTGTACCAGGTAAACTGCTCGTCCATTCAAAGTCCCGTGTTCTGAATGTGAAGTGATACTGGGCTGAATCTGTCTCTCTCAGGTCAGTGATTGTCAGAGTGGAGCGTCCTGTCTCTGTGTGAGAGACCTGGACACGACCTGAATACTGGGAGTCTTTACTAAGATCCTCAGGCTGTGAGGGATTCTGCCACTGATGACGACGCTCAGAACTGAACCAGAACTTAGATGTTATAAATCCAACACTGCTGTAAGTACATGAAATATCCACTGATGAACCTTTGAAGACACAGATTCTTCTGTCATTGTAAATCACTGTGTTGCAGGTTTGTTCTTTTTCTCCACCTGAAAGATAAAACATGTGAAAACCGTCTTGTTACAGCTACAGTGATTCTCAGCAGTTGTGCTGTTGTCGACTTACTGACAGATATGATGCTCCTGTACAGCTCAATGCAAACACATGGTGTTAATGTCGAAAAAGACACAGTCACGAGTCAGTGCAGCAGGTTCAATGTGGAAAACTGTGGATTAACTCACACACTGAGAAAGAGGGGAAGTCCTCACGTCCTTTAACAGCACAGGTATAACTGTCTGTTGGACTGAGTTTGTCTGGATATAAAGACGTTTGTCCCTGAGTTTTCTGTCCATTCTTGTACCAGATGTAGGAAGGATGATCAGGTCGACCACAACTGCTGTGACACGTTAACTGTGTCATAGAAGGAAACCGGTAGATCTGTAGAGCTGGAATATTAAAGAAGGAAAAAAACATGTAAATGTCCTAAATCCACACGTTCAACATGCACGTTTATTTTGTTGTTCCTCAAAAATAAAATCTAATTAACTGACATGAAAATAAAAAGCACTTCCTATTAAATGACAGGTGAGTTACTATTTCATAATTAAATTGTTTAAAAAAATCCCAGACATTTTAAAAACTGTTACCTTTGACAGTCAAAGTGACTCCAGGTTCACCAGTGTATCTCCCTCCTTGATGGTTTGTGATGAATCTGAAATAATAAACATCTGAGTCGCTCTGTCTCACGTCTGTTATTCTCAGACTGCAGTTGTTCTCATCACGGGAAAACTGCAGACGACCTGGAAAACACTGTCGATATTCTCAGATCCACATATTGATAGTCATCGACTTTAGTAAACCAGAATGTGTCTTCAACTGTAGTGACAGCGTCTCCTGTCCTGGATGGGTATGTGTATGTACAGTGTATGTCCACTGTTGATCCTTCGAGGACACAGATCTCAGTAGGAGAGTAAGTCACCCCCCAGTTATTCTCACCATGTGTCACTGTAACACAGAACAGTCAGATTTTAGATTGCGTGGAGGTGCAACAGTGCCCTTGCAAAAGAACTGAACGATAGACATGACAATGAATGAATTCTTTTCATGTACTAGACAATAATCATATAATCATTAAGACTAACTCCCTGATTAGCTGTAGGGCTAATCAGAGTGAAAGAACACTGAAATAAATTTTAAATCATACAGTACCACACATACTGACGATGCCCTGCACATAAAACCGATTTAACTGTAAGTTATGTCTGCATGTCTGCCCAGTGCGTGAAAAGCCACATTTTACTAAATCTACAGTATGTAGACCGGAACCTAAATTATATATGTGTGTGTGATTATATCCTCATCAGTGTAATCTGGGAGTAAATATACCACTAGTCTTATTTTACTGTCCAAATTATATAATGCTGTTCAGTTAATTATCAAGTACAACTGGTACTGGTACATTTTAATGATCCCAGCCAAGGACCAAGTGTATTGGGAAAACAAATATGTAATAACATAAGCAGTGACATACCCCCAGCTTTTAATTCACATTCTTCTTGTATGTATGTATGTATGTATGTATGTATGTATGTATGTATGTATGTATGTATGTATGTATATATATATATATATATCACATATTAACAGTTTGAATGCAGCTTCAAACATGAATGGAACTTAAATCTAGGAATTGAAAGAGCTTGACTGTAAAAGCCTGGTGCGGTACATTGTGCTCGGGACTATGATGCGCTCATGCACCAGGCGCTTGAGTGTAAGCTGAGCGCCACCTCCAGACGCGTGACAAGAGACGAGCAATTGGCGTAAGAGTGACAAACTCAGGCAGTGGCTAATTTCAACGACTACATCAGTATATGCAGTAGATGTAAAGATGACCTAGGGAACGTCAAATGTCAAAAGCATGAAAAGGCTAAAAAAAGCAGAAGATCCCAAACAGGCTCCCAGAGAACCTGAGTAACTAAGGGATGGTTCAGGGATGGAAAATGACCCATACCCACCCACCACAGCTCCAATTACTGCTGAGGTCAGTTTTCCATGAGTCCACTTTGGGTCAGGTCCAAACATTTGGACACATGAAGATAAGCAAATATCTTTTTGGCCCCTTGGAAACTACAGAACATACTGTCCTTTACACTGAGCAGCAGCTGAGACAAAGCAGCCTTTTTATATTATCAGAAGACAGATCCTCCTTTTTTAAAAAAAAATTATAATATGCCCTGCATTTATCACCTGCCCCTGCATTCTACAAAAAAGTAAAAAAAAAAGGCCACTAATTTAAGATAGAATTTCACTGGGAGTGCAGCAAAATATGTAAGTCAAATTTACCATATTTCAAGTTAGTAACTTTCAATTGTTCAGACATTTGGAGGTATAGACTTTCCCCCTGCTCAGAATACGGATAAAATACGTGTATCAAACATGTGGTATACTGGAAATATAAAATACTGTACTCATACCTGATGTAGAGAGGAGGACAACAATAAACCCAGTTGCTGCTGCTGATAAACTCATAGTTGCTCCTCTCCAGTCTAACAGAGGATAGTTGTCAATGTACCTAAACGAAAGAAGACAGGCACAACTCCATTCTTCCTCTGTGGTTAAGATTGTGAGACGTTGCTTCAGAAAAAGACACCGAGATTACACCACCGAGATGATTCCTTCCTCCTCATTAACGAACATCATGAACCCGAGGCCACAAAGTATCCTGCTTGTCAAACCTAAAACATCCACCAGCTTGTAATGTATAGAACAGAAAGACAGACTATTTTTGGCGGCTTCAGTATCTAAAGCTCTGTCATCTAAACCGTAGTGCCTTATTAACACTGTTCAAAGGACAAGACTCGTTTCCTGTCTTTTTTTACATACAGGAAGAACTGTCTCAGTGATGCACAACAAGTTTCACAACAGAGAAACTAATGTGTCATACTTGATTGCACTAATGTGGAACGTTGACTTTAGAGATGTCCTGCATTGACAACAGACACAGACTGTGAGGCGGCGTTAGGACTGTGACTCTTTTCCATGTAGAATGAAAAAAATAAGTCTAACAAACTTTTTTTTTTTAATTTGTGTGATCAACTCAGGAACACTCAGTTGCTTAACGGCTGCGAGTGTGATCACGTAACGTGTCCGTCCTGTCATCTTTCTAAATAACGACAAAACTTTCATCACTGCAGCTTCTTCATTTGTGGCAGTGTTTTATTTCAGTTGAACATACGCAGGTCTCCTACCCAACTCCGTGGTTATTGTGTTGGAGGACTTTCGTTATGAGCTACCAAATGTAGACAGACTTCCCAACCTTACACACGAGCACGAGGCCCACGAAAGGACAGGCTTCTGTGAAATCACTCTAGAATAAAAACACGCCCCCACACAATCCATTTAAAAAAATCCCCCGGCAGACAATTACTCTCCTAAACTGATCTGAACCACTCATTTGTTCAATGCATCCAACATCAGCATTAGATCAAATAATACTGATTTGAATAATACAGTATTTTTATTTAATAAACAAGAGCATGTTTTATTCACCTGAGGTTATGTTTGTCTAAAACTAAAACCAGCTATATGATCAGATGACGAGGGATTAAACGAGCAGGTAGTTCCTTTTACACATGACCCTACATTGCAGACAGATTTCAGATTAACTCCCTTAACTTCACTGGAACCCAGATTATTAATTAGTTATTTGACTTCTGTTCTGCTAGTAATTACTTAAATGAAATGACATGTGGCTCTATAGAATTTAAGGCCTTGGTGCGACCATGAGCTGTCAGCATTTAAACGGGCAGATTGTTCTTGTAATAGTCACGTAAAAAAAAAAGATTCACAACTAAACTGCTGGAAATGGAAGAAGTGGACTTGGCGGGCTCCTGGTTTTCCATCGTGTTTCTCTCCAGTCATTTATAATAGCAACTTTTATGCCTTATTAAATGAAAAATAGCCGATTCCCAACCACCATTTTGGAACGTTGCTGCAGACTGATACCTGCCAGTTTCCCCATCATGATGATTTTTCAACCACAGGATCTTCGTGTATATTGTCAAACCATGATTATTTCTGCCGTAGTCGTCCGTCTCCCTCTCTGTCCCCGTCCTCAGGTGGCCCCGGATTCGGACCTGTGCGTCTTCCACTCCACCCAAGTAGAACTCTGACTGTCCGTTCGATTGTCGGGACTCGAAATAATCCCCCGCGTGGCCGTTTGTGGTGAGTTCGGTCAGCGCCACGTTTTCTTGCTCCCACGGTCCGCGTGCACTGGAGGAATCCTCGCGCTCCGTCTTTTCCCGCTCTCGCTGGATGGAGTTTTTCAAAGATGTAATAAGGCCACGTCTTTAAAAACTATGACAATTTGTGCGTGTCTCCCCGTCTGTCCGTCGTCACGCACGGTTTGTCTCCAGGCTTCTGTCCTCCTCGTCGTCCTCTGCTGACGGACGTTCCTACTTTAACTCAGACAAACAGTTAATTTCTCTGCGCGTAGCAGTGAGTTGGCGGCCGATACTCAGTGTCATTAAAGTCATTAGAGCAGCGGAGGGACACACGTGGTGAGACGTCCCGGCGCTGTTCTACTCCGTACTCCTCAGGCGGAGACTCTCGTCCAATCAAATTGCTTGGTCGGAACTAACTGTTGTATAAAAGCATTTTTGAACGAAAAGTCATAGCGCGTGCGGACAAGCAGAGCCCACAAAACAAAAAAGGAAGGCAGAGAAGATTAAAATCAAAATCATAATCAAAGAAGAAAAAACACAACAGTGACTGATAACTTACTTCTCGTGCGAGAGGCCGATAAACATTTAAAATAGAGCAAATTAATAGAGCTGCTCTGCTACTGTTATTGATTATTAACACTACTACTATAAAACACAGACAACCAAGAAATACGTAAAATAATATCTGACCAAGTGGAGTCGAAAACTGTCTGTAGGAGACGGGGAAGAGCCAGAGCCGAAGTACAGTGAGAAAGAGGGCGACCCAAAGAACGAAAAACGAAAAAGTCCAAAGTTGGGATTGTGAGTCAAATATTTTATTTATGTCATATTAACAGTAATTGTTAACCCCAACATAATTTTTTGAAAATCTACTCAAGATTACCAGTTTTTACCAACTTCTTTGTTGTACCCTGAATAAACAGTGATTCTTCACAACTTAAATTTTACTTTGACAAGCCTAATAAAAATACTTGGTGGTGGGAAAATGAGAAAAAAAACATGAGTCATTTGGAATCAGATGACATTTGTGACGAGTTTGGAGTAACTGCAACAGCAAAAAGGCAAAAACTAAATTCCCAAAGGCCACAAACTGTCAATAATGAGACATTTATTGTTAAGGGGCAACACATTTATGGAGGCTGAACATCACTTCCCTGAACAACCCTAAATGAACCTAAATATCTTTGTCACTAATAATTAAAGTAATAAAATGTATGATGTGATGATGGTTTTGTGAAATTACATAATAATTGCAGATAATTTTAACAGTCACACACATTCTTAAATATATATTATTTAACCTGTACTAGCACTCACACGAGCTTCTAAATCTGCAGTTTCTGTAGGAATGAGCTTGTCATTTACAAGAAGTTAAGCTATTCCAGACATGCAGATGCAACATCCAGCAGAATAAATTTACCAACGAAATAAAACATTAAGATATATGCCAAAAAAATTATTTAAAAAACTATAACCAAACAATCAAGTGCTGGTCTGGTTTCGATGTGTTAAATCATACATGAGATGAAAACTGATGTTGGGGCGAAAGACTTTTGTAAAGTTTGATTTGAAAGTATTTACACTGACATCCACATCGTTCTCTGTTATACTTAGATGTTGTCCTTTCTGATTTACTTCAATGGTTCTTCCGTGTTAACGGCATCTGGGCAGAGCCTGTTTCTTACATGAAGGCTCGGACCTGACTGTCGTTCACAGCGGGTCTCCCTGCTCCTCTGTGTTGTCAGTCTGTGCTGCAGGGATGGACTGAGGTATTCTCATAATCAGTATGAGCGTGTGACTGATGGAAAGATCAACATGTCAGTTCCATTTAATCCCAGTGTTGCTGACATTGTGTTATAACTGGTTTTTATAATTTTTAACTGATTTAGACATTGATTGCACATTAATGTGCTTGCTGTGCATGGTACATGAATTCAGTACATCCTCTCACCTCCATCATCTCTACAGGTGCATTCAGGTCAGATTTTGGGCTCAGAAGGTTCTTTTTCCTGGATTGAATTAAAGTTTGATAGAAAGGAATCAGTGACTTTTAAAACTACAAAAGAACAGCGATAAAACCGATGGATTATTATTGTTTTACCTCATCCACAGACACAAGACCAGCAGAGGAATCAGGATCACAACAGCCAACCTGATGATGTTCATTATTACTGATTTACCTAAAAAAGGGAAAAAATTGAGCTCTCTTAGTGATATTGGTTGCCAGTGACGTGTAAATATGATGGTTTATACTATTGCATGACTTAAAGTTTTTTTCTTTTATAATATGTGATGTTCTGCCACATTTTTGGATTAACAATTAACTTATCTGTTGCGAGAGTCATGATGTATAAAGTGTGTTTAGGTAGAGCATGGGTGTTGTGGCTGTTATGAGAGGTTCACTTCAACAGCGTGTGAATTAAAGTTAAACTTTTGCTGTACAGGTGTAACTGAATGTAAACTTACCTGCAACATCAATCACATATGAAGCAGACTTCTGACGTCCTCTTGTGTTCTGGGCTTCACAGTAATAATTCCCACTGTGTTCAGGTCTGAAGTCAGTGATGGTGAAGATCTGTCCTGAAGCTTTTGCTGAGTCTTCATTCTCCTTGTACCAGGTATAATTAGCTGCTGGGTTAGAATCACTGCTACAGGTCAGAGTCACTGAACTACCCTCCACTATCTCAGCAGAGGGAATCACTGACACTGAGGGAACCTTTGGAGGATCTGGAGGAGATGAATTAATATATTATCAGCGTCACGTTGTCAAAAGTGAAAAACCTAAAAAGTTACATTTATAATCTGTTGTTTTACTATCCTACATTTTACTTACATTCCACATTAATCAAGACGTCCTCAGATGTCGTCCTCCCCACCTCATTCTCAACTTACAGTAATACTGTCCAGAGTCAGAGGACTGGATGGATCTGAAGACAAGCTGTGGTTCTTTGTTGATCTCTGTTTGGTTCTTCTTGTACCAGGTATAATTAGCTGATGGATTAGAATCACTGCTACAGGTCAGATTCACTGAACTACCCTCCACTATCTCAGCAGAGGGACTCACTGACACTGAGGGAACCTTTGCAGGGTCTGGAGGAGATGAATTAATATATAATCAGTCTCACGTTGTGAAGAGTGAAAAACCTAAAAGTTAAAAATCATAATCTGTTTTACATTTGAAATTACACGTCAGATTCAGTGAACCTCCCCCATGATGTCACTTTGTGGACTCGCTGACACAGACGGCACCTTCAGAGCATCTGGAGGAGGAAACATCAAACAGTGAGTAGTGGAGCTTCACTCCATATTGGACAGACCGTAATGGTTTGACTCTCTAGTTAGTTCCATATGAATCAAACTCACACACTGAGGGGGAGCTGTAATCCTCATGTCCTTTTAAAGCACAAGAGACGACGTCTCCGGGATAAAACTGGTCTTTGTAAGAATTTGCCTCCTTCAGGATTTTCTCTCCGTTCTTGAACCAGACGTAGGAAAGACGAGCAGCTGATCTGCAGCTGCTGTGACACTCGAGCTCTGCCTCAGTATGAGACTCCTGGACTGTTAGTCTGATCACCTGCACCCGGAGACCTGGACACATCAGGGACAACTAGTGATGACACGGAATATCAATTTAAAATAATAATTCAGTAAGCTGACAAGCTTGTAGATACAACTAACTCTAAGGGATTCAAGTGGAAACGGACGTTAAGGCAAACGTTATGAGAATCATCAAATTAATAATTTTCCTGGTTACGTTTGAAACTTAACATTTGATCAGATGTTAACATTTCCACAACACTTTCTACAAAGTGATTATACTTTGTAAAAAATGCAACGTCATAAAAACTGTTGGATTGCAAAAACACCTTTATCTGACTGAGATTTGAATAAACTTCCTGATCAACTACAAAACTATGATTTTACTCATGAATGAAGACTTCAGATACAGTTTCAAACCCTGATATGCCTACTTTGTTATTGTGGTGAAACATGGGATTTAATTTTTGTATCTGTGCTCATCAGTACCTGTGACAGTCAGAGTTGTACCAGGTAAACTGCTCGTCCATTCAAAGTCCCGTGTTCTGAATGTGAAGTGATACTGGGCTGAATCTGTCTCTCTCAGGTCAGTGATTGTCAGAGTGGAGCGTCCTGTCTCTGTGTGAGAGACCTGGACACGACCTGAATACTGGGAGTCTTTACTAAGATCCTCAGGCTTTGAGGGATTCTGCCACTGATGACGACGGTCAGACCGGAACCAGAACTTAGAGGTTATAAATCCAAAACTGCTGTAAGTACATGAAATGTTCACTGATGAACCTTTGAAGGCGCAGATGCTTCTGTCAGTGTAAATCACTGTGTTGCAGGTTTGACCACGAACACCTGAAAGATAAAAAAGCGGAATTATTTTTTGTTATTAGAAGAACATTTATTACAATGAAATTTGTCCTTTGCATTTAGCACTTGGTGTTTTGCTCAGAGACACACCTGGTGGGTAAACGGGAAATATTATTTCTTTTTTATTTGCTAGTCTGGGATTTGATCCCGCACTGTTTGTAAACCATGCAGCTGCTCTACCCATTGAGCTACCAATTATTTGTGACAATAAACTGTCAGATCACCAGCATAAACTTAACTGTCCAGACTTTGTAACCTCATTTCTAATAATTTTTAAAATTTTTGTGACAAAATGTCTCAAAGGGCGTAACATTAAAAGTCAATTAATTGACAGTCGTTGACTCAGGTGAGTGAGAGTGTGTTGAAGCTGCTTCCTGGTTGTCGATGTGACAGTGAACCATCCCAGTTTAGAAATTTGTGTTTTCTAAAGATGCTTGATGCTGCTGATGAGACTTTGTTGCAAACAGCTGCTATGAGTTGATGGGATAGTTGAATAACTGAGTGTGAAAATGAATGTTTCTGTTATTTCAGTGGTTTAGTCAGCAAAGTCAAAAAGCAACATATTCAAAATTCTGATTGACACCAGAGAATCAGATACAGAACAGATAATGTTCAGTTAGTGGAAGAAACTGTGGAGGAAACTCACACACTGAAGGAGAAGGGAAACCCTCATGTCCTTTGACAGCACACGAATAGCTGTCTGTTGAATAGTTGCCAGGAAATTGATATTTCTTCTTGATTTTCATTGAATTTTTCTCCATTCTTATACCAGATGTAGGAACAATGAAGTGGTAGACGACAGCTGCTGTGACACTTCAGTTCAGACAAGGTAGTTAATTTGACTTCACTATCACCTGCAGATCTGGATCTTTACAGAGACACAAGGACACACAAAGATAAATTACATAAATACTAATAAATAATATCAGCACTGACAGATGTTTTTAAAACTTTTAAAAGCTTAAAATGCACAATTTCATTCACACAATTATTCTACATTTGAACAGCTATTTTCTGTTTTGTATGTTCATCAGTCTGTGCTGATCAGTACCTGTGACAGTCAGAGTTGTACCAGGTAAACTGCTCGTCCATTCAAAGTCCCGTGTTCTGAATGTGAAGTGATACTGGGCTGAATCTGTCTCTCTCAGGTCAGTGATTGTCAGAGTGGAGCGTCCTGTCTCTGTGTGAGAGACCTGGACACGACCTGAATACTGGGAGTCTTTACTAAGATCCTCAGGCTGTGAGGGATTCTGCCACTGATGACGACGCTCAGAACTGAACCAGAACTTAGAGGTTATAAATCCAACACTGGTGTAACTACATGAAATATCCACTGAAGAACCTTTGAAGGCACAGATTTTTCTCTCTCTGTAAATCACTCTGTTGCAGTTTCGTGTTTCTCCACCTGAAAGATAAAACATGTGAAAACCGTCTTGTTACAGCTACAGTGATTCTCAGCAGTTGTGCTGTTGTCGACTTACTGACAGATATGATGCTCCTGTACAGCTCAATGCAAACACATGGTGTTAATGTCGAAAAAGACACAGTCACGAGTCAGTGCAGCAGGTTCAATGTGGAAAACTGTGGATTAACTCACACACTGAGAAAGAGGGGAAGTCCTCACGTCCTTTAACAGCACAGGTATAACTGTCTGTTGGACTGAGTTTGTCCGGATATAAAGACGTTTGTCCCTGAGTTTTCTGTCCATTCTTGTACCAGATGTAGGAAGGATGATCAGGTCGACCACAACTGCTGTGACACGTTAACTGTGTCATAGAAGGAAACCGGTTGATCTGTACAGCTGGAATTGTAAAAAAGAACAAAAACATGTAAATGTCCTAAATCCACATGTTCAACATGCACGTTTATTTTGTTGTTCCTCAAAAATAAAATCTAATTAACTGACATGAAAATTGAAAAGCGTTTCCTTTTTGACTGTTTCATCATCATTTTTAAAAACCTTCACCTCTGACAGTCAAAGTGACTCCAGGTTCACCAGTGTATCTCCCTCCTTGATGGTTTGTGATGAATCTGAAATAATAAACATCTGAGTCGCTCTGTCTCACATCTGTTATTCTCAGACTGCAGTTGTTCTCATCGTGGAAAAACTGCAGACGACCTGCAAACACTGACGATATTCTCAGATCCACATATTTATAGTCATTGACTTTAGTAAACCAGAATGTGTCTTCAACTGTAGTGACAGCGTCTCCTGTCCTGGATGGGTATGTGTATGTACAGTGTATGTCCACTGTTGATCCTTCGAGGACACAGATCTCAGTAGGAGAGTAAGTCACTCCCCAGTTATTTTCACCATGTGTCACTGTAACACAGAGAACAACAAAATGTTTTACTGTTGTCTGCTGCTTAAAGTAACAGCCAAATACCTGAAACAGAAATAGAGGAACATCATTGTCTAATTTTAGAAAAGCTGCAAGAAATGGAAAAAAACATGACACGTCGTAAAATGTGTCCTCAAAGCTCATGTAAATAGTTTGAACATAAAAGACAACCAAATACAATCAGTGGGTTTAATATAGTTGTACAGTGCTGCCTCTGGACTTCAGGGTCCTCAGATGTGGACAGAGACAGTGGACAGCTGGGACGTCAGCACTGATGCTGCTGTCCCAAAGGGACATTTGTCCCTCATGGACTCCACATCAGAGCACTAGAGTAAAAGGTGATGACAGTGAGTGACTGTTACCACCTACGGTTTGTTTGGACAGAGACGAGTTTCAGTTAAAACCACGTGATCCCAGAAGGTCAAAGATACAGACTTGGGCATCTTGGTGTTCGGTTCGTCCTTTTTCCGAACCAAACTACGGCTACTCAGGTTTCTACTGTAGAAGTTTGAGAAGACATGAATTACCTGTCGTAGACAGAAGGAAAACTATAAATCCAGTTGTCGCTGTTGTCAAACTCATAGCTGCTCGTCTCAACTCTCTCTGTGGCGTCAGTAAAACACAGAGGTGGTTAATGTTCACTAGTTACTGATACTGGTAACATTAAAATGAAGGGAGTGTTGACACATACAGCCTTCCGCTGTGGTCAGGGGTGTAAACAGCATAAAATGTTCCTTCCTCTTAATTAACATGCATTGTGAAAAGATCAGTAGATGAAAAAACGAGAACTTAACAACCATTTTGCAAACTTTATATGATCTAAAACTTGTTGAAATACAGACTTTAAATTAAGCTACTGAACATTTTAAACATTGCTAGAACTGCCATGGACATTTAAGTCGACTACATACAAACCTGTTTCACTAATAGCTTTAATTCACCAATAGACAGTTGTGTCTTTTTATCAATATGTTTATGGCCTTTGCATTAACACAAACCTTGAGCATGTGTGTTAGTCATCAGGTCTATTAAAAGACAGGGAGAAAAAAATGACAGCATTTTGTTCCCCTTGGCTCACATTAATACATTTTTCAAAGTTACAGACATCTGGTGGCAGAAACATGAAACCCCATCACCCAATGCAGGTTCTCTTCTGTTCTCCAAATTATAATGTATTAAATGAAACATACCACCTGTTTACAATTTGAAATCTCCAAGACAAACAGCCTACGTACTTAAAAATTAACTAATATAAAATAAATGTGTTCAGGGGATTTTAATGACTTGAACTGATCTTGAATTCTGTTTGTGAGATAGAAAAACTAATAAATACAACATTGTATAACAGTATCTGACGTGTGATAAGGAGTACTCTTCGTTGGATTTTTAAAGGTTCACATTTGACAAGTTTTAAAGGACAGATGGTTGCTGGACTTATTGTATGCGAATGTAAAGGACGCATGCACCTCCAGCCCCCTCCCCCCACTTGGCCGCTCTGATCACAATCTGGTACATCTGCGCCCTGAATACACACCCAGGGTGAGAAGACAGCCTGCACAGACGAAGACTGTGAAACTGTGGACTGATGAGGCCTATGAGAGACTGAGAGACTGTTTCGAGACCACAGACTGGGACACACTCTGCAGCTCTCATGGAGACGACATCAACAGCCTGACCCACTGCATCACAGACTACATCAGCTTCTGTAGAGAGAACACTGTGCCGACCAGGAGGGTGCAGTGTTTTGTCAACAGAAATCCCTGGGTGACTCCTGAACTTAAAGCCCTACTAATTAAGAAGAGGAGGGCTTTTATTACAGGAGACACTGAGGAGCAGAAAAGAGTTCAGTACTCAAGTAACAAGATCAGACAGGCCAAGGACAGATACAAGAAGAAGCTGGAGGAGCGGTTGGACAATAACAACGTACGAGAGGTGTGGAGGGGCCTGAAGACCATCTCAGGCCATGGACAAGGTGGTCAGGGGGTCAGCTGATGAAGATCAAGTCTGGGCCAACAAGTTAAACCTGTTCTTCAACAGATTCGACTCCAGCCTCACTCCCTCAACGAGCCCCCAGCACCCCCTCACATGTCTACAGTCCGGCAGCTGTGACCACCATCCCCCGATCTCCTCCACCTCTCCCCACCCCCTGTCTTCACATCACTCCACAACCAGCCCCCCTTCCTCCCCCCTAACCCTAACATCAAGTCAAGTGAGGGGAGAGCTGAGACGCCTGAAAGTCAGGAAGGCTGCAGGACCGGATGAGATCAGTGCCAGACTGCTGAGGAACTGTGCTGACCAGCTCTGTGAGGTGGTCACATACAGGTTTAACCTGAGCCTCAGTCTGGAGAGGGTCCCTGTTTTGTGGAAGACTTCGTGTGTAGTTGCACTTCCCATTGTAACTCACGCGAAGGAGCCAAACCACTACAGACCTGTAGCCTTGATCTCCCACCTGATGAAGACCATGGAGAGGCTCGTCCTCAGGCACCTTCACTCTGTGGTGGGCACAGTGCAAGGCCAAACATCGGGGTGGAGGACGCGGTCATCTACCTGCTGCACCGGGCACAGACTCACCTGGAAGCTGCCGGAACCGCTGTGAGGGTCATGTTTTTTGACTTCTCCAGTGTCTTTAATACCATTCAGCCGGCACTACTGCGAGGGAAGCTGGAAGGGGCAGGAGTGGATAGACAACTGACTGCATGGACAACGGATTACCTCACCAACAGGCCACAGTATGTGCGGCTGCAGAACTGTGTGTCTGAGGTGCTGGTCTGCAGCACGGGGGCCCCTCAGGGTACGGTGCTCTCACCGTTCCTCTTCACTCTGTACACCTCGGACTTCACCTACAACACAAGCAGTTGTCATCTCCAGAAATTCTCTGATAACTCAGCCATAGTTGGTTGTATATCAGATGGGAATGAGCTGGAGTAAAGGTCAGTGATCATGGACTTTGTGGACTGGTGTGAAAGCAACCACCTTTGCTTCCGGAGAAAGACACTACCATTCAGACCGGTGAATATCCAGGGCTCGGACATCGAGAGGGTAGATAGCTTCAAGTACCTGGGTGTTCAACTCAACCATAAACTGGACTGGACTGGACTGACAACACTGATGCCTTTTACAAGAACGGTCAAAGTCGCCTCCATCTTCTGAGGAGACTGAGGTCCTTCGGCGTGTGTGGGCCCATGTTAAGGACATTTTATGACTCTGTGGTGGCTTCAGCTCTGCACTACGCTGTGGTCTGCTGGGGTTCAGGCACTGAGCAGAACAGGAACAGACTGAACAAGCTGGTCAGGAAAGCCAGCTCTTTCCTGGGCTGCCCACTGGACTCTGTGGAGGAGGTGGGTGAGAGGAGGATGTTGGCCAAGCTGACATCCATCATGGACAACACCTGTCACCCGCTGCACCAGGCAGTGGAGGCTCTGTGCAGCTCCTTCAATGGCCGACTGATCCACCCTCAGTGTATGACAGAGCGCTACCGCAGGTCTTTCATTCCCACCGCGGTTAGACTTTATAACTCTACAGTCTAATCTACTTGACCTTCAATATTGTACATATTCTGTAGTAGTTATACATTGTATATTTGTAATTTGATTTGAATTTAATTTTTTGCACACTACTTGCTCTTTCTTGTTGTTTTGTACATCTGGGAGCTGTGTAACGTGTAAATATTCCCGTCGTGGGCATCAATAAAGATTACCTTAAACCTTAAACCTTGTGGCTCTTTTCTCCGGATGAGGTTTTCAGTCCTTGGCCACTCTGAAGGAAGTCATAACGGACAGTTCACACAAACAACCAACCAGATGATAAAAAATAATAAAAGATAGAAAAATGCTTCATTATATTTTCACCACAAAGACACACAAAAAATCACTTGGCTCCTATTTATGCCGTGTCCTGATCCCAGATCTGGAGAACAGGATCCCCAACATCACTGTCAATGGATCAATGCCATCTCCTTTGTCTTAGCTGCGCATTAATGTTTCATACTTTACATGAAGGCACATTGTTTTTACATTTGTGTTATTGTTTTTGCGATACGTTAAAAGACTCACTGATACACTTGTTGACCTCAGGTTAATGCTGCAGTACTTTTACTTTTTTGTAAAAAATGAAAAGAGAAACGGACTAGAGCAGCAAGTTATAGTGGAAGTAGAGTTTTCTTACCGTGCTCAGTGGAGTTTAGGTATATTAACGTAATTTTAGAACTGTTATTAGCTGTACTGAAGAACACTGAAGTTCAACAAATCTGCAACATTTTTTATAATACATCGATCTCTGAAGTGGATCTTTTTTGACCATTGGACACGGGCAATACGGCCTCTACAAAAACAATAGTTCCATTAGACACAGTAGCTCCATTAGTATCTATGACTGTTGTCGTTGCATTTTGAACTTTTCATTAAAAAAACAGAGGTTTGTCAGATCTTTTATTATATATTTTAGTAGAAGTTCTGCTCATAAGGCAAACAAACAATGAAAGGAGAAGGAAGTCTGCTGTATTTCACCATACTTTTACATTTTCATCTTAGTCTTAGGAGGAAAAACAACATCCTCGTCCGGTGCGGAGTTTGGTGATGTGACTGTCTGCTGATTTATTCTGTCATCTTTACAGTTTCGCAGACGAATCAGAGGAGCAGCTATGAGTCTAACGGCAGCACACCTTGCTTCTCTCTGTGTCAGGTACTGAATATCTGCATTTTTACATTTGCTGCTTTAGAACACGGACGCGTTTTCATTTCTACATTAATTGGAATTTATCGAGCTGGATGTTAAAATACGTTCTGCCATAAACTTCTACAAAAGTGTAAGTGACAGTTTTACTAGTGCAGTACTTTATCAGACATGTAAAATCGAGTATTGATCCACTTTCCACAGCAAATGTTTTAGCTTTTTGGAGACAGTATTTGTCTGACGGGGTTTTATGAGACAACATGAACTACACAAATGCAGCCACATCCACAGGAATGGGCAGCACAGTGTCTCAGATAGTCTCCAAAAGACCAAAACCTGTGAATGATCAGACAGGAAAGGAAACACAGGCACAAATGATGCAACAGGAACATTTTCAGGTGTTTAAGAAAAAAGTAAATAGTCAAAACCAGGAGACAAAAGTCGTTTTTCATTGACTAACTTTACAAAACGAATAAAAGCAGATGGAACAGACACGGTCCAGCTGTGATACAGATGTTTGTTGTTTTACTGTCTGACCTCAGTGTGACGTTTTCATGCTCCTTATAGTTAAATGTTCTGTTTCACAATTTTTTACATTCACATTTTATCCAAAGTTCTTTACACACACTCGCGTTTGTCTTTCTATACTTGTGAGGACTCTCATTGACATAATAGCCCCATCCCTAGCCCCTAACCCTAACCAGTTCCTAACCAGCCTTGACTTAGCAACTTAGCATTCAGTGTCTTGCCCAGGGACACTTTGACATGTGGTCAGAAGAGCCTGGGAGTCAAGACCATGGACGACTTCTTACCAACAGCCGATTAATAATGTAACTTCAATTCACTGTAATTAACCTGACCACAGAGTGAAGAGAAAAACAACTGAAACGACTTGTTTGAAGAATTTAAGTCAGGATTTAGAGTTCATCATAGCACACAAACCGCACTGATTAAAGTCACCAACGATCTTCTGGCTTCAGATAACGGACACTTGTCTCTAACTAGTTCTGCTAGATCTTAGGTGCTGCATTTGACACCATTGATCACAGAATATTATTACAGAGACTAGAACATGTTGGAATTAAAGGAACTGCAACAAATTGGTTTAAATCGTATCAGATACATTCCAATTTGTTCACGTTAGTTATGCAGTTCCACAAGGTTAGACCAATACTCTTTATATATGTCTCCTCTTGGCAACATTAGAAAACACTGAAGTTATTGTATTTGGCCCTAAAAGTCTAAGAAACATGTTTTCTAACCATATTGCTACTTTAGATGACATAACTCTGGCCCCCAGTAGTACTGCAAGGAATCTCTGAGTCATTTTTGACCAGGATTTGTCATTTGCGTCACACATAAAACAAATTTCTATAACATCCTTCTTCCAACCTAAGAAACATTGCCAGAATTAGGAGCATCTTGTCTCAAAGCGATGCTGAAAAACTGGTTCATGTATTTGTTACTTCTAGATTGGACTACTGTAATTCTCTACTTTCAGGCTGCCCCAGTAACTCTCTAAAAAGCCTCCAATTAATCCAAAATGCTGCAGCAAGATTACTGACTGGGAGAGAGATATTTCACCTTCATAAGCTTCTCTCCATTGGCTTCCCATTAAATGTAGACTAGGCTCCAAGTCCACAAGGTCCTTTTTGAACATAAGCTTGTAACAACAGGTTGTTACGTACTGTATCACTTCTCTGGTCCTTCAAAATAATACCGAAAATAATATTTTCTATTTTAAGAGTACCATGGATTCAGTCTTGGAAATCCTCCCAGAATGCTTCAGTGTAAACCTTCTTAAACCTTTTGTATTCTTTATTCTCAGATTTTTTTTTTAGGTAATGAACCCGGTTTTTCCAAATAAAATTGAGATTAATCTGGTAAACTTAATGAACTTTTGGTCTGACCATTGAGAGTGCAGGAAAAACGCATTCTCAAATGCAAAATGGAATGTTCTACCAAAGAGCGTCAGGTCTCTTTACAACCACAAATCAAGTTTAGATTTGCCCTCATGAAGTTTATTTTCTATATTCATAGTTTCGCTGACTTTGACATTTTTAGTGATATGGATACCTAGATATTTAAACTGTATTTTAATTGGAATATTTATAAGCTTCTGTAAGGTTTCCTTTCATGTACGGCATTAACTCCCATTTAGATTCAATGTTAGACCAGATGCTTTGGAAAACTTATCAATTAGTTCCAGGATTTGAGGAATTTGATCCAGATTCCAGCTGACAGCTTATAATGATTTGTTCATCAAAAACCTTTAACTTGTCAATGTTGGAGTTTTTAATAAGGGCCCTAATACAGAACAAATGATTAGGGAACAATAACAAACTGCTGAAAACCAAGGGCTGGAAATGAAAGCAATGGACCTCATGTTATCACCTATTGTTCTTCTCCAGTGCCGCACTTACAGATCAAACTCTGGCAGTATATTATTGAAAAAACATTTGAAAAAAATGAAGCCTAGTGCTTGTCTTCAGTTGATTATCTTGATTGTACTGTACAATGCAGCTGGATCCTCCTCAGTTTCTGGACCTGTGGTTCTGAGAAGGAGAAATGATCAGGAGACCAGGACCAGGGAATGCAAATAATACAAGTACATGGATGATGAATGTCACCATCCAGCGAGCTGCGAAGATGTGCTCACCTCGAGGCGGCTCTGTTAAAACTGACATCAGAGTACACGACACAATCCTCTTCTTTGTTTCTCTTGTGTCTGTGATCTCCATCTGGTCTGATGTTGGAGTAGGTAACATCTGCCTGGTTGTTGCAGAAGTAGACACTGGCATAGGGTTCAACATCCTGACAAGACTGAAAATCAATTAACTATTAAATGAATGCGCAACAATGTTGAATTTGCCAGAACCAGAGGTCCTTCTCCACAGACACAGTGTCCAGCTCCTCCCGGTTGATCTTAAGACCATTTTTAGGCCAGATGTGGTGTTTCATCCCACTGACATCTTTGTCTGCACAATGTCCCAGATGGACAAGAAAATGTCATGAGTTCCTCTTCGGTCAAAATATTTTTTTTGTACTTTTTTGACCCATGTGACCGAATCCTACCTAAAACATCAGCATGATTTAAAAATTTCTGCTTAAACCTGACACGAGCCCTTGGGTCTCGACAAATCTGACTGGGTTCAGTTTTAGTATCCGCTCTCATAAGCTACAAAACTACAGAGAACAATCAGTCGAGAGGTTGTCAGAGAAAGTGTCTAGTCCTGGTTGTAGCATGAAGGAAGACACTCAATATCACATTGGAGTGTTGTCAGACTCCTGCAATATTCTTCAGCACCAGAGGCTGAATCTGGTTCCTCCTTGACACCTAAGCTCTGAGAGGACTTCTGATGTCCTCAGGGGAGACTTTGTCAACTGTTTATCTTGAGTTTCATTCCAAATACAATCTGTCGTTCAAGTTCAGGCTCAGTTTCATGTTTGTGCAGGATTTGCATTTTGCCAATGGTGACAAAAAAAGTTTAACTAAGGTGAATATTTTAAACCTTTGTTTGCATCTACAAGCAACAGTCACACCAGTGAGTTTCCCCCACATGAACTCAGAGCTCTGCACCGCGAGTCCAGTTCCGTACATATGAGTGGTATTTCAAAGCCAGGATACTTCGTTTTTACTGAATCTCACAAACTGGATTATTTTGGTCACTTTGTCAAATGATCTACTGTCTTCAGTTGAACTTCTAAATACCAACATCATGGCAGAAACGCTCAACTAACTAACAAACAGGTAATAGTCAAAGGCAGATGTCCGCCCACCCTGAGCCTGGTTCTGCTGGAGGTTTCTTCCGTCAAAAGGAGTTTTCCCTCTCCACTGTTGCCTATAGCTGCTCGAGGGGGATTTGTTTCCTCTAAATGTCTATATAGTCTTGACTTTAGTCTGTAAAGTGCCTTGAGATGACTTTGTTGTGAAATGACGCTATATAAATAAAGTTGAATTGAACTAGCAACTGTATAAAATGAAACATTCAACATGTACAACATTCAGAATTTCAAAATTCTGATCATGTCAACAGGAAATGACTGATTTTGAACAAGTTAAGACAGGATTAATATCTTTTTGTAATCAACCACTAACAGCATTATCACAATAGTTTTTAACATCTCTGCTTCACCTGTTCAATGTTGTCAGGCTTTTCACCAGTCTCATATGATTGCTTGGAGGTCCTCCACTTTCTGCGTATGGGAATTGACAATAAAATATGATTTAGCTGATACGCCAACTGCAAACATCGCTGACATTTATTTTTAGTAAAACAGAGCCTCTCACCTTACGAGCAGGAAGACTGTGATAAGAAGCACAACAACGCCTACACCAATGACGATTGAATACCAAGGAAAAACTGAAAAAATAAAATGCTTTTAGTGCATGTTAACATCAGAAAATAAATCAGCTTTTCACTCTTCTATCATTCAAACAAATCTGTGGGTTATGTGATTAGGAATTTCTCTCATGTGATCATTACCTTCAATGCCTTTTTCTGCTTTCAATGAACTCTCCGCTGTGACACAACAATCAGTGTTAAAATCTAATCACACCAAACTTAAATAAGCAACTGCTTGCATTCTACTCACATTTCACATTAATGAAGACGTCCTCAGATGTCCTCCTCCCCAGCTCGTTCTCAACTATACAGTAATACTGTCCAGAGTCAGAGGACTGGATGGAGCTGAAGACAAGCTGTGGTTCTTTGTTGATCTCAGTTTGGTTCTTGTACCAGGTATAAGTAGCTGCTGAGTTACGGTCACTGCTACAGGTCAGAGTCACTGAACTACCCTCCACTATCTCAGCAGAGGGACTCACTGACACTGAGGGAACCTTTGGAGGGTCTGGAGGAGATGATTTAAAATATCAGTCACAGGTTGTCAAGAATGAAAAATGTACTCATAATCTCTTGTTTTACTTCCTACATTCTACTCACATTCCACATTAATGAAGACGTCCTTAGATGTCCTCCTCCCCAGCTCGTTCTCAACGGTACAGTAATAATGTCCAGAGTCAGATGACTGGATGGAGCTGAAGACAAGCTGTGGTTCTTTGTTGATCTCTGTTTGGTTCTTCTTGTACCAGGTATAATTAGTTGCTGAGTTAGAATCACTGCTACAGGTCAGAGTCACTGAACCTCCCTCCATGATGTCACTTTGTGGACTCACTGACACAGACGGCACCTTCAGAGCATCTGGAGGAGGAAACATCAAACAGTGAGTAGTGGAGCTTCACTCCATATTGGACAGACCGTAATGGTTTGACTCTCTAGTTGGTTCCATATGAATCAAACTCACACACTGAGGGGGAGCTGTAATCCTCATGTCCTTTTAAAGCACAAGAGACGACGTCTCCGGGATAAAACTGGTCTTTGTAAGAATTTGCCTCCTTCGGGATTTTCTCTCCGTTCTTGAACCAGACGTAGGAAAGACGAGCAGCTGATCTGCAGCTGCTGTGACACTCGAGCTCTGCCTCAGTATGAGACTCCTGGACTGTTAATCTGATCACCTGCACCCGGAGACCTGGACACATCAGGGACAACTAGTGATGACACGGAATATGAATTTAAAATAATAATTCAGGAAGCTGACAAGCTTGTAGATACAACTAACTTTAAGGGATTCAAGTGGAAATGGACGTTAAGGCAAACGTTATGAGAATCATCAAATTAATCATTTTCCTGGTTACGTTTGAAACTTAACATTTGATGAGATGTTAACATTTCCACGACACTTTCTACATAGTTATTATACTTTGTAAAAAATGCAACGTCGTGAAAACTGTTGGATTGCAAAAACACCTTTATCTGGTTGAGCTTTGAATAAACTTCCTGATCAACTCAAAACTATGATTTTACTCATGAATGAAGACTTCAGATACAGTTTCAAACCCTGATATGCCTACTTTGTTATTGTGGTGAAACATGGGATTTAATTTTTGTATCTGTGCTCATCAGTTTGTGCTGATCAGTACCTGTGACAGTCAGAGTTGTACCAGGTAAACTGCTCGTCCATTCAAAGTCCCGTGTTCTGAATGTGAAGTGATACTGGGCTGAATCTGTCTCTCTCAGGTCAGTGATTGTCAGAGTGGAGCGTCCTGTCTCTGTGTGAGAGACCTGGACACGACCTGAATACTGGGAGTCTTTACTAAGATCCTCAGGCTTTGAGGGATTCTGCCACTGATGACGACGGTCAGACCGGAACCAGAACTTAGAGGTTATATTTCCATAACTGTTGTAGGTAGATGAAATAACGACTGATGAACCTTTAGTGGCACAGATGCTTCTGTCAGTGTAAATCACTGTGTTGCAGTTTTGACCACGAACACCTGAAAGATAAAAAAGCAGAATTATTTTTTGTTATTAGAAGAACATTTATTACAATGAAATTTGTCCTTTGCATTTAGCACTTGGTGTTTTGCTCAGAGACACACCTGGTGGGTAAACGGGAAATATTATTTCTTTTTTAATTGCTAGTCTGGGATTTGATCCCGAACTGTTTGTAAACCATGCAGCTGCTCTACCCATTGAGCTACCAATTATTTGTGACAATAAACTGTCAGATCACCAGCATAAACTTAACTGTCCAGACTTTGTAACCTCATTTCTAACAATTTTTAAAATTTTTGTGACAAAATGTCTCAAAGGGCGTAACATTAAAAGTCAATTAATTGACAGTCGTTGACTCAGGTGAGTGTGAGTGTGTGTTGAAGCTGCTTCCTGGTTGTCGATGTGACAGTGAACCATCCCAGTTTAGATATTTGTGTTTTCTAAAGATGCTTGATGCTGCTGATGAGACTTTGTTGCAAACAGCTGCTATGAGTTGATGGGATAGTTGAATAACTGAGTGTGAAAATGAAGGCTTCTGTTATTTCAGTGGTTTAGTCAGCAAAGTCAAAAAGCAACATATTCAAAATTCTGATTGACACCAGAGAATCAGATACAGAACAGATAATGTTCAGTTAGTGGAAGAAACTGTGGAGGAAACTCACACACTGAAGGAGAAGGGAAACCCTCATGTCCTTTGACAGCACACGAATAGCTGTCTGTTGAATAGTTGCCAGGAAAATGTGATATTTCTTGCTGATTTTCTTGAATTTTTTCTCCATTCTTATACCAGATGTAGGAACAATGAAGTGGTAGACGACAGCTGCTGTGACACTTCAGTTCAGACAAGGTAGAATTTGACTTCACTAACACCTGCAGATCCGGATCTTTACAGAGACACAAGGACACACAAAGATAAATTACATAAATACTAATAAATAATATCAGCACTGACAGATGGTATTTTAAAACTTTTAAAAGCTTAAAATGCACAATTTCATTCACACCAATTATTCTACATTTGAACAGCTGCATTCACTGTTCTGTATTTCTCAGTCTGTGCTGATCAGTACCTGTGACAGTCAGAGTTGTACCAGGTAAACTGCTCGTCCATTCAAAGTCCCGTGTTCTGAATGTGAAGTGATACTGGGCTGAATCTGTCTCTCTCAGGTCAGTGATTGTCAGAGTGGAGCGTCCTGTCTCTGTGTGAGAGACCTGGACACGACCTGAATACTGGGAGTCTTTACTAAGATCCTCAGGCTGTGAGGGATTCTGCCACTGATGACAACGGTCAGACCGGAACCAGAAAGCGGTTAAATTTCGATAATTATCGTAAATACATGAAATATCCACTGATGAACCTTTGAAGGCACAGATTTTTCTCTCTCTGTAAATCACTCTGTTGCAGTTTCGTGTTTCTCCACCTGAAAGATAAAACATGTGAAAACCGTCTTGTTACAGCTACAGTGATTCTCAGCAGTTGTGCTGTTGTCGACTTACTGACAGATATGATGCTCCTGTACAGCTCAATGCAAACACATGGTGTTAATGTCGAAAAAGACACAGTCACGAGTCAGTGCAGCAGGTTCAATGTGGAAAACTGTGGATTAACTCACACACTGAGAAAGAGGGGAAGTCCTCACGTCCTTTAACAGCACAGGTATAACTGTCTGTTGGACTGAGTTTGTCTGGATATAAAGACGTTTGTCCCTGAGTTTTCTGTCCATTCTTGTACCAGATGTAGGAAGGATGATCAGGTCGACCACAACTGATGTGACATGCTAACTGTGTCCCAGAAGGAAACCGGTAGATCTGTAGAGCTGGAATTGTAAAGACAAAATTAAATAGAAACATCATTATTTTCCTATCAATATGTAAAAAGTCCAAATCCATATAATTCAGTAGCCAAATATTATTTTGAGCTTTGGAAACAAGGTACATTTTATTCTAAATATGTTTGCACTTAGAATTTCTCCCTTCGTATTAAAGGGGAAAAAAGTTGAAATAAACTGTTACCTTTGACAGTCAAAGTGACTCCAGGTTCACCAGTGTATCTCCCTCCTTGATGGTTTGTGATGAATATGAAATAATAAACATCTGTGTCGCTCTTTCTCACGTCTGTTATTCTCAGACTGCAGTTGTTCTCATCGTGGAAAAACTGCAGACGACCTGCAAACACTGTCGATATTCTCAGATCCACATATTGATAGTCATCGACTTTAGTAAACCAGAATGTGTCTTCAACTGTAGCAACAGCGTCTCCTGTCCTGGATGGGTATGTGTATGTACAGTGTATGTCCACTGTTGATCCTTCGAGGACACAGATCTCAGTCTGAGAGTAAGTCACTCCCCAGTTATTCTGACCATGTGTCACTGTAACACAGAGAACAACAAAATGTTTTACTGTTGTCTGCTGCTTAAAGTAACAGCCAAATACCTGAAACAGAAACAGAGGAACATCATTGTCTAATTTTAGAAAAGCTGCAAGAAATGGAAAAAAACATGACACGTCGTAAAATGTGTCCTCAAAGCTCATGTAAATACTCTGAACATAAAAGACAACCAAATACAATCAGTGGGTTTAATATAGTTGGACAGTGCTGCCTCTGGACTTCAGGGTCCTCAGATGTGGACAGCTGGGACGTCAGCACTGATGCTGCTGTCCCAAAGGGACATTTGTCCCTCATGGACTCCACATCAGAGCACTAAAGAAAAAGGTGATGACAGTGAGTGACTGTTACCACCTACGGTTTGTTTGGACACAGAGACGAGTTTCAGGTAAAACCACGTGATCCCAGAAGGTCAAAGATACAGACTTGGGCATCTTGGTGTTCGGTTCGTCCTTTTTCCGAACCAAACTACGGCTACTCAGGTTTCTACTGTAGAAGTTTGAGAAGACATGAATTACCTGTCGTAGACAGAAGGAAAACTATAAATCCAGTTGTCGCTGTTGTCAAACTCATAGCTGCTCCTCTCAACTCTCTCTGTGGCGTCAGTAAAACACAGAAGGTGGTTAATGTTCACTAGTAGAAGTTTAATAGAAGTTTAGAGGAAATACAGCATCACGGACACTTACAGTATAAGTCACTCCACATGCACATGGGTTATTAGCATAGCATGCTGAGGACGCTACATGTCATACAAATACAGATGACACAAACCCAAAACATGTTGTAACCAATCAAAGGAACGTTTGTAATTTACACAATAGTCTTATAACATAAAATCCGCTTACGTTATGACATCCGCATGGATAACCACGCTAATGAAGTATCCCCTTCTTATTCAGTTAATGGAGTAAATTATCTTGCGGCCCCTCCTTGCTGCAGTCGGATCCCTTACGCCGCCTATACGTTTGTTTTCTGTCTCTCCGAAACCATGTTCACGTGGTCACCGCCCTTTCCCATTAGCAACTATTAACTCATGTTAGCAACCAATCCCCCTCTCAATTATTATTATTACTACCCCCCTTGTAAATTCTGTGTTGCGTTTAAGCGTTGCTAGAACTGCAGTAGACATTTCAGTTTGCTACGTTCTAACTTGTTTTTCTAGTAACTCCAATTCACCACATGGTTAATTAGCGTACCATGCTAAATACGCGATAAAATACTCTTTCCATTTTACAGTACGTCATATAAATACTGAAAAGAAAAACCCAAAACATGTTCTGAAATACTTATTTAACCAAATGAACACACCAGCAATTAACACAATAGTCTTATAACATAAAATCTGCTTACGTACCCGTGACATCCCCATGGATAACCACGCTAGTGAAGTATCCTCTTCTTATTCAGTTAATGGAGTAAAATAAAAACTTTCCAACACTTACAGAATAAATTCAGCCCACAGCTCTTATCTTGCAGTCTTGCTTGCTGCAGTCGGATCGCCTATGCTGCCTCTATGTTTATTTTCCGTCTCGCCGCAAACTGTATTTACATAGTCACCTCCCTTTCCTATTAGCTATAGCAACTATTAACAGATTTTAGTAACCATTCCTCCCCTTCTCAGTTATTGTAATTATTATATTTCCAAATTTTGTGTTTCAGTTATCCACATCTAGGTTAACACCACATCCTTCCAAGTTCAACCTCACACCTCCGACTTGAGCTCTTGGGTATTTAACCCAACGAGATCGCAGGGTTTTGTTGTTCTCCTACAGGAATCAAAACAACCAGTCGTCTGAAATCTTTCTGAAGAATTGTGTCAAGAATCTTGTTAATGTTCTTGACAGTTTTGATGTCATCCCTTGTGGAATCCTGATGCTGTCCCCATAAAGCATTTTTAATCAGCAAGCCTGACAATATTAGCGTCTGTTCCTTGTTTTTTTTGTCCAGATTTGGTCCTGCCAGCTGGCGCCACTTGATCCGGAATTTGCTCACCTCTGCTTGCATGACTCTGATCTCTCGTAAGGGTCCCCTGCAGATCAGCTTGTCCCAGTAGAAGTGAATTGGGACTAATGTAGTCCACACAGTCCTCTCAACTTTGTGTCCTAGCATCTTTGGTCTCTCGTTGGCAAGATTGTAAAGGAATGTCTGAAATTTATTCCACGTGAAAACATTAATGCTGTCACCACACCTTCTTTGGGTGACCTCGTAGTGCTGTAAACCTCTGGTAAACCAGCAGAAATTATAATATAGTATTTACAGCCATGTAAATACTATACACCCATTTTAAGGCATCAGCTAGCTGGAACAAAGCCAGCTCAGATTCAGAGAACTCTGTACAGAGTTTTGGTTTAGTGTCAACTCTTCTCACTACCCACAAGTTCTTTACTTTGGAATTATTTTCCAGAATAAACTCCAAGTCTTTTTTTACATGAGCTCATGTCACTGCTGTTGAAAATGCCTTCCTTTGGAGCTGGTTGACATTTTCTCCGGAATAAGCTACCACCTCACTTGTAGACTTTTTTGGCCGCTCCTCAACTGGGCACCTCAGGAACTCTGGTCATTTTTGCCATGCAGAGTTCTTGCCGAGGTCTTTGGACACTGTGCCTCTTTTAACAGTATCAGCAATTTTGAGATCGCCTGGGATCCACCAAAGGTTTTTTCAAATGGTCCAGTAATTTGGATCTCCAAATCTGTTGCCAAAAAAAGGTCTGGTAGCCGTGGCTATCTCACTAAATTGCTCCCAGCACCGTCCACCAATTGAAAACACTCAATCTCCATGCGGCTATGCTTCTCAAACAGCGGTAGAACTTTTGTATCTGAATGTTCATGTTCATTGCAACAAGAGAAATACTTTCACTCGTTTCCAAAAGATCCATAACTTGAAAAGAGGCAGGGAACACGAACAACCAAGTTTTAAGTTCCAAAGATGTGGCACACGTTTGTACGTTAGTCTGGAGGATTACGTTGATGCAGTAAGCAGTCGTCTCATAAACGACAGTGTCTCAAGCTGCTTTTCGTGGGACCTTGGCGCACTGCAGAAGGCAAGAATGTCTGTAGAGGGCAAGTAAATGTTTAGCTGTGGTGGAAACAGTGTTCACTTCGTCCGGTGTAAATGTGGAAACTGTCACTGATGCTTCTCAACAGGATCACGATTCTGTTTCCTCTAACCACCAAAGAGGTAAGAAGTGAACAGAATGAACAGAAATGATGTAAAGTGTCTCCTCTTCTGGTTATTGTTCCTGTAGTGGCTTTTTTTGTACATTGATTCTAAACCTATTTACTTTAAACAGATTAATCATGTGAACGTTTTTTTTTTGTTGCGTCCCAAACCCGTAGACAGCCAGGGTTCTGATATAAAGACGTTTTGTCCCTGAGTTTTCTGTCCATTCTCGTACCAGATGCAGCAAGTGATCAGACCAAACTGCTGTGACATGAACTGTGTCATAGAAGGAAATAGCTGAATTTGTAAAGCAGAAATTAATACAATTCGAGCCACATCAGTAGATACATTTTCTGAATTCACAGTAGTTGTTAAATTTAATTTTTGCACCTTAAAAGCAAGATATGCAAGCAAGATAAAAGAATCAACTCTAATAAATTTACTGTAAGACCATTTGTTAACTAAACCAAAAAGAATACTGAATACCAAAGAGATCTGCTTATTATCAAAATTTCCCTTTGTCCTAAAATGAGAAGAGACAAACTATTAAATAAAAGATTTTACCTTTGTCAAAGTGTCACTTTGTCACACTCAAAGTGACTCCAGGTCCACCAGTGTATCTCCCTCCTTGATGGTTTGTGATGAATCTGAATTAATACACATCTGAGTTACGTACAATTGTTACGTACAATTTCCCCAACTTCTTTGGAACAAGGTTTGTATAATTATACTTTTTATGCAGAATAGTACAAATTTTATCTTGGTGTTTTCACAGTACTTTGATTCACGATGTGAAAAACTAATAATAAGAATGTCGTAACATTCATATTTTTTCAAGGTTTATGTGTCCTGTTTCTTTAAACTGAAATATTTCAAACAATCTGCTAAACTAAACTAGAAAATGTCAAAACCTGTATGAAAGCAGCACTGTTTTTTCCAAGTCTCCTTTTTTAAATGAAGAAAACTCACTGTTTTTAATGATGGACACGATGACTTTAAAATTTTTTAAGTAATTGTACAAAAATTACTTAACAGCCTTAGAAGCATAATGTAATTGTTATTAGTTTTATTGAATCTAGACTTTTTACTTTGGAAACTGGATTGTAAAAAGGAAAATTTAAAAGTACAATTACTATCAGTATTGTCCAAGCAAATGCCCATGACATGGTTTGGACCATGTTGGGCAAAATTAAGTATTATTGAATGTGTGGCACAGGAGAACAAGCTAATCCAGGCTGCTGGCTGACAACTAACCAAACATGAATAAAGAAGGTTCAGCGTTGGTTTAAGCTTCTCTATGGTGATTGTGAAAAGTCCTTAAACAGCTGAATATGATTTTATTTACTTATTAACTAGATGTTTTCACTGGGGTTAAAAGAGTTGTAGCGGGGATAAAACACACTGCAAACATTTTTTTCTGACTTACGGCTTTTCTTTATTTTAGTTGACACAGACAGTTGTTCTGCTTCGATTGATAAAGACTGTGATACTCACAGGCTCACAGGTTAAACTACTCCTTAGGCTTTGCTGGATTATTATTTAGTCCAAGTGAGAGAACATTTTAACTTTATAGGTATATTTTCCATGAGAAGGCCAGTATTCAGTACTTTGAGAAAAACTATAAAAATATTTGGGATGTTACTCATCGAGTCGAGGATGAGAGAAAAATCCTAAATACACTATGTACTTCCTCTTCGCTCATATAAATACATGTCACAGATTAAGGACAACAAAACCATACCAAACAGGAAGTGATGTGAAAAATACAAAACATACAGAAAAAATAGATTTATAACAGGTATAGAGAGGACACCAAGATCGACACTTAATGAACTGTCGTGATAATAAGGAATATTGTACACTGCTGAAAACCGTTGAAAACAAAGGGCAGCAGTAAAAAAATTACATCTTTATCACCTGATGTTCTTCAGTACCTCAAAACACATATGGACCTCTGCAAAATCTAATTGAAAAATCATTTGAAAAAAACGAAGCCTTCTGTTGTGTTCAGCGGCTTTTCTTGACTGTACTGTACAATACAGCTGGATCCTCCTCAGTTTCTGGACCTGTGGTTCTGAGAAGGAGAAATGATCAGGACATCAGGACACATCCTGTGGAAGTGGGAATGCAAATAATACAAGTACATGGATGATGAATGTCACCATCCAGCGAGCTGTGAGAAGATATGCTCACCTCGAGGCGGCTCTGTTAAAACTGACATCAGAGTACACGACAGAATCGTGTCTGTGATCTCCATCTGGTCTGATGTTGGAGTAGGTAACATCTGCCTGGTTCTTCACGAAGTAGACTCTAGTATATTGGTCATCATCCTGCTCCTCTGACCGACTGGGACAAGACTGCAAAATAATTTTCCTATCAAATCTCACATGTGTAACAATGTTAAATTTGCTAGGACCTTCAATAGTTAATTATTCAGCCGGAGTAAGATACACAAGGTAACTCAGAGGTCCTTCTCCACAGACACATCAGCTATAATCACATTAGTACAGTAAAAACTGATGAAAGATGACTAATAGTTTTTAACATCTATGTTTCACCTGTTCAATGTTGTCAGGCCTCTCACCAGTGTCACATGATTGTTTGGAGGTCCTCCGCTTTCTGCGTATGGGAATTGACAATAAAATATGATTTAGCTGATACGCCAACTGCAGACATCACTGACATTTATTTTTAGTAAAACAGAGCCTCTCACCTTACAAGCAGAAAGACTGTGATAAGAAGCACAACGACGCTTACACCAATGACGATTGAATGCCAAGGAAAAACTGAAAAAAAAATGCTTTTAGTGCAAGTTAACATCAGAAAATAAAACAGCACTCTTCTATCATTCAAACAAATCTGTGGGTTATGTGATTAGGAATCACTGAACTCTCCACTGCAACACAACATAATCAGTGTTAAAATCTCATCACACCAAACTTAAACTAAAAAAACTGTTCAAACGGCTTCATCTGATTTTGTGGATTGTTCCATCCATGTAAGGTTGGTTTAACATCTGATCATGTGCAGCGGGAACTGAAACATTTACCTGCAACATTAATCACATATGACTTAGACCTCTGACGTCCTATCGTGTTCTGGGCTTCACAGTAATAATTCCCACTGTGTTCAGGTCTGAAGTCAGTGATGGTGAAGATCTGTCCTGAAGCTTTTGGTGAGTCTTCATTCTCCTTGTACCAGGTATAATTAGCTGCTGGGTTAAAATCACTGCTACAGGTCAGAGTCACTGAACGACCCTCCACTATCTCAGCAGAGGGACTCACTGACACTGAGGGAACCTTTGGAGAATCTGGAGGAGGAAAATCAAACAGTGAGTAGTGGAGCTTCACTCCATATTGGACAGACCATAATGGTTTGACTCTCTAGTTGGTTCCATATGAATCAAACTCACACACTGAGGGGGAGCTGTAATCCTCATGTCCTGTTAAAGCACAAGAGACGACGTCTCCGGGATAAAACTGGTCTTTGTAAGAATTTGCCTCCTTCAGGATTTTCTCTCCGTTCTTGAACCAGACGTAGGAAAGACGAGCAGCTGATCTGCAGCTGCTGTGACACTCGAGCTCTGCGTCAGTATGAGACTCCTGGACTGTTAGTCTGATCACCTGCACCCGGAGACCTGGACATATCAGGGACAAACTCACAATCACAACTATAAATGATAGTGAAAATAGGTTCACAGAAACACTATGGGAATACATTAAACTGTTTTCCTTGATTTATATCCTTTAAGTTTAACTTCTAATCAGATTTCAACACTTTCGAACTATGTTTTTTTTTATAAAACATTTTTATAAACTTTGGAGGAAACTCACACGCGCAGATAGAGAAGGAAAACCTCATATACTGAGGTCCAATATTGTGGGGAGTGAGAAAAAAAGTTTGTGGTTAGTCCAACCAAAACTTGCAAAAAGGTTTTACTGACTGACTGTATGTTGTGCTTATGACCATGACACTAAGGAAATATTCTAGTAGTTGCAAACGCTAGTGTAAAACAGATGGGCATCATTTTATATTAATATCCTGAAGTCACCTTGGATTTTCTACTTTCTAAGTATTTACATAAATTAGATCATTCATGAAATGCCACCAGGGTGACGCAGACCACAGGTGGATAAAAGAACGATGCTGGTTAAACAATTAAATTGAATCCCCTAATGAGCTATAAAGTTAAAAAGATCAGCTAAAGATAAAGATCTTTTTAATAAATCAAAAATCTACAAATATATTTCTACATTTTCAAAATCATGAATATAAGAGATTGTTTACAGCTGATGAACCTGTAGGAGACTAAAGTATAAAGAAGTGGTGCTGAGGTTTGTGCTGATCAGTACCTGTGACAGTCAGAGTTGTACCAGGTAAACTGCTCGTCCATTCAAAGTCCCGTGTTCTGAATGTGAAGTGATACTGGGCTGAATCTGTCTCTCTCAGGTCAGTGATTGTCAGAGTGGAGCGTCCTGTCTCTGTGTGAGAGACCTGGACACGACCTGAATACTGGGAGTCTTTCCTAAGATCCTCAGGCTGTGAGGGATTCTGCCACTGATGACGACGGTCAGACCGGAACCAGAACTTAGAGGTTATACGTCCAACACTGGTGTAAGTACATGAAATGTTCACTGATGAACCTTTAGTGGCACAGATGCTTCTGTCAGTGTAAATCACTGTGTTGCAGGTTTGACCACGAACACCTGAAAGATAAAAAAGCGGAATTATTTTTTGTTATTAGAAGAACATTTATTACAATGAAATTTGTCCTTTGCATTTAGCACTTGGTGTTTTGCTCAGAGACACACCTGGTGGGTAAACGGGAAATATTATTTCTTTTTTAATTGCTAGTCTGGGATTTGATCCCGCACTGTTTGTAAACCATGCAGCTGCTCTACCCATTGAGCTACCAATTATTTGTGACAATAAACTGTCAGATCACCAGCATAAACTTAACTGTCCAGACTTTGTAACCTCATTTCTAATAATTTTTAAAATTTTTGTGACAAAATGTCTCAAAGGGCGTAACATTAAAAGTCAATTAATTGACAGTCGTTGACTCAGGTGAGTGTGAGTGTGTGTTGAAGCTGCTTCCTGGTTGTCGATGTGACAGTGAACCATCCCAGTTTAGATATTTGTGTTTTCTAAAGATGCTTGATGCTGCTGATGAGACTTTGTTGCAAACAGCTGCTATGAGTTGATGGGATAGTTGAATAACTGAGTGTGAAAATGAAGGCTTCTGTTATTTCAGTGGTTTAGTCAGCAAAGTCAAAAACCAACATATTCAAAATTCTGATTGACACCAGTGATTTTAAAGCGTAACAGAATCAGATACAGAACAGATAATGTTCAGTTAGTGGAAGAAACTGTGGAGGAAACTCACACACTGAAGGAGAAGGGAAACCCTCATGTCCTTTGACAGCACACGAATAGCTCTCTGTGTAAAAGTTAACAGATATTGATATTTCTTCCTGATTTCTCATTTTTTCTCCATTCTTGTACCAAATGTAGGAAGAATGAAGTGGTAGACGACAGCTGCTGTGACACTTCAGTTCATATCTGGTATAATATCGTCTGACTATCATCTGCAGATCTGGATCTTTACAGAGACACAGTTACACACAAAGATGAATTACATAAATTAATATTGTCAGCACCATATTGTTTTTAAAGGAATAAGGGGACGAACTTATAACAATTATTCAACAACGACTACTTTCACTATTTTTCTGTTTTTGTATGTTCATCAGTCTGTGCTGATCAGTACCTGTGACAGTCAGAGTTGTACCAGGTAAACTGCTCGTCCATTCAAAGTCCCGTGTTCTGAATGTGAAGTGATACTGGGCTGAATCTGTCTCTCTCAGGTCAGTGATTGTCAGAGTGGAGCGTCCTGTCTCTGTGTGAGAGACCTGGACACGACCTGAATACTGGGAGTCTTTACTAAGATCCTCAGGCTGTGAGGGATTCTGCCACTGACGACGACGGTCAGACCTGAACCAGAACTTTGTGGTTATATTTTCATAACTGTTGTAGGTACATGAAATATCCACTGATGAACCTTTGAAGACACAGATTCTTCTGTCAGTGTAAGTCACTTTGTTGCAGGTTTGTTCTTTTTCTCCACCTGAAAGATAAAACATGTGAAACCCGTCTTGTTACAGCTACAGTGATTCTCAGCAGTTGTGCTGTTGTCGACTTACTGACAGATATGATGCTCCTGTACAGCTCAATGCAAACACATGGTGTTAATGTCGAAAAAGACACAGTCACGAGTCAGTGCAGCAGGTTCAATGTGGAAAACTGTGGATTAACTCACACACTGAGAAAGAGGGGAAGTCCTCACGTCCTTTAACAGCACAGGTATAACTGTCTGTTGGACTGAGTTTGTCGGATATAAAGCGTTTGTCCCTGAGTTTTCTGTCCATTCTTGTACCAGATGTAGGAAGGATGATCAGGTCGACCACAACTGCTGTGACACGTTAACTGTGTCATAGAAGGAAACCGGTTGATCTGTAGAGCTGGAATATTAAAGAAGGAAAAAAACATGTAAATGTCCTAAATCCACACGTTCAACATGCACGTTTATTTTGTTGTTCTTCAAAGACAAAATCTAATTAACTGATATGAAAATTAAAAGAACTTCGTGTTAAATGACAGGTGAGTTACTGTTTCACAATTAAATTGTTTAAAAAATCCCAGACATTTTAAAAACTGTTACCTTTGACAGTGAAAGTGACTCCAGGTTCACCAGTGTATCTCCCTCCTTGATGGTTTGTGATGAATCTGAAATAATAAACATCTGAGTCGCTCTTTCTCACGTCTGTTATTCTCAGACTGCAGTTGTTCTCATCGCGGGAAAACTGCAGACGACCTGCAAACACTGACGATATTCTCAGATCCACATATTTATAGTCATCGACTTTAGTAAACCAGAATGTGTCTTCAACTGTAGCAACAGCGTCTCCTGTCCTGGATGGGTATGTGTATGTACAGTGTATGTCCACTGTTGATCCTTCGAGGACACAGATCTCAGTAGGAGAGTAAGTCACTCCCCAGTTATTCTCACCATGTGTCACTGTAACACAGAGAACAACAGAAACAACGACCTCAGTTAAAAAACTGTCAGTTAGAAATTGTATCATAGCACCAACAATAACAACTGATGACTATTAATCTTAGCAGAAATGTTGATGTAGACAAATGACTGTACAGTGTTTTTTTCTGTCCAACCCACTGATGATTGGTGATAGTATCTATGATTGTTAAATTCAAGCTGTTCTCGTTCTGACTCCTGTTAAAATAATTCTTGAATTGTACGTTGTTATTTTGGGACATGATTAACAAAGTCCTGATTTCAACGTCTGTTCAGATTTCTATATGCAGTGCAAAAGAAAAGTGGAAGCAAAGCTGCTGATTTTAGTTTAACTGGGTGTGAACTGATGCAGAACAACATCCAGTCTGTCAGTGTTTCTGACCAGGGTAAGAGGACGGATAGAAGTGATCAGACTCTATGAGCTTTTCTTGCTTCGTTTCCTCTCTGCTCACTCTGTGGTGAAGCTGCTGCTGAGTTAAGTGTGAAAATGAGAAAGAAACAAACTGTTTCTCCAAATAAAAAGAACCTGTCGTCCTGTAAAATGGTTTTGTGGTGCAGATGCAAGTTGAGCCGATATGTGATGACACTAAACACTGACTTCACAATGATAGAAGTTCTGTAGCTACGGAGACAGAACAAAAATGTCACAGAATCCAGAACTTCTGACAGCTCTGGGATTAACATGGCAAATATTTAATGCTGGTCATAATCATCAGGTGTCAGGACACACAGTGTGTCACAGCTTGATGTGTGTTGAGTAGCTGCAGACAAATCCCACAAATGTAGAAGACCAGTACCTGACAGAGACACGAGGAGGACGAGGACAAATCCGTCCACTGCTGCTGTTAAACTCATAGCTGCTCCTCTCAGTTTCCTTTGTGGCTTCAGGGATGATGAAATAATCAGGTGAATTATGTCCACGAGATCTTTCAAAAGATGTTTCTACTCGCTGTGAAGCAGGTTGTTTTCTCTAATGAAGTCGCTGCATTATGATCAGAAAACTGAAGACAGCAACAAACTATTAACAAACCGGACTTCCTGCTTCTTATCAGTTTTAAGAAGTGTGATGAACAAAGTTATTCTAAACTCTGAACTTCCCTCTTTTCTCTATAGAAAACAGAGAATGAGAAACCCGTTGACGGGTCTGTTAGAATTAAACCATCTGTTGTTTCTACATTTACCTTCTTTCACATTTCGCCACATTAACAGTTTCGGACCTTTGACTGACACACAGTGTTGGACAAATGAAACCAAACCTTTGCAGCTTGTTTCACTCCTCCTGAAGCCCAGTCATTTCAAACACTGGGTCAGAGCTTGTACCAACACACTGTCACGTGACCGATGACGTTCGGGGCTTCAAACGCCTTCTCTGTTTTACTTTGTGCTTTCTTGTTTGAAAATGTTTCGAAGCGTTTCATTGGCTCAAAGCGTTAGAATCCGGTCTGAGCCAATGAAAGACTGACTTGTCAGCTTCAGTTGAGTTTGATACTATGCGCACTATATAAGATGGATAAAAAATATAGAAAAATGTTGGGTTGTGAGGAGATTTGCAAAGAAATTTGGAGAGTGATTGTTTGCAAATATCATGACGACTGTAGGCAGTAGACGGCGTTCAAATGTTTTGGATCATTTTGATCTTCTACATTATACAGAAAGCCTCAGTGCTTCAGGAGGCTTCACCAGCCCATCGCTACGACACACAAACAGCCAAACCCACAACAACGCAGTCACAGTTACTATAGCAACCACAGCAGATTTTGTTTGCACTGTAACAAACAGAAAAATATTTTTCATCAAAACAAAACACAAATATGAGAAATGCTGAAATATTTTAAATTAGGATCAAAAAACACAATGTGAAACAAAAAAAAGACATGGTTATGTTGTCATCGTGGTTCTCTGAGCGAAACAATTATCTCTCCATATGTTACATATTCCATATGTGGGGGAAATGACGTCCTGAGGACAGGGCACGTGGATACTTCTTTTAGAAACAGAGACTTACCTGGCCACACCCAACAGGTAATCTATAAAGAACCTGTGCAGTCGTTCAATCAGTGATCAGAACCTGTTTCCGAGCGGCATGAGATCTGGCAGTTTCTTCAGTCAGTAGTTCTGGTCTTCCTACAGGTTGGCTGCATGTCAAGAAACGTGGGCCACCAGAAAACATCTGTTTGACCACTAGTGACAGACTGGCTCCCTGCTGGCCCTGATGGTCAGACACTGGAGCTATGTCAAGTTAAGCTGCATGGACTCAGCCAGTCTGCTGGGAAGGGCAATGGGTCACTGAAGAAGTCAGAAGCACAAGCCCCATATGAAATCAAAGATGTGTGTGTACACGGAGCAATATGCCACCAGAAGGCAACACCACCGTATCGGGAGAGGACCGAGCACGGCTCATTTTTAACCAGCCAAAAAGGACTCATGTCACACCGCTCTTCAGATCTCTGCACTGGCTTCTTGTGGCTGCGCGGATTAAGTTTAAAGCCCTGTCTCTTGCCCACAGGGTGTCCAACTCTACAGCTCCATTGAGGTCTTCAATCCAGATGTTGGAGCTGCCATGTCAAGCTAACGCTCATGCAAAGCCAACTGAAGCCAGGCAATGCAGATTCTTTGTCCAAGTGAAGACCCGTCAAAATTGGGTCTCACCACAGTGTCGCTGGATGACCAGAAAGCATGGCTAGAACACAGACATATCAATTTTTCTTCAGTTATTACAACAGCTACATGACACATACAGGACATATACAAAGAGCAGTGCAACATCAGTCTGTGCTGATCAGTACCTGTGACAGTCAGAGTTGTACCAGGTAAACTGCTCGTCCATTCAAAGTCCCGTGTTCTGAATGTGAAGTGATACTGGGCTGAATCTGTCTCTCTCAGGTCAGTGATTGTCAGAGTGGAGCGTCCTGTCTCTGTGTGAGAGACCTGGACACGACCTGAATACTGGGAGTCTTTACTAAGATCCTCAGGCTGTGAGGGATTCTGCCACTGATGACGACGCTCAGAACTGAACCAGAAAGCGGTTAAATTTCGATAATTATCGTAAATACATGAAATATCCACTGATGAACCTTTGAAGACACAGATTCTTCTGTCAGTGTAAGTCACTGTGTTGCAGGTTTGTTCTTTTTCTCCACCTGAAAGATAAAACATGTGAAAACCGTCTTGTTACAGCTACAGTGATTCTCAGCAGTTGTGCTGTTGTCGACTTACTGACAGATATGATGCTCCTGTACAGCTCAATGCAAACACATGGTGTTAATGTCGAAAAAGACACAGTCACGAGTCAGTGCAGCAGGTTCAATGTGGAAAACTGTGGATTAACTCACACACTGAGAAAGAGGGGAAGTCCTCACGTCCTTTAACAGCACAGGTATAACTGTCTGTTGGACTGAGTTTGTCCGGATATAAAGACGTTTGTCCCTGAGTTTTCTGTCCATTCTTGTACCAGATGTAGGAAGGATGATCAGGTCGACCACAACTGCTGTTACACGTTAACTGTGTCATAGAAGGAAACCGGTTGATCTGTAGAGCTGGAATATTAAAGAAGGAAAAAAACATGTAAATGTCCTAAATCCACATGTTCCACATGCACGTTTATTTTATTGTTCCTCAAAGACAAAATTTAATTAACTGACATAAAAATTAAAAGTGTTTCCTGTTAAATGACAGGTGAGTTACTATTTCATAATTAAATTGTTTAAAAAATCCCAGACATTTTAAAAACTGTTACCTTTGACAGTGAAAGTGACTCCAGGTTCACCAGTGTATCTCCCTCCTTGATGGTTTGTGATGAATCTGAAATAATACACATCTGAGTCGCTCTGTCTCACGTCTGTTATTCTCAGACTACAGTTGTTCTCATCACGGGAAAACTGCAGACGACCTGCAAACACTGACGATATTCTCAGATCCACATATTTATAGTCATCGACTTTAGTAAACCAGAATGTGTCTTCAACTGTAGTAACAGCGTCTCCTGTCCTGGATGGGTATGTGTATGTACAGTGTATGTCCACTGTTGATCCTTCGAGGACACAGATCTCAGTAGGAGAGTAAGTCACTCCCCAGTTATTCTCACCATGTGTCACTGTAACACAACAACAACAGAAACAACAATAAAATGTCATTTTAAAGGTTTGTTGTGCAACTTGCACAGGGCAGTTGTCATTGTCAGAGTCCAGGTTCACTGTTGTTGAATGAAAAGTATCTACGTGTTATAAAAGTCGAAAGAGGGAGACCACAGTGTATTAGCCACACCCAATGCATAGTCGAGTTCTTTAATAAGGCTTGTGGTTTTTAGGCTGTACAACCAGTGTGTCACTGGTTGCTAAAGGTGTCCAACTCTGTCACCTCCACTGATGTCCAAAGCAATAGCCTCTACGCCTTCAAGATATTAGTTGGGAGGTAATCATCCAGTTAAGTACCAGGAATTGCATTCATTTTCTCATATGAAATCTGGAAAATGTCAAGACCATCAGCTCTGGACAATATCTGGAGTTTTTGTTCCCTATGTGTAGCACGTAACGGGAGACAGACACATCATGGTAGCGAAAGTTCGAGTCCCAAAACTAGCACAAAATACAAAAAGGGCACAAATGACAAACACATATGTTGAAACATCCATGTTGAAACAAGAACGCTAGCACCTGATGACGGCAGTGGGACTACTGTGTTACTAACAGCACATCCAGTAAATACCAGATTTACCTCCCTGTGATTGCATGCCCCCACGTGAGGTCACAGTGACCTTTGACCTTTGACCACAAAAATTTAAAGATACAAATTTAGCCAGCTGTACTCCATGAAATCCCAAACCATCTTGCCTTCGTCCACAGCTGTTTCCTTAAGGATTAAAAAAGCTCTAGAGCTGGATATTGGTCCATCAAATTCAACTTCAACAATTTATACTAAAAATCAACATACGGTAAAAATGACAGGATGATGGTGAGATGTCAAGATTTCTGCTGTCCTAACTGCAACAACAAAACATTTGACATATTTACCTGTCATACAGAGGGTGAAAACAAAACATCCAATTCCTGTCATTTTAAAAATCATGCCTGCTCCTCTCAAGAGGCGTGACACTGCACAAAAGGAATTGATCTACACTAGTGTGTACATTTCTCTGTACAAAATAAAAGGGAGTTGTCCACAGCCATGGACTTCCTGTGTAATCAGGGGTGTAACACTTGAGATACAGCAAAGTTCCTTCCTCTTTATTAAGATGCATCATGACAGTTATCAGTAGAGAGCAGACAGTAGTTTGTCATTGTGCAATATACAGTATATATGAAGTACAAGATGTAGTTTATATAAAAGAACTGGAGAACAGATTTGCAACGTCCTCATGCTGTTGGGACCAGATGCCTGATCCAATTACAGAACATATTGCTCTACTGGCAGAATCGTTTTGAGGCAAGCCAAGCTGGCTCTTTCACCTGGGAGGCCAGTCAGAGGACATCCCTGAGTGGTCCTGTTCCTACGTGGTGGTAGAAGGGTCTTGTCCCTCTGTAGGAGGCTGACCATTGTGGCACCCGCCAGTGGTCTTCAAGTGCTTAGTAGGTCACCATTTGAGCTTATGCCAGAACTGAAACCACAAAGTAAATGAACCGGGGGGCGGGTAGTACTGTGGTGGCCTGGTAGCTCAATGGGTAGAGCAACTGGAAGTTATATGGGATCAAGTCCTCAGTCTATCTACGAGGTGTGTCCCTGAGAGACACACCCAGCGCCAGCCCCTCAGGCACCGGCTTCCCACCCCTACATATATATGCTCAGTGACGAATAAAGGTTCTACTTATTACTACTTAAACACATCCAAAGCTACTCAACCAAAGCAGCGCGTTCAGGGCTGTGTCCGAATTCACCCCCTACGCATTATGTGTCGCGTTCGCCATGTTGTAGTAGTGGAAACATGGCGAGTGGATGGAGAGCTGGTTGATCAGTGGACTAATAGTTTCATTACTGTGGAAATGGGTCAGCCCCAACACTGCAGCAGCCTTCTACTGTTAAATTCCAGGTTTGTGAGTCAACTCTTACTTGTGCAGTGAGTTGCTGGTAATTTAGATAATGTTAGCCACGGTAAGATGGCTTGCATAGATTAGATGGTTTCTGAGCAAAGATGTGGCGAGAGGGAGAGTTATTTATAACGTTTTATTATATGGCCCAAACCCACAATTTTCTGTCTTTACACTCGGTACATTAGCAACACTCTCAATCTCTACACCCTTTCCCTGGGGCTTTTCTTTTCATTTGAGAGACTGGTTTATCACATCCCTGCAAACCCATTTATAAAGAATATTTGTATACACTGTTAAATTTAAACAACTGTGCAGCCTTCTAGTAATGGGTTTAATCTAATTAATTCCTTAGTTTAATTTAGTTTACATTCATTTATAAAACTACAACAAAGTTATCCTATGAAGAACTGGCTTATTTCACTTAAAAAAAAAGAAAAAAAATATAAAGAGTTTTAAATCAAAACCTGCATGTTTGTAAATGCAAAGTATTGGTGATATCAGCCTGGGTTTTACTTGGTATTGGACAGAACTGCATATTACCAATAGAAAGTAACAGTGACAACAAAAAATTGTGTTAGCCATTTAAATAATAAGCTGGAAGCAATACTATGTAAAACATTCAAATCCATTGCCCTTTATTATATTTAGCACATTATTGCAGTAGTTTGCATCCCCATCAGGATCCCGTATTAATGATAATTTAGTTTTTTAAAGGGGTTCCCATTTAGTCAGTGGTCACGCTGTTGAGGTTTATATCCAATTGTCTGAACTTAATCATTTCCGGAGCAGCTTAGTCATGCAGCAAAAGTTACAGTTAGGATCCAACTTTATGGTACAGTAAAAACGAGAACCCAAATCCAATGAGAGAATTCACTAAACATTTTTTTACACTAAAAAATACATTTTAAATTCAATCCAAATGGTAGAAAATATTGAAAAATGTAAACAAAACATACAGATAAAAAATATTATATGGTCATGTAGAAGAAATTAGAAAGTTTTTTTAAAGGTGTATATTAATAAAATGTCTTAACTGACACCCAGTGGCAGCAGCATAAAGCTACAACTATATATTTGTACTCAGAACTCCAGTACCCCCGTGTACCTCTAGATGGACGTCTAGATGTACAATTACACCTTTTATGTTGGTATTAAAAGAAAACACCATCTATCAGGTGTTACTTGTCTCATTAAGACGGCAGAGATCCACTAAACGTCTGCAGCGTCTAGATGACATTGCTCAGCGATGAAAAGAAAAGATGCTGTTGTGTTCAGGGGATTTTGTTGATTGTGCTGTACAAAGTCGCTGAATCCTCCACAGTTTCCTGACTCGTGGCTCTGAAAGACAGAGGGAATCATGAGGAATATGCATTAAGATTAGTCATAAAAATATAAACAAAACAACCAGCGTAACAGCAATGGGTGTGCTGGCAGGTTGCGGGTTAGTTACTGTAAGGGCACTGACCTCGGGGCAGTGCTGCCGAATTTGACAGTGGAGTACTCAACAGACTCGTCCTGTTGGTCTTTGCGTCTTTGGGCTCTAACTGGGTTGATATTGTAATAGATGGGATCTGTCAGGTTCTTTGGGAAGCGGAAACTACCATAGTAAAGATCATCCTGCTCCTCTGGCTGACTGTGTTGAACCTGCAAAAACAAACTGAGTTTTCAATCTCATACGTTGCAATGCTGGATCTGGAAGAAATCTGTATTTATTAGCCACCTATTTTACTTCTTGTTCAAGTCTTGGTGACAAGTTAAGCAGGAGGCATCAGAGACATTTGAACGTGCTTCTGCATGACAGACATTTTGAACTCCGAAAAAAAGATGCTGGGTTGAGGGTTACTTCCAAACAATATACTCAATGAGTATTTGAGTCCTCCTCATATTTAAGAAACAAAAAGCCAAACTTAAATTATCCACCTGCAGCAAACAAAAATTACCGTCTGCTTCTGTGCCCCATCAGTCAGCTCTCAAACTGATTATAAACGGAGTGTTTCGCTGGACAATGTAAAATATATGTTTGCAAAATAATAGCCAATTAAAGTATTTATTTTACTTGGTAAAGTGATTTTTGCTCCTGAACCTCAGCACACAGCGTCTGCACATCGGGGTTTTAAGGCGTCACGTTCATCTTCACATAGGATTTACAGCAGTCGTCTGTGAGGCGTGAGCCATGTTTGTTTTAAATGGAGTTCATGTTGCAGACCTGCTCACATACTACGTACGTTTCATGTTCATATAAATGTCGGAGATGGAGTCTGAGCAAGATTATCCTTCTGGCGAGCAACACCTTTAAGATCAGCTGTCAAGCGCTCGAACTTGGACTTCCCATTCAATAGGGGTGGATTAATGGTCAGGGGAGTGACGGGGGAGGATAATGTGTTTTTTCACACTGCAAAGCCAAAGGGAGCCGCAGCAGAGGGATGACTGAGCCGTGGGTTGCCGACCCCTGACATAGACATGTCAGTGTGTCCACTGACAAACTAAATTTGGATGTAAACCTAAAAATTCATAGAGGGATGTTTCATTCACCTGACCATATTTCTTTATATTCGGTGGCACGGTGGGGGATTGTAGCCGAGCCCAGCTGTCACTGGGTGAGAGATCGGGTACATACTTAACAGGTCCCCAGTCTCAGGGCCAACACAGACACATACACAGAAAACCTTTCACACTAACATTTACACCTATGGGCAATTTAGGGTCACCAATTGACCTAACATGCATGTCTTTAGACTGTGGGGTAAAACCCGAGCACCCGGAGGAAACCCACACAAGCACGGGGAGAACTAACAAACTCCACAAATAAAGAGGATTTGAACCGGTGACCAGCGCTAACCACTGCACCCGTTAACTAACTTTTATGCTGACTCATTGACTAAACGACAAGCTGAATACATTCGCTTGAGCAACTTGTTCCTGACCAGATGAGGTTAACCCAGAAGGGTAATTCAATCAAATTTACTGTGTTGATGTGTTGTGACATCACACTCTTGAAGATTCAGATTTAGAATAGGGAAATAGACATGTTTCAGTGTTCTTCAACATGTGCCTCTTACAAAGACAATCTGTCAGATCATGATTTTTCATGTATCTCTATCTGCTGATTCGTTGGTCCTCTGGGGTGACTGACCTCAAATAACTTTCTCAAAAATTTCAACACAGCAGAATACCGTAAGCCATGCTACAGTCCTCAACAGAAAATCTGTTGACCTTTAATCCTGCACTCTGCTCCTCACAACCCCCATTGGTTCAGTTCTTGAAAAGGGGTAATTTAGGAGGTAATTCTTTTAAATAAAACATAAAGAATTCTGTTTTATCAATGTCACCATTATAGGCAGGAAGGTCTTCAAATAACATGCTAAACACCAACAATGAGGAACCATGAACAAAAAGATCAAGAGAACAAGTGCTCGAAGAAAAATCAACATGCAACTGAATTTAACTTCTGAGGGTTCAGGATCAACCAGATCATGTCCAAGAGAAGAGAAGGTTTAAAGGCAGATGTGTGAACTTATCTGAGGAACCACAATGGGATTTTACATTGTATAATCTACTATTCACTTGTTCAGTGTTGGCGGGTCTATCACCAGGCTCTGATGATCGCTTGGACGTCGTCTTTTTTCTAATCAGGAGAATTAAACATATATTTAGTTGTAAAACTAACCACATGACATGATTTTCAGCTACTGGATGAAAACTGCATTATGAATTATCTGCTCACCTTATTAACATGTAGACAAAGAAAAGTATGACAGCAAGGAGGACAGGGAGGATTGTTCCAATGACTGCTAATTCCCGAGCTCCAGGGAAAACTGTTATAAACAGAAAGATTCTGGTAATTCAGTGTAAAAACATTTTAGCTCAATGCTTTACAGGGAGCACCGAACATTTTTTTAGTTTTTTTTTAAACTCAATCTTTGACAGCGAGTATACCTGACTCTAATCCACTTTATTATGACAGTCTTGCGATAAATATCCCATCACAAAATGCAGACTTTAACCATTCACTTGCCCCAATAGAAATAACTTACCCTGACATACCATGTTTTACTCTCATAACTGCACAAACTTAGAGTCTGTGCTTCATTTTAGCACCTTACACAGATATCAAAACATATTTTAATTTATTTCATCGATTTGCCACTGAATTTCCATCACTGGGATCTTAACGACCTATCATCATTACATCACGGTGGAATTTATGGTGTAAAGTAAATGAACTCAAACATTTACCTGCAACAACAGCCAGTTGTAATGTGTTATTATGACGTCCTACATTGTTCTTGGCTTCACAGTAATAATTCCCACTGTGTTCAGGTCTGAAGTCAGTGATGGTGAAGATATTTCCTGAAGCTTTTGGTGAGTCTTCATTCTCCTTGTACCAGGTATAATTAGCTGGTGGATTAGCATCACTGTGACAGCTCAGATTCACTGAACTACCCTCCATTATCTCAGCAGAGGGACTCACTGACACTGAGGGAAACCTTGGAGAATCTGGTAACAATTAAACAATGTGTATGGATATAATTTTTATATTAAGATGCATGTAAGAAAGTTGGTCCTAGTTGAAACAATAACATAAAAATAAAATGAGACTTACACTGGACATTTATTGATAGAAGTGTGGAGTTAATTTGTCCATATTTATTCTCAGACTTGCAGTAGTATGTCCCTTTGTCCTCAGGGCTGACGGAGGAGAAATGAAGAATGCCACTGTGTCCTCGTTGCAGCGTTATGTTCTCCTTGTACCAGGTATAATTAGCTGCTGGATTAGCATCACTGTGACAGCTCAGATTCACTGAACGACCCTCCACTATCTCAGCAGAGGGACTCACTGACACTGAGGGAACCTTTGGAGCATCTACATACAGTATAAATACAAATTATTATATGTTGACAGTGCTGCACTACATAGGCTCCTATTGTTTTTGCACACTATATGTTAGGATATTAAAAAGATAAAGGTGTTCTTGTAAATTAATGTCTGATAAAATGAAAAAAAGAAAATCTACTGGCCCGCTCAATTAATTACAAATCACCTTATCAGACTGTGAAACTGAAGGAGGTAGATAAAATCCAGCTAAGTTGAAAGCATATTTCCATAATATAGCTTTGCATGTAAAGTTGGGGGGCTCACAATAAACCGATTGGACATAATTTATCTCAATATGCATCTGCGCATGCACAGATATGAATTGATACATCTGCGCTCAAAACAGCATTAGCTCTTTAAAGAAAAACACTGTCTTGATGTAAAGCAAACTTTGACAAGAATGTAGAAAGCAGAAGGAAGCAACTGTTCTTTCAGGCTGAGCAGCAGCTCTAATGAGGAGTGAGGTAGTGCATGTCCCTCTTGCACTTTTTAGCTTAATATGAGTCTTTCACTTACACATCACGCCAATAGTGAAGTCCTCAGATCTCCTCCTCCCCAGCTCGTTCTCAGCTGTACAGTAATACTGTCCAGAGTCAGAGGACTGGATGGATCTGAAGACAAGCTGTGGTTCTTTGTTGATCTCGGTTTGGTTCTTCTTGTACCAGGTATAATTAGCTGCTGGGTTAGAATCACTGCTACAGGTCAGAGTCACTGAACTACCCTCCACTATCTCAGCAGACGAACTCGCTGACACTGAAGGAACCTTTGGAGCATCTGGAGGAGATACAAACATACTGTGCATTGAGTGCGAGATGACAATGTCATCGTTAAATCTAAATATCATTTAAAAGTTAATATATTAACACAGAAAGGAAGAAAAGAAGCATTTTAACAAGTAACAACTGCATTTTAAATGTTTTTCATGATTTTTGATTCTTTCTAGAGCGGTCCCAAATACTTTTCATGTAGTTTTATGCTACTTTTTCACTGCTAGAAAACCAGCTGGACTTCACTTGCCTTTTCGTTTTCCATTGGTTAAAAGTTTTGGATAAAACCTGCTGTACTCCTTTTGACAAGGTGTTATCTTTGACCAGGATTTGTCATTTACCTCTCATATAAAACAAATCTCTAGAACAGCTTTCTTCCACCTACGGAACATTGGCAAAATTAGGAGCATCCTGTCTCAAAGCGATGCTGAAAAACTGGTCCATGCATTTGTTCCTTCTAGATTGGACTACTGTAATTCTCTACTTTCAGGCTGCCCCAGTAACTCTCTAAAAAGCCTTCAATTAATCCAAAATGCTGCAGCAAGATTACTGACTGGGATTGGTAAGAGAGATCATGTTTCACCTTCATTAGCTTCTCTAGTTTGGTTTCCCATTAAATGTAGAACAGAATTTAAAACCCTTCTTCCTATACTACTATGATATGATGATCTGGTATTAGTAATCTCCTAGTACCAGATCATCCTAATAGACCACTTTGGTCTCAGAATGCAGGCCTACTTGTGGTTCCCAGAATGGGAGGCAGAGCCAAGCTCCTCTCCTGTGGAACCAGCTCCCAGTCCACATTCGGGAAGCAGACACCCTCTCTACTTTTAAGACTAGACTGAAAACCTTTCTCTTTCATAAACCTTATAGTTAGTTCCAGTCATGCTGCTATAGGCTTAGACTGCTGGGGGACCAACCCCTGATGCATTGAGACACTTTTCTGAGGTGGTTCTGCTGGAGGTTTCTTCCATTAAAGGGAGTTTTTCCTCTCAAATCAAATTTAAAACACAACAAGGATGCAACCGTCCAACCGTCCAAACCTTGTCCAAGATTTGATGATGATGCCGAAAAGTGGAAAGTTGTTGGACTATCACATTTACAAAAATTTTGGACAAGGCACTTTAGATATGGGTCTATAGTTAACAGGATCCGAAGGATCCAGTTTTGGCTTTTTAGGACAGGGGTTCACAACAGCTTTTTTTAAAAAAAGAGGGGAATGTGTCAATAGAAAGAGACAAATCAATCATATTTTACAGACAAGGACCAGGCGAATCAGTAACATTGTAAAGTAAAAGGGTTGGACCAATGTCAACAGGGCTTTAAGGGTTTAAATGGTTAAAACAGGACAAAGTGTGGAGAGTATAGGTGTGCGAGGAAGGACAAATATGTCCTTCCTAATGTCCTACACTTTACTGACAAAGCTGAGGGTGTCATGTTTTTAATGGTATCAACCAAGGTTTTAGATTAGTAGAATAATCTAATAATCTGATCTGTTTAATCATGACTAAGAGATGTGTCAAGCTCCTTAAGGTGTAATCTGTGTACTTCAACTACCAACCTCCACTCTACCTTATGACAATTTCTCCTAAAATAAAGGGAGCTTTCATTTAGCCAAGGACAATGTTTTTAATGAGAAATAAGACTATGCTTAAGTCAGAGTTCATACACAACTTTACAGTTGTACGATATAACTGTGATAAACTAGATATTTGCACAATTAGACAAATACTGAAAATGATCATCACTTTTAAAATCATATATATTTTTTAAAAAGATGGCTTTATGCTATAAACAAGCATAATTAATTTCATAATAGGACAAATTAGAATAAAAACACTCACTTGACAAATTATTTTCAATAAATATGTTACTGAAAATGGAAAAAGTAGGAGCGTTTGCCATTACCTGATTGGACAAACAAAACGGCACTAACAGCACAACTAGTGCCAAGTAAAGCAAAAAGCTACACTACACCCTGATGAGGCATTAACATTATGATCATGTGTGTAATTTTATACAACAGCTCTGCCATGTGTTTATTATTGAGCTCATAGCTGGTGGCGGAGTTGTACTGGAGACATTTGGTTGTTTTGGCCACATTATTAAAAATGAGAAGCCAAACTAAGGCTTGAGAAAAAAACGTTTCAGTTGCAGAAAGTTACTCACGCTACACGGAATATTGACATTAACACACCAACACACACAGCACCTCTCAATCGTTTAGCCTGCAAAAGCAAGTCTTTGCTGCAATAGGCTGAGTCTGGATTTGTTTCTCTTTTTATCCATGTTTTATATTTTTCGTTTCCAAGCCAACGCTCATGAAAAAATCTCCCGACACGTTGGCGTTGTCATGTCCGACTCAGTGTGTTGGTGGTGGGGCAGGGTCACACACGAAAACAGACTGACTGACCAGTCACACACAGACCCAGGTGTAACGGTTTTAATCTAGTTTATTTCTCCAAGTACTAAGCGAACTAACCCAGTCGCGCTGCTGTTTATTGTGAAAGACAGTTTCTGTTTCAAGCATTATCGAGCACTTTATGCTAAATTCAAGAACATTTCCGGCATTGAAAACACAACATTATAAATTCAAGCACCAGCACAAACCATGTTGGTCTGTCACAATATTAAAAACAGACACACAAAGATTAATTCTATGCCGTGTTGCAGTAAGCGTCATCAGTGAGGATGTTAAAGTCACCAACTATTAAAACAGACTCCAATTTGATAATAGTGGATAAAACCTCTGCAAACTCATCTAAAAAGTGCCAACCTTAGTCATTTGGCGTTGAGAAGTGCCAACTTAACGAGCCCTGAATCAATTTCCTGCAGGTGATACAGTCACAGTACACAAGGGCAAGTCCTCCTCAACGACCTGTTTCGCGAGCTGGACCAAACACGGAGTTCATTCAGGTGAACAGACTCCAACTCAGGCTGCCCGGTCTCAGTCAGGAACATGAAGTCTAAGCGTTCCTTGATAAAAACGTCATTTAATATAAAAGCTTTATTCGCAGTGGAACGAGCATTCAGCAGGGAAATCATAATTGGCCTCACGCCCAGAGGCTCGTGCCGTTGCTTCCCACACACTGAGGCAAAGAACGCAGAACCCGCTCCTGCCTGGTGCCCGGGCACGTAGAACATAGAAAGCTGCCGCAGTCTTGGCCACCTCATGCCAATTATACTTGAAAGGACCCAACACACAGTCGTTTGCTGACAGGGCAAATATAGCAACATACCAATCACAGATGCCCCAAAAAAGCAGAGAAGGGGCCAAAGTAGAACACAGGTGCCATCTTGAATATGATGGGGAAAGTCATTGCTGTTTTAAGTGGTGTTAATAAAGCTGTTACTGTAATTGTAGCAGGAAAAAAGAAAGTAGAATACAGTGAATCTGAGTCAAATTGAGCCAGTGCTCTTTAGGGGGAAAAGCAGCGAACCGCTACGATAGAATCAGCCAATTTTCATCATTAGTCAGTTGCTACATCTGCTTAACGTGCTTTATTTTGTAGGTTTAAGTAATATTTTTTCTTAATAGTTTTACATACATTTGTTTCTAACCACTGTTACTACATGTTACTTGTAGTGTTTTTGGCACTTGACAGCAATTTTAATAGTTGAGCAAGATAATTAACCATTTTTGATATCTTCATTTTCTAACTATTTTTACAAATTCATATTTGTAATTAGGTTCTACAAAAATTAAAAACCAGATCAGAATGTGAATTTGGCTGAACAACTGTAATAACATTTGTTATATTCATGAAAGACGTAATACTGATTCTGACTGTTTGGGTCAAACTTTCAACATTAAATTATTATTCAGTAAAACAAAAAGCAAACTCACACACTGGAGGAGATCTGAACTTTTCAAATCCTTTTATGGAACAGGCATAAGTGTCTGCAGTATTAAATGTGTCCAGATGAAAATATTCTTCTCCTTCAACTGCCTGTTCGTTCTTGTACCAGATGTATTTAGGATGATCAGGTACAGGACAGTTGGTGCCACACATCAGCTCTATCCAGGTAGAAAACTGATTGACTGTCGATCTCCTCACATGCACCTGGAGCTGAGGATCTGTGAACAATGAAGAGAAATACTTTTTTTTCAATTCAACTGTCAAAATACAAACATACATTCATAGAAATGTTTGTTAGATATTTAAAAAAAACATTTAGTGAAACTATTACCTGTGACCGATAAAGAGACTCCGGGTCGACCTGTGTATTTCCCTGTGTTGTGGTTTGTGATGAACCTGAACTTGTACACAGCTGAGTCAGACTCTCTCAGATCAGAGATTGTCAGAGTGCAGTCGTTCTCCTTACAGTGATAGTGCACACGATCTCTGTAATCATGTTCTGTTTTCAGATCCATGTATGTATCTCCTTCATTTTTAGTAAACCAGAGTGTTTGTTGAACTGCAGTATCAATGCCATTTATTCTGGCTGGGTATCTGTAGGTGCAGCTTATATTCACTGTAGATCCTTTGAAGGCACAGATCTGAGTAGAAGTATAAGTCACATCCCAGAGGTCGTGTACAACTGTAACACAGAAAATCAGCAACTGCTGTCAGATTCATGACATCATTTATTTAAATTCACAAATTCTTCCGTTCTTTATAGAATTCCTAGTCTTTTCTTACGGAGTGACTGCACACATGCCCATTTTTACTTCTGCATTTGTCAGGACACATCGACAGTCTTTTGCCCTCAGATATCAAACCTACAGTCATGTCGAGCTCACTAATCAAAACCTTAAACCAAAATGTTCCATCAAACGTTTTCTATGTTAGTGAAAGACTGTGGAGGAAACTCACCCACTGAAGCAGAGCGAGTGTTGTCATGTCCTGTTAGAGCACAGGAATAACTGTCTGCAGGAGTCGTGGTCCAGATGTCGTTTGTGTAATAATTCTGTGTGTCTGTCTGAATCTGTCCATTCTTGTACCAGGTGTATTTAGGATGATCAGGTAGAGGACAACTGCTCTGACAGCTCAGCCGTACGGAATTATGTAATGATCTACTTAACTGTACCCGGAGAGCTGTAAAAGGAAGACTAGTGTTCAATTTAAACTGAAGTAGTTAAAAAATGTTAAACATTTGGATCAAATAAATATAAATCATGAAGTAAACTGTTACCTGTGACAGACACAGTGACTCCAGGTTGACCAGTATATCTCCCATGTTCTAGGTTTGTTATAAACCTGAACTTGTAGACAGCCGAGTCACTGAGTCTCAGGTCTCTGATTGTCAGAGAGCATTGATGGTTTTCACAGCGATAATCCACACGACCTGAATAATCCGGGTCTGTTCTCAGATCCACATAAACATTATTACTCGCTTTAACAAACCACAATGTTTTCTGAACCTCAATAACAGGGTTTGTTGTGGACGGGTGTGTGTAGCTGCAGTTAATGGTCACTGTTGATCCTTTTACAGCACAGATGTTAGTAGACGGGTAAGTCACCAACCAACCATACTGGGTCTGTACCACTGTAACAGAGGAACATCAGAAACCACAATCAGACTCATTACGTCAGAGAACAGAATAACTTTACTCGTTTTTGTAGAAATTAACTATTTTTTATATATTTATTGGAAAACCAGCACTACAGGTTTTTAAGTTTCTTGCTGAGGTGACTGGGTGGACTTAAAACCTGCAGACACACATGTAACCTCTCCCTAAATCCTGCCCGTTAAAACTAAGTAGATAATTCAGGTGAAAACACATGACGAAGCTTTCAAAACATCAAATCTGATTAATAGCAATTACCACAAAACTATGTTTTCAACTAGAACTGAACAGAAATACAGTTTGGTGGTCATTTCTCATTTAATTGGGTGGTTTCAATTTACATATTAAAAAAATACTATAATAGATCAGGCCAGTTGCTTTATAGAACATAGAACATAAACAACTGAACAGTTTTTTAACTTAAAAAACCCAAATTGTGAAATGTTTGTATTAAAATTGCATTAAGGAACAGAGCGAACAAAATTGGAAAAAAAAAAAAGATGATGAGCTTCATCTTCCGACACGCAAAACCAGGTGGGTGACTCTCAGATCTTCAAAATGGTAAGACACTGAGGACATTTCCCATCGAGACAACCACACACACACACACACACACACACACACACAGGAAACTTGTAATTTGCATAAATCCACAATAACCAAAGTATTTACTTTCCTATTAATCTTAGTGAAAAAAGTAAAATAAAAAACTTACACAAACACATCATACCAGAAATACAGAAAGGTTTTGTAATAAACTACACTTACTTTACTTGAATGCATCACGTAGAGGAACAGTCTGGGACATGTTTTGAATATTTTTTGGTGTTTTAAATATGTTCCCAGATGTATCTTATTGTGGAGAGGTGCTGATGACGTCTCCTGTGCAGTCATGCTCTCAGAGTAGCACTAGCACCCGGGCAGAGGTTTCTTTTTCTAAACGTTTTGAGTGAGGCTCAATGTGAAATAATTTCAATATATTCTGTTCATAGAAGGATCGAGAGAAAATGGGCCCCCCACCCTTTTTGATCATTGCTTCTCATTGTTTGCTGCAATGTTAAATTTGTTTTTAGGAGTTCTGTCTCTGTTTTGTGTCATTTTGTCTTTTATTTGGAATCTATATTTAGGTATTTGATTTGTATTTCTGGATGTTGGATATGTTTTTGGTCACTTTGAACCTACTTTGGATGAATGCAGTTCATCATTTTTCAAACCAGAAAAATAAACATTAAGTTCAGAGGCAGTGGCCCATGGACCTCCCGACCTGATCCGCCTTTGGGCCTGTGATTGGTTGGCCCGTTCAATAATCCACCTGAGTTTTAAATTTATCATGATTTGATAATGACTAATACAGGAAGATCTTTGCAAAGTGTGGTGGAGCATAACAGAGCTCGGTGGAGGACGACTGGCTGGAACAGACTAGATTCACTTTCACTCTTCTGTATTTCCTTTACAGATTGTCAGCAGAGAGATAGAAGCACTCTGTCTGCACGCGTTCGACGCATTAGTTCATCAGGCTGGTCACACTCTAGATCATAAGGCGCAGAAGTCGTCAAACTTGCACAAATTAACACAAGACAAGAATGATTATGATTAAATTAGGGGAAACATTTCAAAACTGACAACAATTCACGTCCTTCTTCTCCCCCAAAGATTATTTAAAAACGCCAGAGGTCAGCAGACTGTTGAGTGGAACACAGAACCTCTCTGCTGTGTCCAGTCGGCCTTCTCCTCGCTCTAAGATGGCTTTACTCACGACGTTCTCTGCATCAGGTGGTCGTAGTTACCAAATTACAAGAAATAAGGAGCTATTAAACTTCCGCATAAAGACGGGTGTCAGAGTATTTTTATTAAAACAAGACTAAGAATGTGGGTTAAAAAGGGTCAAAGACGATTTTCTCTAAATATAAAAAGAGAGGTCTGATGTCTGACGTTTGAGAAGAGCCTCTGTATCACACTGCATCAGATAACGTGTCTAATCTACAAACTCAGCGGTGGGATCAGTCACACATGTCTCACCATCAGTTCTAAATCACCAGCAGCAGCCCTGCATCCAGATCTACAAACGCTTGCGGCCTAGTGTGTCCTGCCAGCACAGAGTGTTGTGATCTCTACACTGCACAGCAAAAAAAACCCCCAGAAAACCTAAAATTCAAGAAATAATGTTCATGCAACCTCCTATGTACTTAAATGAAAAAAAACAACAACAACTTTGTTTCTTCTTTTCCTATTTTTCGTTTCTAATGAAACTGAAACAAAGCTTTAATGTCCTCTCCTGACTTTGCATCTGACTTGGCATAAAAGCATCTGCCAAATGACTAAATGTAAACTCGAAAATGAATAAAGGCAGTTTCTTTGACTAACTCTCGGCTGTTGTAAGTGTGATCATCAAACAGTATCAGTGTACGTACAGTACCTGGCACGACAAGGAGGAGGATCACAAATCCACTCGCTGCTGGTGTTAAACTCATGGCTGCTCCTCTCAACCCTAGGACTTCAGAGTCGTACTGTAATACAGCACGTAAGAGAAATACATTAAACAAGTTCCATTTACAGTTTGAAAAGAATATAGAATATGTCTCAATAACTTTCCCTGCTGAATGGAAGCAAATACCAGCAGTCATGGCGTTAAATATACACCCGACTTCCTTCCTCTTTACTTTATTTACATGCATGCTGAACCAGATGCTACAGTAAAGCCTAAAAGACGAAGTAACTGCCTGGTCGTAAAAAAAAAAACAAACTTCATTTAAGAGTGTGTGGGAGAGTGTTGTAGAATCTGATAGACACATTACAAAATCCAAAGACCTGATAAGGCAGATTTGAAATATTTTTAAGTAATACTCATTGCCTCAAAATGCAAACTTGTGAGCTTCCTAAACATAAAACGGAAAAACTGATGTAATTTAAATAACTAAATCAAAGAAAGTAAAGAAATAGAGAAGAAACATTCCCGGGTAAAATATAACTCATGACTAACATCTAGTACAAACGCTGGGAAGTAAAACTACTGTAGGTCACAGAACACGTTTACCTGCTGTAGAAATTGAATTATTACTGTCGATCCCAACAATGAAGGGCAGAAACAGCAGGATACTCAGTCACTTCTTCTTCCTCCCTGTATTGACGGGCTGAGCTGCTCTGACGTCGCAGTCGACAGGGTCTGCTTGTGTGTTGGAGAAATGAAAACGGATATTCTAGGGTGAGCCTGCTCTCCTGCCTGTCCCTGATGAGGTAGAGGCTGCAAAGACAAAATGACGTCAGCTACGTAACGTTACAACCTGTTACCTGTTGTCTGGCGTCTCTTCAGGCTCCTGTGTAACCTCGCTTATCCCTCCTTCAAACGCTGATCCTTGATTGAGACTTTAACGAGGACGACAAGAACAAGGAGCCACAGAGGACTGAAGGAAGGAAGAAGAAACATTAACGTGATGATGGTTTCATGTTATTTAAAGAACGTACTGAACAATCAATAATCTGTGAGCACTTAGAGGACGTCCCACAGAATGAAGGTGCAGTCAAATACCGAGAATGACTTGGGCCTGAGAAGTTACAGAGAAAGAGGAAGAAGGACCATTAGACAGTTTGTGCAACTCTTGGTTATTTTCTTACTTGTTTACTGTCGCCATGTTGCTGCAGAGTGTGAAACAATGAGGACGTGAGAAAAACTGTTTCAAGGAGTCGACAGATAAGACAAACGTCCACGACTATAAACCGCATGGAAACATCACGATGAGTCTCACAGTATAACACTTAATGCTAAATAAACATTTTATCTCACTGTATCTCACAGTCAAGTTCTTGTTTTTTAATTTAAATTCTGAAGCCATTTCTTTTTTCATCTTTGTCAATTTCTAAAGTTTTTTTGTATGACAACACATGTTTGACCTTTCTACAGAGAGAAGTAAACACATATTTAAGGACGTTACTATTTTTCATCTGCTTCCTATTAAAGACCAAAGTAATGATGAGTGTTTGAATAGTGTTGTGCCTTCTAATGACCCAGAGGTAAAATGTAATTAATATAATTAACTACATGAGTAGAGAAAACAATGAAAGTATGAGTTAAAAAAAATTTCCCCTACATCTGGGGAATTTTTTATTACACTCCTCATAGGAGATCATTAGCTAATCCTTAGTAAACTAATGACTTTAGAACATGAAATGTTCTGAATATATAGAGTTCTTATTCTTTTTACTATTGTTTTCTGGATGAAGCATATTGCAAAAAAGTAAAAGTAAAATCAGAATCTATGGTTTGTGCATTCGGTCCAAAATGCAAACTGACAAATGATCAGATCAGTTACCTGCAGGCATCGTCACTGAACTTTGATCATGAATGAATCTAACAAAGATAAACTAGAATACAGAATTTAATTTGGCTCTACAGTCCTATTTTAACCTTGTGGTTCCGGTTGTGATTTACTCATTCAGGGTTTTCGTTTCTGTGGTTAAAACGATCAGCAAAAATCTTGAAAAGTTCATCTTTAGTTGCTTCGGGCCGCCATGCTAACGCCAAGACGGCCCCTTTGGCTCTAAAACATAGCAGCTTTTGAAGATTGTCCCAATTCATAGGAAGATATTTCGACACCGTATGTTTCTGTGTTGAGGGGAAAGCCAAGAATGAGGGGTGGGGCTATAAATGAATAATGGGGATTGGGCCCTACACGCTTTTCTGATGAGGACAAATACAAACCGTGATCATGAGACAGTCTCTGCTACTCTTGGATATTTAATCACTTCATTCACTGTCATCAAGCTGATGCAGAGTAAAGAGTGAAAACCATAAAGACTTGACAATTATAATTAACTGTTAAAAACATTTACTACTCAGAGCTACAAAGGGTCGGAAACATAACACCAGCTCAGACAGTATCGAAACTACACTGGGATCAATTTACACACTGTTAACGAAACAAATACAACTCGCATGTCTTTTTTTTTTTTATTTTTTGAACTTACTTGCTTCTCGATTCATTGCATCTGCCTGTGTTTTCTCATTCGGGTCCCTCTTGCTGTTCTTTCACTCAATCCATAAGAGACGTACTGTTATTAGAACAAAAAAGACATTTACAGTCAGTGGCATGATGTGGGCGAAATGTGGGGAATGGGGAACCAAAGTCAAACGAGATAAGACCTTGGATCTATGCACGTCCTTTACATTTGTATAATACAGAGATACTTTAATTGGACGTGTCTGTTACCTGCAGCTGATATTAAACCAACACTTTGTGGCACAACACACACACACACACTCCAGCCAACATGCAAAGTGACACACACGTTTACATCCTGATTATAAAGTAGTTAAGTAGAAATAAATACACTTGGGTGCAACGTGATCCACTCAGTGGCTTCAAGAACCCTGCTCATCGGACTAATCGACGCTCTGGCAGTTGCCACCGTTTCCTGTCAGTCCAAAAAACTTAGAGCGTCGTTACAACATCCCTTCATCAGCTGAGCTCTACGACGAAAGAGTTTCACAATTTCTTTAAATGTCTCTGTTCTTCTCTGTCTGATGCAGTGACATGTATAAATACAGTACCTGACACAGAGAGAAGACAAGAGATCCACTTGCTGCTGTCGGTGAACTAATCTGCTCGTCTCATTTGTCTGTGTGACTCTCGAGACAATAGAACACGTGCAACACAGATCAAAAACTGACACAGGAAACGCATCAGTCACATCACTAAATGGTTCCACTTATAACAGCGAAAGACTTTGTCTCTGAAGACGTCTTACCTCTGGCACTAATAAACAGAAGCTAGAAATCAGGATGTGGAAACTCAGACTTCCTGCTGCATAACGATGACCAAAATGTCAACACTCAGCTTTTATGTTTTACATACAAGAACTGAACGTAGACAACAGTCAGACCCGTGATAACACAGTTACTGTTAAATTTATTTGAACTATTCTTAGATTTGAACAATAACGGTCCCCAGTTCGAATTCCGGCTTGCTGCAGTCGTTCTGTCTACACGTTTGCATGTTCTCCTCGTGCTTGTGTGGGTTTTCTCTGGCTACACCAGTTTCCTCCGACAGACCAAAGACACGCACATTACGTTAACTGATGACTCCAAATAAGCTGTAGGTGTGTGTGGTTGTCGGTCTGTGTACGTCCCTCTTTGTTGGCTCTGAGGAAGACTGGACGCCTTTCCAGGGTGGACCCTGCCTCCTGCCCAGTGACAGCTTGGAAGGGCTCCAGGCCCCATGACACTAAACAGGATAAGTGGTTATAGATCACGGAGGGATGAATGATTAATAATAAAAAATGATGCAGTAATAAAAGCTTTAATTCTGCAGGGTTATTTTAAAGTTGTTGTTGTTGTCATGGTGCAACACAAAGCCTGTCAAGAGCCACAATAAGCAGTTTCCATAGTCATGGAAACGTTCTCGTCAACACTCTGAAAAGTGTTATCTTTTCAACACTTAGTCAAGTGTAAGAAACCGACTAACTGGGATCCAAATGCTGAAGTCACAACGAGACCAGGAATGAGGGCAAACAAGAATTTATTACAATGAAACAAAACCGTAACAAAATAACATATACAAAAGAAGGCGCTCCTGCAAAGACAGGATGATAAATAAGAAAATAAACCAGAAAAAACAAATCGCTCGCAAAATCGAGGATAAGAAAAGTCTAAACATAAAACGCTCTTTAACAAAAGGTAAGAGGAAAACCCATCAAACAAAACAAGAGAACAAAAAAATCACTGCACTAAACAGGACCAGTTAAGACAAAACAACTAAACGCTTTTACCAATCTGCTAACAAGTCAGAAAATACTAACGAGAGGAACTAACAAAACCAAACACTAAGTTTTTCAAAGTTACTAAGCAAATTACATGAACGAACGAAGGCTGGTGGTCGAGGAATGGACAAAACGGGAGACAGGTTAGGAATGCAGGGAGACACACTAGCAAGGAAGAAAACAAACAAGGGTGCTTTAAAGGTGAGTAGATGATGATGATGATTTTCAGGTGTGATGGCTTAGGTCAAACAGAGGAGGTGAAAACAAGATGGGCTGTGGAGACTGAAGGAACCATAGGAGAACCTCAGCAGGCCAGGAGGGGAACTACAGGCACACACAGAGCACAAGGATGAAACACAAAAAGGCACACAAGAAAACAAAACCCATACAAGAAATAAAACACCTAACTTCTGACAGTCAAGTGCTAAATTTGTTGGTAGGTTATTGTTTTAGTCAATCTGTGGTCGAGTTTTTAAAGCATTACACAGAAATGCAGAAACTCAGATGCTGTTAGTGATAAAACGTCAGCATGTGACAAACAGACAAGTAGGTTGGTAGGAGTTGGTTAGAAGAAACTGTGGCAATAGTATTTAAAAAGTCACTTTGACACTGTGCAGAGATGACCAACATTTTAACGTAATGAAAACGTGAGAGTCAGCCGAACGTACCTGCTGACATCTACTTCATGTTTCATGACTGAAGCATGGGAAAATAATTATCAGCTTTTATTAGATATTGTCCCACATGAGAAACCAGCACAGCAGATCGTTTGGTCTCACATGCCACAAAATGGGGAGATTCTGAGGGAGAAAACTACCCGTAGGCAGAGTCACAAAACTGTTTAATTTGCATAAATCCACACTAACGATATATTACTTTATACATCAACATTTGGGAGATCTGGCCTAATAGTTCATATTTATGCACTATGAGTTGTTTTCAAACTGGCAGCGGAGCATAGAGATTTATTTCCAAATGTTTTGGAGTCCGGGTCATCCTTCTAACCATTTCTTTTGTATGTGGGTGAATAAAGAAGGGATTAAAACAGGCAAACATAAATATCTGCTGTGGTCAGAGTAACAGATCTTATTTGCATGCGACTTCAGTCATATTTGTGTAGGTAAATAAGGAAGTACACTAATGAGTCACATCTACCTTGTGGTTAGAAGTTGGCAGATGCGTTTTACTTTTTCTTTTACATGATTGATTTGCATAGTGAGTTAGACCACACGTCACTTTTTGGCTGTGAACACATGAACGTCTTCATTTAAGAAGCTGTGGGAACGTGTTTTATTACACATGTTACTAGAACATAGAGACACAACAAGTAACTGAACCAAGAGAAACAGACATTTGATTTTCATCTTGTCTCAGAGTGTGGGGAAAATAAGCTTCAAAACACAACACATGTGGGGAAATATGAATATCAGAAAAAAGTAAATTATTGTCATGTTCTTATCATTCACAAGACAAACACAGAGACAAACTTTACTATTAAGCAAAGTAGGAACTTGCCTGGAGACACCAGCTAAAGGGGCCAAATAAAGGGATCAGAATTCTCTCTTATTGATAGATATTTAATAGCCCACTTTGGAATAACCAACAAAACGTACTGAATGGACCTGTCTAGACATTTTCATTCAAACAATTGCACAGCTAATGGCGATGACAAATACATAATCTGTTCCTGCTTCACAGCAAGTTATAACTTTACGTTCTGAGAGTAAAATGCTTTTAATCTGGAGAAGCAGCAACAGGAAATATTTTGATTAACATTGCAACTTGGTTTTGAGTTGGAGGTTCAACAGATACTCAGAAAGACCTCGGGCAGGATCAGAATATGGTTTTTGCATGTGACCTATTAGGTCACGTCCTCTGAAATGTGTGTCCACATGTCCTACGGAGGACACAGCCCTCTAGGGACTAAAGGTCTGCGTTCTGCACGTACATGAACTCATGGGAATTAGGTTTGAATCCATTCGCACGTTTCTTTTATACTTACACATAGACGGATCTTGGGCAGGATGCTCTGGTCTGGTCAACTCAACCGAATCGTCTGGTTTTTCCTTGTTTTCTGCAGCCTCTGCTCAGATGAGGATGTTCTGTATCTGACAGGCATCTATAGACTATTATAATTTCCTGCCCTTTGTTGTTACTGCATAAACCTAGGAATAACTTGGGAGTGGTCATTTCAAGGAGCACACAGTAAGTTTTGGAACCATTTAAGTTTGTGTTCCCAGTGAAATGACCTTCACACAAACTGCTCAATACGTCTCCAAATTCGGCATAAACCACTGAAGACCGTAAATCTGTGTGCACACTATTAACTGAACGTCTCCACTTAAATTTTAATGTTGAACACAGTTCGTCCTGGGACGTGTGTTGGGGAAAACCTGCTTCCTGACCGGAAGCCTTTGGGTGTCACCTGTGACTTCCGGTCACCAGTGGCGCTTTCTGAACTTGTACCTGCTGATCCGTCGATATGACTTCATCAGAGGACACGACGTCTCGGCCACCGTGGACTCTCTCTGACACCGTGGACTCTCTCTGACCTCGAATCCAGCCTCGGTCCCCTGAGTCACTCTTGCAACTGTACGAATACAATTAGCAGCTAACAGCTACACGGTTTGAGCCACTTCACGGACTGACTGACACACACACACACACACTCTAAACGTGACACTAAGGAGTACGGTAGATAGGAAAAATGCATGTTAACGCCTTAATCTGATTAAACCATATAATAATAATTACATAATATTTATAATCACTCTTTACTCCTCTAATGCTACGCTCCGCATCATGTCCCCGCCCCCTCCATGTCTCTCCGTACCTGCTGCCAATCACAACAGGTGTTTCTGATGGACAAGAGAATGAGCGATACAATGGACAGATTAACGGGGCAATTGACATTTTATTGGATAATGTTTCCTACAAAAAAATCTGGATTCAGCCTATTTTTAAAAAACATTATGAACTATACAGACTTGGTAAGTATTTCTATTCATCTTAGGCTGAGCTAGAATCACTCACTTTAAATATTGTAGCACCAGCTAGTTGTTAGCAGTAGCTACGGTGGGTTAAAAGGAGCTAGAGTGGCTAACCTAGCTAACTGGTGCAGCTAAGCTAGCAGAGTTGCTAGCAGCTAATCGGAACCAGCACGAAGGTAACGGAAGTGAGATCGCTTGTGTCCCATACACCGCACGACTACAAGTGATCCTGGAAGGAAGCAAGGAAAGCAGTTTTATTAAAGGCAGAAAGCCGACAACAACATGAGCTGGTCACTCCCACACACAACACCCTCCGTCACGGTGCCGGCCAACACTAGTGCACAAATACCACGTAAGACACGTCCACGTTCCCCCACACAGTCGAACACATTCCCCACAGCCACAATCTGTAGCACAACTACACTAAAACACAGCAACTATGTACATTTCCCATAATCCTTAGCGGCTCCTGGTCCACCAGCCGGGCCGCTACAATATCTTTGTCAGGAATGAAATTGATTAAGTCCTTTATTCTGTCCAAGGTCTACATTAGCATTACAGTACTTTTTATATTTATAAAAATATTTCAATATTATTAATATCTTAATACCATTATCTCTTATCTCTAACCCAAACATAAGTGGTTTTGTTTTTGCTGGGACTAACCACACAGAAATTGACATAAAGAGTAAAAATGGAAGAGAAAACATGTTTATCTGTACAAATGCAGCAAAAAAATAATTTTTAAATTAAAATGTGATTGAGATGTGATGTGATAATATGATTTGTTACATTACAGAAATATTCCAGCTTTTCTAACTCCCTAATATTTGTTAAAACCATCTTGTAACGTGTAACTTCATTTGTTAAGGACTTTAAAGCAACTAGTTTGACCAAAGTGTTGTACAGGTTAAAACATAAAATAATCAGAAATAAAAGCAAATCCACTTCCTGTCCTGTTATACAGCCCACATACCTTCGGATTTGCTGGATCGGATCAAAATCACTTGTTAGCTGCTTAAATCATAAAGAACATTGGGTTTGAAAAACCAGAGTAAAAATTCATGGTGGGTTTGTCAGTTCTTGTTGATGGTGCTGTACAGTGCAGATGTTTTGTCTTCAGCTTCCTGACTCCTAAGTGTGAGGAGCGAAAGGTCACAGTGAAAATGTAGCATCAAATTACGTTACTGCTTTTTTCAATTGGCAACAAGCCTCGATCAGTAGTGAAGACACTTTTGTGAAACTGCCCGTGAGCGATGAGGGGCATCCTGACCTGTACATGTACGGCAGCAATGGGAAAAACCTCAATGCTGTAGAGCAACATTGCCGTCCTTTATTCTTAGGGCGATCGTGTCTTTAGCCTTTCTGCAGTATTTATACCTGACAGCTGAGTTTACTGTGAAGCACCCAGACATGTGCAGACGTCTCCAAAGTGTCCCGGCTGTAGCATTTGTAAAGGCTGTGACGTGGTGTTAGACGTGTCACATGTGCAGAAGAGTGTTTGTAATGTAGCCGTGAAGGCTCCTGTTGGTCTTCAGGTCTGGACGGAGGTTTTGCTGCTTGACCTTTGAATGTTTAAGCTCCCTCACTGTCACCCCTCATTCACGAGCTAATGAGGGTGAACACAGGAAACCCGGGCAGGCAGTTTGGAGACATTGTGATTTTGTTTTATTGTAAAGTTATGGTCACTGTGTTTGCCAAGCTTCTTTTTTGCGTGTGTTTTTAACACTTTTGATGGAGTTTGGACAGTGTCACTTCACTTTTGATCAATGCAAATTAGCAACTGAGAAAAACTGCACTGCCGTCCCAACGTAACACTGATATCTCCCTGCAGAAACAGGTACAAGCCATTAACTGATGTTAGTGTGGGAGGGACTGCTCACCGTGAAGCAGCACGTTTACTGTTAAAGTTGACGGCAGAGTACTCCGTCACTTCCTGTTCCTGCATGTGGGGCTGAGCTGCCCTGATGTTGGAGTAAACAGCATCTGCCTGGTTCTTGGAGAAGTGAACAGCGGCGTACTGAAGGTTTTCCTGATCCTCTGGCTGTCCCTGATCAGATGGACACTGCAAAGACAAAACTACTTCAGCAACAAACTCTTGAAGTGACTCTGGAATGAACAGAACTGGAACCTACATGTGGTTTTGTATGAGGAGAGTTTAAAAAATCCTGTTCCCTCTCAGCTGGTCCGTCTTCAGGCTCCGATGGATCTTTGGATCCTCTCTTCTTTCTGGATAAAAAAAAAAATCACTTGTGAGAATCTGACAAGCAGTGATTAAATAAATAGTAATTTAGTGAAAATGAGCTTCTCACCTGATCCACACGTAGACACAGAGCAGGATGAGAAGCAGCAGGAGAACAGCAACAGTCACTCCAGCAGCTGTCGATGTCCCTGATCAAAAGGAAACACTGATCAGTGTGTTTCATAATGAATGAAACACCTGGGATCATGGCCAACGTACAGTTATACACAGCAGGTAACTGTATGTGTGCAGCTCCGTGGTGAACGTGTGTTTTCTACAGCCATGATCTGTTTGCAGTTTGAATGTCATGTTGTGGCCCATGGTGACAGTCACTAAATGAACTCTCCCACATTATTGGAATAATTAACGTATGGTCAAAAATCTCAGCAGAACACTTCCCACAGTTCATGAAGTGTTTCTGCTGAAACTTAAATGACAAACAGTTGGACACAGATGAAGAATTATTGAACGTTATTAATGCAAAAACTTACCTGGCTGACCGATAAAATATGACTTAGACCTCTGACGTCCTATCGTGTTCTGGGCTTCACAGTAATAATTCCCACTGTGTTCAGGTCTGAAGTCAGTGATAGTGAAGATCTGTCCTGAAGCTTTTGGTGAGTCTTCATTCTCCTTGTACCAGGTATAATTAGCTGCTGGGTTAGAATCACTGCTACAGGTCAGATTCACTGAACTACCCTCCACTATCTCAGCAGAGGGACTCACTGACACTGAGGGAACCTTTGGAGGATCTGGAAGATAATATTTAGACATTTTAATAACATTACACAATAATATGCGCATCACAAGTGAGATCAAATAAACAGGAATGAAATTAAATTAGTACAAACTTAATGGGACCATCTGTAAGTTTGTCAGTAACGAAACCAGCTCTAAAGTCAGAGCTCAGTAAACGTATGATCAGCTCGATTGTTTTTTACCTTCTTAATAATAATTGATCAAAATGAGAATCAGCAGCATTGACAGTTTTTACTTTAGTTTTCTGGATGAAGCTTTAAGGAAAAGCTGTGATGAAAACAAGGATCAAAATATAATAAGAAAAGATAATAAGAAACAAATTTCATAAAGATCAATATGTTTTAGAGACTCAGTGTTTTCTCTGTGTAAACATGGAATAACATATTGTTTTGATACTTTTCCACAGTGGAAACTGTCGCTTTACATTTTTACAGCCTGATTTTGCAGTGTTGGACTTTTTATGGGTCAGAGAAAATATATTTTTTTGAGTTTTACAATGAATTATTAAATACCACAGAGTCACACACACACATATACAGCAGCTTCGAAACAGCAGGAGATTGTTGAGTAAACTCACACACTGAAGGAGACGGGAACTTCTCATGTCCTATTACAGCACAGGAGAAACTGTCTGCACCATGAACATAGACAGAAATATCAGAAGATGTTTGTCCTGGAATTTTCAGTCCATTCTTGAACCAGACGTATGTAGGACGATCACAGCTGCTGTGACACTTCAGCTCCACCCAGTTATAATGTGGATATGATGCTGCTTTGATCACCTGCACACTGAGAGCTGAACGGGAGAAAAGAACAACGTTTCACATTCAAACACAAAATAAGGACAAATACTGATATTTTCAGGTTATGATTAAACATTTGGAGCAAGTTTTCATATTAATGTTACCTGTGACAGACAAATTCACTCCAGTTTTCCCAGTAAATTTCCCTCCTGTTTGGTTTGTTTCAAATCTGAACTTGTAAACAGCTGAGTCGCTCCGTCTCAGCTCTGTGATTCTCAGATTACAGACTTTGTCAGCACAGAGATACGTCACACGACCTGTGTAATCTGAGTCTGTCGTCAGATTCACAGGTTCCGATTTAGTCCCTTTAATAAACCATGTTCTACTTAGAACTTGGATCTTTGGATCTGCTGGGTATGTGTAGTTACAGTTTAAATCCACTGTTGATCCTTCTGCTGCACAGATGTGAGTGGGAGTGTAAGTCACTGCCCAGCCATCCTGATTATGTACCACTGTAACACAGAGAACAACAGCAACAAGAACTGAATGAACCTCAGTTAAATATGTGTCACGACAGATGATCAGATCTGATGACAGATAATGATGATACATCACTCTACAACAGCTGGACTGAAACATTATTCTGTGTTTCTGAAATACACATTATCCGCAGAGAGTCTGAAAAGTGAATCTTTCTTAAATACGTTCACTCCTGTTCCACATCTGTTAAAACTCATAATTTACAGTGTTTTTCTAAGAATGTAACACACTGTTAGTTTTGTTCTGCTGTGTGAGCTGCACATGATGCATATGAAGACGTGACCACGATCTCTATAATAATCTGTGTGTCTGAGATGAGACGTCACACAGTCAAATACTGAGAAAGACTCGAGTCTCTGAACCTACAGGCTGTTTGTCGGACTAAGACATGAGACAGTTTGTGCTGTTCATGATTATTCAGCTGGTTTTACTCTGTGGTCAAGTTGGTGATGAGTTAAACCTGACTGTCTAAAACATAAAAAAACATATTGACTTTTATGAAATGTGATTCTTATTATATTTTGATCCCAGATGCAAATCACACGGGTCCTTGTTTTCGTTTTCCTTAAAGCTTCATCCAGAAAAATAAAGTAATAACTGTCAATGCTGCTGATTCTCAATTTGATCATTTAGCAGGAGATAAAAAACAGGAAACAATCGAGCTGATCATACGTTTACTTTAGTAAATTTACTCAAGTTCTGTATTTAGGTGCAACTTTGGCAAATACACACATGTTAGATTAATCTGTGATTGTATGTGTGTCTGTCTGTGTTGGTCCTGATATGGAGATAAGATGTTACCCAGAGAAATCATCAACAGCAGTTGTGATTAACTCTGCTAATAAGACAAACGTCCACTTCTCCAACATTATTAAAACACACAAGCAAACAAAGAGCCACAAGTTTGAGTCCAGCTCCCGATGAACAAAGACCTGCTTTTACTCACGCTGACACATGGACCTTCTCTCACTTTTTAATCCACTTCTACCTGCTCTGATTGTCTGCGGTTTGTTTTTCACTTCCAAACATACAGTCTTTTGTGAATTATTGAAGACACTTTGCCGTCTGTTGTCTCATTCACCCTCATTAAGACTCATGCTGTTGTTCATCCATCATCTTAACCTCTTATCTCCATATCAGGACCAACACAGACAGACACACATACAATCAGATTAATCTAACATGCGTGTGTTTGTCAAAGTTGCACCTAAATACAGAACTTTAGTAAATTTACTAAAGTAAACGTATGATCAGCTCGATTGTTTCCTGTTTTTTATCTCCTGCTAAATGATCAAAATGAGAATCAGCAGCATTGATAGTTTTTACTTTTTTGGATGAAGCCTTAAGGAAAATGAAAACAAGCACCCGTGTGATTTGCATCTAGGATCAAAATATAATAATAATCACATTTCATAAAGATCAATATTAGTTTTAGAGACTCAGTGTTTTCTCTGTGTAAACATGGAATAACATATTGTTTTGATACTTTTCCACAGTGGAAACTGTCGCTTTACATTTTTACAGCCTGATTTTGCAGTGTTGGACTTTTTATGGGTCAGAGAAAATATATTTTTTTGAGTTTTACAATGAATCATTAAATACCACAGAGTCACACACACACACATACAGCAGGTTCGAAACAGCAGGAGATTGTTGAGTAAACTCACACACTGAAGGAGACGGGAACTTCTCATGTCCTATTACAGCACAGGAGAAACTGTTTGCACCATGATCATAGACAGAAATATCAGATGTTTGTCCTGGAATTTTCAGTCCATTCTTGAACCAGACGTATGTAGGACGATCACAGCTGCTGTGACACTTCAGATCCACCCTGTTATAATGTGGATATGATGCTGCTTTGATCACCTGCACACTGAGAGCTGAACGGGAGAAAAGAACAACTACGATTTTATTCAAACATACATGAAAATATTTCCAACACATTAACCTTTAGGAAAACAAATGTTACCTGTGACAGACAAAGTGACTCCAGGTTCACCAGTAAATTTCCCTTTTTCTTGGTTTGTTTCAAATTTGAACTTGTAAACAGCTGAGTCGCTCCGTCTCAGCTCTGTGATTCTCAGATTACAGACTTTGTCAGCACAGAGATACGTCACACGACCTGTGTAATCTGAGTCTGTCGTCAGATTCTCAGGTTCGGATTTAGTCCCTTTAATAAACCATGTTCTACTTAGAACTTGGATCTTTGGATCTGCTGGGTATGTGTAGTTACAGTTTAAATCCACTGTTGATCCTTCTGCTGCACAGATGTGAGTGGGAGTGTAAGTCACTGCCCAGCCATCCTGATTATGTACCACTGTAACACAGAGAACAACAGCAACAAGAACTGAATGAACCTCAGTTAAATATGTGTCACGACAGATGATCAGATCTGATGACAGATAATGATGATACATCACTCTACAACAGCTGGACTGAAACATTATTTGGATGTACAGTGTGTGTTTTAGTCTGGTGGTTTGAGCTGTGACTGACTGGAGTCTGAAGGGTGGACCCTGTCTGTCTCCTAATGACAGCTGGGATAGACTCCTGTCCCCCTTTAGACCCTGAACAGGATGAGTGGTCACAGACAACAGATGGATGGACATTGTACGATCCATCAGACATAGAAATGCAGTGATTTGTTTAGTTCAATCTTTAAATCTTTTTCTTCAGGCTGCTCGTCTTTCAGTTCCCTGAAAACGACCTCAGCTCCTGGTTTCCTGCCTTTTTTGATTAACTTCCTGTTTCTGCTCTCTCCGTCTTCTCCGGATCATTTTCACCTGTGTCCTTTATAAGCAGCTCTGACAAACTGTCTGCTCAACTCACTAACGAAGCAACTCTCCTGCTACCAAACCTGCCTTTTCTACTTACCTGGTTCGACTTGGATTTGTCCCTGGACCTGATACTTGTTTCGATCCACTGGCTCCGCAAATCGGTTTAATTATCTGAACTCCTGATTCTGTTTGGACCTTGGACTGTAACTTTGACTCTTGGATTGTGGACTTGGCTCATTAATTAACTCTTATTGGATCTGACTGTGGTCTCTGAACCTGATCCTGTGTTTTTTTTTCCGGATTTTGGATTCTTGGACCTGGCCCTGCCTCTTTTAGAGACTTACTGTGTTCTGCCCCAGTCTGTCTCCTGTCTCCCCAGTGTGTCCAGCCCTGTCCCTGTTTCCTGCTCTACTCCTATGGACCGGACTAAATCGACTCTCAGGTACCCGAACCCTTGGACTCTCTCTTCTGATTTCTCCTGTGGATTCTGGACCTGGAAATCTCCTGGCTGAGCACAGTTCAGCTCATCACTAGTACATTCAGTATGTGCCTTCTTCTTTCCCCGCTGGTCGTGCATGAGTAAGATTTAAAATGGGTTTTGATTACTGGCCTGTGAACTCTGACCTCAGCCTAACTGCTCTCTCTACTGCAGAGTTCCTCCCTAAACAGAATACTCGCTGTGTCCACCCGGTTCCCCTCTAATCTCTGCCTGTTGAAAATTCCACCACCAGTTTCAGGCGTCGGCCTTTGGTTATTGGGTCCACCTGTCTTTGCCAGTTGTGGGTGTGATAGACTGTAATAAATGTCCAGTTATTAACACTGAAAACCAAAAGTCACACACAATCTGAAGTTTTTCAGAATATTCTTTCCACTAAACTGTGTTTGAGAACATTCACTCATCCCTCTGTTCTAAAGCAGTAAATGTAGATGTTCGGTACCTGACACAGACAGGAGGACGACAAATCCACTCAGTGCTGCTGTTAAACTCATAGCTGCTGCCCTCATGTGTCTGTGGGACGATAAAACATGTTTTCAGACAAATACAGGAAATACATCAGTCTCATCATAAACATGTCTACTCACAACAGGGAAGGACTGTCTCTGAAAATGTCTCTTCTCCGTCAGCAGTGAACAGAAGACAGACATCACACTCAAACTTCCTTCTTCAGTAGCACGACGAGCAAAATAGCAGCCAACACTAAACTTTAAGCTTTAACATAGAAATACAGAAGTTACAGCACAGAGCGGGACAGTGACTGACCAATGAAAACTCTGCATACGTTAACAGAACATTAATGTGCAATGTTCTGCAGATAGAATTAAAAATAATTCAAATTAAATCTTAACCAAATGAAAATTGGACATGTTTTATGGTGCAAATTGGAATCATCAAACATATTGTTGGTCTGTGCTCTAACATAAAATGCTTGATGTCATCAAGTAAAACCAAAATAGACCAAAGAGTCTTTATAACCCCACCTCTTTGCATATGACGTCATTATATTTCCTTTTTATTTGCCAGATAAATAAGTCAATAAATAATGATATGTAGGAGTTTTCCAAATGGTTGTAGTTTATTTTTTATCATGTCATTAAGCTGCTGATTATAAGAAGTGATGAAACATTAATAATCTTAGTTTCTTCTGTTTCTTCAGTCACTTTGTGGTCGTGTTGCTTCATAGTTGCTTGCTGAGAAATGCAGAACACTGAGGCCTGACAGACTCAGATGCTGTTAGTGATAATCAAACAGCATCGTTTAACAAAGACGGAACGAGAATTTGTCTATTTTAGTTGTTAAACTACACGTTTGCAATGTGTGAAAGTTTAAGTAAAAAACTGTAACTGCGCATTTTTACACTTTTTACACAAATGCGTCGATTCATTTCCTTCACAGTGAAGAACGAAAACCATAAAACCAGATACTTGAGGGAAGTTTCCGAGCTGATGCATACGGAGGGACAGCGGATGGACAGATGGACGGACTGTGTCATTTATATAAAACTGACACTCGGTCCAATGGGGTCAGTTACAGAAACTAAACCCAAACACAGGAGGCCACGGAGTATTTGCTCTCTGCTCGACTGAAGAATGTGCATCATTTGTATATGGGTCTTTATAAAAACTCTCTCTGCCGGCCTGTGGTTGTGGTAAGGCTGCTGTCACATTAAGAATCAGACACAGGACCAACAACAAAATCAACACTGTTCTACTCTCGAGTCTTGGGATTCGTGCTAAACCGAAGGCTGATTTCGCCTCCAAATGTTAGTCTAAGAACCAGACAAACACCAGCAGCTCTCCACTGATCAGACATCGTTGCTTTATCACAAATCTTAATGCGTGAGAATGAATAAATAAAGGACATGTACAGTACCTGGAACAGCTAGAAGGACGACGAAAAATCTATTTCCTGATAAACCGACAGCGTCTCATATTTTCTCCGTGGCTTTAGAGCCTTAGAATATTTATGGGTCAGTTATGTGCAGTAACAGTGTGTGTTACACCCTGGTTTTAAAATGTCGAAGTCACGTTGTTAAAGATACACTCAACTTCCTTCCTTTTTACATGATTCACATACACGATAAGTAAAATGGCTGTAGAGTCACAAATGAAACTCCGTCATTAAAGACTGTGTGATAATGTTTTCAAGTGCCTGTCAAATATCCACTTCCTGTGAACAAGGTATTATTTCATGGACCCATAAAATACTGGACACAGGAGGAAAGTTGAGGAAGTTTATTGATAATATATGTGAATACATACACAATACAGATCATAGGAGAAATCTCCAACACACAGTCCAAACGAACTCAGGACGCTGCTTTTAACAGGAGTTCTCAAACTGACAGGGAGCCCAGGGTCACAATTACCAATCTCACAGAAGGCACGAGTGTGTGTGACTCACAATACCAAGATGGCTGGAAGAAGGCCGGGGCTGAGTTTTGCAGCGCTGGGTGCACAGGTATACAGGCGTGGTGCGTGGTGGGCCGGTGAGTATGGCAGACCGGTTCTCAGGTGAACAAATAGAAAATCCAGTCAAGGAGGAAGGAAAATCAAACAAGCACGAGGACACCAGAAGAACGGGGAGGTGAGCTGTAGACAGGTTCACAAAGGAGCTTAGCAGGACGTCTCCCCGTGGAACGGTTAACAGGAAACCAAGGTCCAGAACGTGAAGCCAGAATGTTGCGTTGTAGAGAGACAACCTGACAGCGAGCTGTGGTGAAGGTGAGGTATAGAGAGGCAGGGAGGGAACAGGTGGAAACGGTCAAGGTGAGTGATTGGTGGTGAGGTTGGCAGAATTAACTCAACAGCGGGGACAGGACGTGGAGAAAACAGGCGTCAAAATAAAAGTCCAGACGAGGAAGTGGAAACGAAGGGCTGATTCGTGACACTTTCGTCTTCCTGCCAGTTTTTTGTTCATCGTGCTGCTAACATGTGCAAGAACAACGACCATGAATGTGTAATGTCAGATTTTTTTAAGAGCTGATGACGAAAGTCACATTGTAAAGTTTTTGGAAAGAGTAACTAACTTTAAGAAGAGAGAGCAACGAAATATTATAATGAGCGAGTAATGAAGAAGAATTCATAAAGAGTTTGTTCTTGACATAAAGAAAGAGAAAAGGAAAATAATTCACTTTGCTGACACCTAGTGGCAGTAACGTGGAACTACAACCAGATCAGACGACTGTTTCCCTCATGGACCTTAAAGATGCTGCTGAGTCGCCTCTGGACTTGAAGACGTTTGTCCTCTTACCTGAACCTGCCCCTGTCCTAACTACAGGGGAGGGAGCTGCATCAAGAGAACTGAGTGTAGGGGCAAAAACAACATGTCAACGGGGAAACAGGTGGATCCTCAGTTCTTGTTGTGACGGTTTGGCTTTTTGTTTGTGTTGACTGGATTTGATTTTATGAGGATTGTGGGTTTTGGTTGATGCCAAATGAAAGAGGTGATTTTATTAGGACGTTTGAGAATAGTTGGTACAGTTTGACTGGAGGTTTGCTGTACAGCTTGTGTGTAAGTATCTGATGTCTGGGTATTTATTTCCCTTTGCTTTGTTTAGTTTAGTTAAATTCACATTGTTATGGATTTATTGTTAATACATTTTGCTGTTAATCTGATGTGTGTATTACAAAACGGCGATTCGGTGTCCAACAATTAAAATCTTTTATTTTATTTGTTTTTTGTATAATGACGGTTTAGTTTTACTCTAATTAGGTTTAATATTTTCATTCGAGTTTAGGATGTTTGGGCCTGTTATTAGTCATGAGTGAGCTGCCAAATCCTTGTTTTAGTAATATGAATGATTATAGTATTATCAAAGGTGCCAGTCAGGTATTTCTCTCAGTTCTTTGGTTAATGAAACTGTCAAACAGCACAAAGGATGCAGGATAAAGCAGACGACTTTAACACACACGGAGTCGTGTTATAAATACAGAAAACACACACTGTTCCCAAAAAGGCCGTTCTTATATATTTACAGATACAGACGCTAAATGATGGAATATTTCCACACCAACACAAAATATGTATCCCAGCAAAATGAACAGGATGCACTATAGGTTTATTCCAAAATAGCTAGAAAAATAAAAAAACAACTTCTATGTTGTAATGACAGTAACTCAGTGGATATAAGAAACAAGGTGGAGACAATAAAAGTATTTAAATCAAAACAAAACAATAATTTACAGAAACAACTAAGGGTTGTGGAATTTAACCAAAAAATCTCCAGCCAGCAGGAAACACGTAGGTGTCACATCCACAAACTAACCTGTTAACAAGCACCGAGTGACTCTCAGCGTCACAGCTGAAGAGTAAAGAGTGATTTGTAGGATCTCACAGAATAAAAGTCAAACACAGACTGTGTGTAGCAGCAAATGATCACATGACATTTAAAGCAGCACAAAAAACAATTTTACAAATAAAAACAAATCATGAAATTATAAACTGCTGGGAAAGAAAATCCTACAAAATGGCAGTTAACACAAAGAAAATGATTGAGCTCCAGAACGGAAACACACGACCAAGTAAAAACCAACTAAAGTTAAAGATGCTTTTCCTCGGTCAACAGAAGAACAGAAGAATCGAAATAAGGATGTTGAAATACATCAGACTTCCTTCTGAAAGTCACCGAACACTAAACCAAAAATCCTCCACAGACTATTTCACACGACTCGGATTTCTCCTCCCATCAGAGCCGTTCTGCCTTTGGTTCCACAGCATCTACATCTAAAGAGAATAAGACAGATTGGAGTGAGGGGCTGGTTAGGATGAATCTGAGCGGGATGTGTGACCTGTTCCGTTCACGCCAGAGGTTCTGAGCCCTGTTCTTTGTACGTGGGTTAACAGGTCAACTGGATGGTTTTAATGATTTGAAATGATCCTGCATCTAGTGGATCTTCCAAAGTCCTGGTGTGATTGTGGTTCCAGCAACAGATCTGCAGGATCAGGAGCAGGTTTATGCTCAGGTTTAGTCAGTGTAAACAAGATGTCCTGTCAGATTTAAACCCTGTTGGACCAGGAAGTCCACCCAGCTACAGATGGCTTTGAATACACTAACCAGCCACAACATAAAAACCACCTGGTGGTTTCATATAAAACTATGATACAATTTGTATAAAACACATAATAAACAAATAAATGCTCATGTATTATTAGAACTTTAACCACCAGTGAGCACATAAAATGGTTAAATTAGCTCCACCTTTACCAACAGTGACCTTTGACCCTTAGTTCTTTAACTGCTGAACATATTTTCCTATAATCACTATTGTTTCAAATACACAGTTTTCTTGACTTTTCTTTTGTGCTTCAAATAACATGTAGATAATTTGCTTAGTAATTGTACAGCTGCTACTTTGAGTTTGCGTCACGTAGCTGCCGACTGCTCAGAGTGGACACGTTGACCGTCCATGACAGTATTAGAACCCCCAGTGTTCATGTCGTGACCGATCATCATGTATCAGTGCACAGTTACACCAGAGGATGAAATCCAGCTTTTCTGACCTGATTCAGGATTAAAACGTCCTGCCTGACTCGTCTAATCTTGAATTAGTTAAGCCACGTTCAAAGAATAGGGCCCAGGTCTCCTTGATGTCCTTTGTGCTCAGTCTGTGCTACAGGGATGGACCTCAGGACTGAGGTGTGGACAAGATGAGACTATGTGGATGTTGTTCATGACACCGGCACATCAATTTAATAACTTTACATTTCACATGCTTGTTATGAACAAAGGAAAGAAACATCACTTCATCTGATTTACCTCATTTTCTTTAAACTTTAAGACCTGATATCGATAAACTGTTTTTTGATAAACACATCACATGTCCACGGGATAAGCAGTACAGGTTATGGATGGATGGATGTTGTCTCACCTCTGTCATCTCCACGTGCTCATTCTGATCAGGTTTTAAGCTGGAAGTTTCCTTCTTCCTGGATTTCATAAAAACAACAACAAAGTATAATGTTGAACAAAACAGAATTATTGGGTAAAAACTACAAGATGATGAAAAGAAGAAAAGTAATGAAACTGTTTTATTAATTTTTACCTCGTCCACAGACTCACAATAAACAGAGGAACCAACATCAGGACCACAAGTACGAACTTGACAATGTTCATCATTTCTACTAATTTATCTGCAAATAAAAGTAAAAACAATAAGAGGATGATGTACATAAACTGTAGCAGTAAAATTAGACTGATTCATAAAAACTTATGCTACTCACACAGTTACCTTAGTGTTTTCGTGTTTTATGTGCATGTGTTAAACAAAAAAATTATATTTGATTTGATATTAGTGTTCAGTGACTGCTACAGTAACATTAGTGTGTAGATGTGTTTCCCTGAGTTTTCACCCAGTTCACCTTAGGACCCTGTTTTTAGGGGAAACTCAAATACGAGTTGGGACCAAAAACCAAAAAATGTGATTGTTTTTATCTGACACTGAGGACAAAAACAGCAAAAAGCTGGACACAGATGAAGAATTATTGAACTTTATTAATGCAAAAACTTACCTGGCTGACCGATGAAGTATGACTTAGACCTCTGACGTCCTATCGTGTTCTGGGCTTCACAGTAATAATTCCCACTGTGTTCAGGTCTGAAGTCAGTGATGGTGAAGATCTGTCCTGAAGCTTTTGGTGAGTCTTCATTCTCCTTGTACCAGGTATAATTAGCTGCTGGGTTAGAATCACTGCTACACGTCAGATTCACTGAACTACCCTCCACTATCTCAGCAGAGGGACTCACTGACACTGAGGGAACCTTTGGAGGGTCTGGAAGATAATATTTAGACATTTTAATAACATTAGAGTAAGATGCACATATCCACAAGATAAGACAACTAAAAGACCTTGTGCTCCACTTTCCAAAGAACAATGAGTAAAGCAAACGAACCACATCTGGTTCCCGGCCACAGATTGATAACAAGGACCATGGATACACTTAAGCACATCTTGAACACAAAAGACAAAGTTAATTTTCCATGTAATAATCAATGGATTCCATCTATTCAGAACTCTCACATGTATGTTAAAATTAGACAACATTACATTCATTATATCATGTTGCTTTAAGCATTTTAACCTCCATAGGAGTTTGAATAGAACAGTTGTAATATGTTACTTTGTTTTATATTATGAAATTTTAAGCTTGATGAAAAGAGAAAATCTCCACTTGACACGTGCGATTAAACTGAACAAAGGATTTAATTTGGGAGGGGGGACTAGCTCTACCCTCGCGGGACATTTGAATCACTGGTAAACACGCCCCAGGATATAAAATAAGTTGAAATCTCATTTATCTAGTTTCAGCTAAGTTCCAGTTCCTGATATGGCGAAGCTCCACTACAAGCTTTCACACAACTTCAGAATTCCATCGTGACGAAGGAATGAGCCTCGGTTAAGGAAACCAGAAGTCCTCTTTGTTGGTAATTCTCTCGTCCGTACTTTTTCCAAACTATTCTTAAAACGCTGCCTATTCTTATCTTTGTAATTCATTTTTGACGACTGGAACCCCAAGCCAAACTTTGATCTTTGTTTTGAGATTAAAAAGTAATGCCAAATTATTCCAAACTGAGTGCTGAGATTTTTTTCAATCTTTGTGTTTTTATTAACCGCCATTCCCCAGCCTCGGCTTCCTAAGGCCGCTGTTTGGAGTGCATACGCCAGCCAGGTGACCAGGAAACTCTGCTGTGGGCCGGAGAAACCCTCTCTCCGGTATTTCACAATACCCAAACGGAGGCGGCACTTCTGCTCAGCACAAAAGAACCGGTACCTATTGCAGCCCATCTTGGCAGAACTACCAGCTAAAAGTCCAGGCGAAGTTCTTCCTGTTTCCATGAAGTCTGGTGCCCATACATCAGCCGCTAGAGCAATGGAGCCTGGCCAAAGTATTTTTCCTGTTATTAGAGTTAAAAAGTAACTAGATTCCTTTCCTCTACTCAAAATTACACATTAAACTTACGTACCCGATTGATTCAACTGTTTACTTAGAATTGATTATGTCATGTTTTAGTGTCCATTCATTTATTAATTGGGTTCTATATATCCATATGCATATTCACATATATATTTAGTAGTCATAGGTAAATAAATAATTGAAAAAGAGCTGGTTCTTTGTTGGTCTTTCTTAAGAAATACAAGCAAGTTCGCTGAATCTGGAACAAAACTCATGACAAATACTGATTTGAGCTAATTAAAGTCAAATCCTATTGTTTACTTAACTTGGTTTTTTGGGTTGGACTTCCCAGGTGTAATATTTTAATCATAGCTTGTTTCGACTTTAATGAAGCTGGTGCCCCTTCAAGGAATATTATTGTTCCTGCATTAATATTAAATTACATGTGTTGCAAATTACTTCAGGACCAGCTGAAAATTTGTCAGTAACAAAACCAGCTCTAAAGTCAGAGCTCAGTAAACGTATGATCAGCTCGATTGTTTCCTGTTTTTTATCTCCTGCTAATTGATCAAAATGAGAATCAGCAGCATTGACAGTTATTACTTTAGTTTTCTGGATGAAGCTTTAAGCAACAGCTGTGACGAAAACAAGGATCAAAGTATAATAATAATCACATTTCATGAAGATCAATATGTTTCAGAGACTCAGTGTTTTCTCTGTGTAAACATGGAATAACATATTGTTTTGATACTTTTCCACAGTGGAAACTGTCGCTTTACATTTTTACAGCCTGATTTTGCAGTGTTGGACTTTTTATGGGTCAGAGAAAATATATTTTTTTGAGTTTTACAATGAATCATTAAATACCACAGAGTCACACACACACACATACAGCAGCTTCGAAACAGCAGGAGATTGTTGAGTAAACTCACACACTGAAGGAGACGGGAACTTCTCATGTCCTATTACAGCACAGGAGAAACTGTCTGCACCATGAACATACACAGAAATATTAGATGTTTGTCCTGGAATTTTCAGTCCATTCTTGAACCAGACGTATGTAGGACGATCACAGCTGCTGTGACACTTCAGATCCACCCTGTTATAATGTGGATATGATGCTGCTTTGATCACCTGCACACTGAGAGCTGAACGGGAGAAAAGAACAACTACGATTTTATTCAAACATACATGAAAATATTTCCAACACATTAACCTTTAGGAAAACAAATGTTACCTGTGACAGACAAAGTGACTCCAGGTTCACCAGTAAATTTCCCTCCTGTTTGGTTTGTTACAAATCTGAACTTGTAAACAGCTGAGTCGTTCCGTCTCAGCTCTGTGATTCTCAGATTACAGACTTTGTCAGCACAGAGATACGTCACACGACCTGTGTAATCTGAGTCTCTCGTCAGATTCACAGGTTCAGATTTAGTCCCTTTAATAAACCATGTTCTGCTTAGAACTTGGATATTTTGATTTGCTGGGTATGTGTAGTTACAGTTTAAATCCACTGTTGATCCTTCTGCTGCACAGATGTGAGTGGGAGTGTAAGTCACTGCCCAGCCATTCACATTATGTACCACTGTAACACAGAGAACAACAGCAACAAGAACTGAATGAACCTCAGTTAAATATGTGTCACGACAGATGATCAGATCTGATGACAGATAATGATGATACATCACTCTACAACAGCTGGACTGAAACATTATTCTGTGTTTCTGAAATACACATTATCCGCAGAGAGTCTGAAAAGTGAATCTTTCTTAAATACATTCACTCCTGTTCCACATCTGTTAAAACTCATAATTTACAGTGTTTTTCTAAGAATGTAACACACTGTTAGTTTTGTTCTGCTGTGTGAGCTGCACATGATGCATATGAAGACGTGACCACGATCTCTATAATAATCTGTGTGTCTGAGATGAGACGTCACACAGTCAAATACTGAGAAAAACTCGAGTCTCTGAACCTACAGGCTGTTTGTCGGACTAAGACATGAGACAGTTTGTGCTGTTCATGATTATTCAGCTGGTTTTACTCTGTGGTCAAGTTGCTGATGAGTTAACTGTGAGTCTCTAAAACATATTGATCTTTATGAAATGTGATTCTTATTATATTTTGATCCCAGATGCAAATCACACGGGTCCTTGTTTTCGTTTTCCTTAAAGCTTCATCCAGAAAAATAAAGTAATAACTGTCAATGCTGCTGATTCTCAATTTGATCATTTAGCAGGAGATAAAAAACAGGAAACAATCGATCAGATCAAACGTTTACTTTAGTAACTTTACTCAAGTTCTGTATTTAGGTGCAACTTTGGCAAATACACACATGTTAGATTAATCTGTGATTGTATGTGTGTCTGTCTGTGTTGGTCCTGATATGGAGATAAGATGTTACCCAGAGAAATCATCAACAGCAGTTGTGACTAACTCTGCTAATAAGACAAACGTCCACTTCTCCAACATTATTAAAACGCACAAGCAAACAAAGAGCCACAAGTTTGAGTCCAGCTCCCGATGAACAAAGACCTGCTTTTACTCACACTGACACATGGACCTTCTCTCACTTTTTAATCCACTTCTACCTGCTCTGATTGTCTGCGGTTTGTTTTTCACTTCCAAACATACAGTCTTTTGTGAATTATTGAAGACACTTTGCCGTCTGTTGTCTCATTCACCCTCATTAAGACTCATACTGTTGTTCATCCATCATCTTAACCTCTTATCTCCATATCAGGACCAACACAGACAGACACACATACAATCAGATTAATCTAACATGCGTGTGTTTGTCAAAGTTGCACCTAAATACAGAACTTTAGTAAATTTACTAAAGTGAACGTATGATCAGCTCGATTGTTTCCTGTTTTTTATCTCCTGCTAAATGATCAAAATGAGAATCAGCAGCATTGATAGTTTTTACTTTTTTGGATGAAGCCTTAAGGAAAATGAAAACAAGGACCCGTGTGATTTGCATCTAGGATCAAAATATAATAATAATCACATTTCATAAAGATCAATATGTTTTAGAGACTCAGTGTTTTCTCTGTGTAAACATGGAATAACATATTGTTTTGATACTTTTCCACAGTGGAAACTGTCGCTTTACATTTTTACAGCCTGATTTTGCAGTGTTGGACTTTTTATGGGTCAGAGAAAATATATTTCTTTGAGTTTTACAATGAATTATTAAATACCAGAGTCACACAAACACACACATACAGCAGCTTCGAAACAGCAGGAGATTGTTGAGTAAACTCACACACTGAAGGAGACGGGAACTTCTCATGTCCTATTACAGCACAGGAGAAACTGTCTGCACCATGATCATAGACAGAAATATCAGATGTTTGTCCTGGAATTTTCAGTCCATTCTTGAACCAGACGTATGTAGGACGATCACAGCTGCTGTGACACTTCAGATCCACCCTGTTATAATGTGGATATGATGCTGCTTTGATCACCTGCACACTGAGAGCTGAACGGGAGAAAAGAACAACTACGATTTTATTCAAACATACATGAAAATATTTCCAACACATTAACCTTTAGGAAAACAAATGTTACCTGTGACAGACAAAGTGACTCCAGGTTCACCAGTAAATTTCCCTTTTTCTTGGTTTGTTTCAAATTTGAACTTGTAAACAGCTGAGTCGCTCCGTCTCAGCTCTGTGATTCTCAGATTACAGACTTTGTCAGCACAGAGATACGTCACACGACCTGTGTAATCTGAGTCTGTCGTCAGATTCTCAGGTTCGGATTTAGTCCCTTTAATAAACCATGTTCTACTTAGAACTTGGATCTTTGGATCTGCTGGGTATGTGTAGTTACAGTTTAAATCCACTGTTGATCCTTCTGCTGCACAGATGTGAGTGGGAGTGTAAGTCACTGCCCAGCCATCCTGATTATGTACCACTGTAACACAGAGAACAACAGCAACAAGAACTGAATGAACCTCAGTTAAATATGTGTCACGACAGATGATCAGATCTGATGACAGATAATGATGATACATCACTCTACAACAGCTGGACTGAAACATTATTTGGATGTACAGTGTGTGTTTTAGTCTGGTGGTTTGAGCTGTGACTGACTGGAGTCTGAAGGGTGGACCCTGTCTGTCTCCTAATGACAGCTGGGATAGACTCCTGTCCCCCTTGAGACCCTGAACAGGATGAGTGGTCACAGACAACAGATGGATGGACATTATGCGATCCATCAGACATAGAAATGCAGTGATTTGTTTAGTTCAATCTTTAAATCTTTTTCTTCAGGCTGCTCGTCTTTCAGTTCCCTGAAAACGACCTCAGCTCCTGGTTTCCTGCCTTTTTGATTAACTTCCTGTCTCTGCTCTCTCCGTCTTCTCCGGATCATTTTCACCTGTGTCCTTTATAAGCAGCTCTGACAAACTGTCTGCTCAAGTCACTAACGAAGCAACTCTCCTGCTACCAAACCTGCCTTTTCTACTTACCTGGTTCGACTTGGATTTGTCCCTGGACCTGATACTTGTTTCGATCCACTGGCTCCGCAAATCGGTTTAATTATCTGAACTCCTGATTCTGTTTGGACCTTGGACTGTAACTCTGACTCTTGGATTGTGGACTTGGCTCATTAATTAACTCTTATTGGATCTGACTGTGGTCTCTGAACCTGATCCTGTGTTTTTTTTTTTTTCGGATTTTGGATTCTTGGACCTGGCCCTGCCTCTTTTAGAGACTTACTGTGTTCTGTCCCAGTCTGTCTCCTGTTTCCCCAGTGTGTCCAGCCCTGTCCCTGTTTCCTGCTCTACTCCTATGGACCAGACTAAATCGACTCTCAGGTACCCGAACCCTTGGACTCTCTCATCTGATTTCTCCTTTGGATTCTGGACCTGGAAATCTCCTGGCTGAGCACAGTTCAGCTCATCACTGGTACATTCAGTACGTGCCTTCTTCTTTCCCCGCTGGTCGTGCATGAGTAAGATTTAAAATGGGTTTTGATTACTGGCCTGTGAACTCTGACCTCAGCCTAACTGCTCTCTCTACTGCAGAGTTCCTCCCTAAACAGAATACTCGCTGTGTCCACCCGGTTCCCCTCTAATCGCTGCCTGTTGAAAATTCCACCACCAGTTTCAGGCGTCGGCCTTTGGTTATTGGGTCCACCTGTCTTTGCCAGTTGTGGGTGTGATAGACTGTAATAAATGTCCAGTTATTAACACTGAAAACCAAAAGTCACACACAATCTGAAGTTTTTCAGAATATTTTTTCCACTAAACTGTGTTTGAGAACATTCACTCATCCCTCTGTTCTAAAGCAGTAAATGTAGATGTTCGGTACCTGACACAGACAGGAGGACGACAAATCCACTCAGTGCTGCTGTTAAACTCATAGCTGCTGCCCTCATGTGTCTGTGGGACGATAAAACATGTTTTCAGACAAATACAGGAAATACATCAGTCTCATCATAAACATGTCTACTCACAACAGGGAAGGACTGTCTCTGAAAATGTCTCTTCTCTGTCAGCAGTGAACAGAAGACAGAAATCACACTCAAACTTCCTTCTTCAGTAGCACGACGAGCAAAATAGCAGCCAACACTAAACTTTAAGCTTTAACATAGAAATACAGAAGTTACAGCACAGAGCGGGACAGTGACTGACCAATGAAAACTCTGCATACGTTAACAGAACATTAATGTGCAATGTTCTGCAGATAGAATTAAAAATAATTCAAATTAAATCTTAACCAAATGAAAATTGGACATGTTTTATGGTGCAAATTGGAATCATCAAACATATTGTTGGTCTGTGCTCTAACATAAAATGCTTGATGTCATCAAGTAAAACCAAAATAGACCAAAGAGTCTTTATAACCCCACCTCTTTGCATATGACGTCATTATATTTCCTTTTTATTTGCCAGATAAATAAGTCAATAAATAAAGACATGTAGGAGTTTTCCAAATAGTTATAGTTTATTTGTTATAATCATTATCATTATCATTATTATCATTAAGCTGCTGATGGATGGGCTGTGTCATTTATATAAAACTGACACTCGGTCCAATGGGGTCAGTTACAGAAACTAAACCCAAACACAGGAGGCCACGGAGTATTTGCTCTCTGCTCGACTGAAGAATGTGCATCATTTGTATATGGGTCTTTATAAAAACTCTCTCTGCCGGCCTGTGGTTGTGGTAAGGCTGCTGTCACATTAAGAATCAGACACAGGACCAACAACAAAATCAACACTGTTCTACTCTCGAGTCTTGGGATTCGTGCTAAACCGAAGGCTGATTTCGCCTCCAAATGTTAGTCTAAGAACCAGACAAACTCCAGCAGCTCTCCACTGATCAGACATCGTTGCTTTATCACAAATCTTAATGCGTGAGGATGAATGAATAAAGGACATGTACAGTACCTGGAACAGCTAGAAGGACGACGAAAAATCTATTTGCTGATAAACCGACAGCGTCTCATATTTTCTCCGTGGCTTTAGAGCCTTAGAATATTTATGGGTCAGTTATGTGCAGTAACAGTGTGTGTTACACCCTGGTTTTAAAATGTCGAAGTCACGTTGTTAAAGATACACTCAACTTCCTTCCTTTTTACATGATTCACATACACGATAAGTAAAATGGCTGTAGAGTCACAAATGAAACTCCGTCATTAAAGACTGTGTGATAATGTTTTCATGTTGCCTGCCAAACATCCTCTTTCATATTCCTGCAGTTGTTTTGATTATCGTGCTGCTAACATGTGCAAGTGCAACGACCGTGAATGTGTAATGTATCATGAGTCCACTCCGGTCACTGTTGCCCTGGTTACCTTAGTTTGTTTCTCCGCGTTTTCTATCTCACACTGCTCCTCCCCGTGCTCCTAATCACCTAACTCTGGTCACCTGTTGCCTCCCTATCTTAAGCCCCTCTCACCTGTTTCTCGTCGCTGGACCAACTTGATTCATTCTCAGACACACGCTCTTGTTGTGAGCTTCCCTGTTGCCTGACTCGTCGTCTTGTGTTTTTTGTGAGTAAGAAGATTTTGTTATTTTTGTGGATTTTTTGGTTTTGAGTTTTTGGCTCCCGGGTTATCTACTTTTTGGGTTTTGTTATGCCCGGTCGAGTTTGCGTTGTTTCCTCTGGTTATTGTTCTTCCAAGTCTACAACACAAAGGTTTTTCGCTTGTCCTTTTTCGGCTAGCCGCTTTCAGTTGATACTTTGTTTCTCCTAATTTGTTACTTTGGATTGTTTTCTTCCTGTCGACAACCTTACCTGCTCCTGGCCGATTCCTCTCGAGACCGCCTTCTCCAACCATCTATACCGTAAGCCCAAAAACAAGTTGGTCAAATTCATCATTTCTCTGCCTTCTCTCATCCTCTGTTTATACCCTAGGCTACCGCTTATCCCTCTGTCGTTTCCTTCGGTCCTGGCCAGCAGCAGTCAACCACCACAACGCTCAATAAACTTGGTTCTGTGCTTCAATTTCTGCGTCCTCCAGTCTCTTTTCTGGGTCCTCTAAAAATACTAATAGTAGTCGTGATATAATGTCAGATTATTTAGGAGCTGACAATGAAAGTCACATTGTAAATTTTTTGGAAAGAGTAATTACCTTTTTTCGCCACTTGTTCCGGGCAAAAGTGATATTGTTACTGCAACGCTCCACAATAAAAAGCAACGATACAATAAATACTTGTGTCCCACCTATACCTGCCCTACTCACCACTCATTACCTGGACCGGGTAAGGGACCAGGTTTTTTACTGAGCAGTCCCTGGTTCTTGTTGTCCCATGTATGATTAGCCGGTGGGTTAGCATCACTGGTACAGGATAGATTCACTGAACTGCCCTCCACTATCTCAGCAGAAGCACTCGCCACTGTTACACTCACCTTTGGAGCATCTGGAGAAAAAAAAATCTAAATTAAACATCATTAACCTGGTCCGTCTTAGCTGTTAAAGTCCAGTTTATTTTTACGCTGTCCACGTACGTAGTCAAGTACAGTTCTGTAGGCATATAGTCTGGATGTAGGTAAAAGAGTCATAACAGCCTGATCTGACTTTTTTTTTTTTATATCAATATATCTACCTAGTCATTATAAAGTGGTGTAGACTCACACACTGAAGGAGAGCGGAATCCCTCGTGTCCCTTAAACGCACAAGAGACGACGTCTCCAGGATAGAACTGGTCTTTATAGTACATTTCTTCCAGGCTTATTTTCTTCCCGTTCTTGAACCAGACATAAGCAACGTGACCATCTGGGCTGCAGCTGCTGTGACACTTCAGCTCTGCTTCAGTGAAAGACTCATGTCGTCTTATTATTCTTATCGCCTGCACCTGCAAAGCTACATGACAGTAATGTCATTGATCAAAACAAAGTTTAAAATACATTATGTTTTGAAAAAACCTATATACATAAATTATAACTAACATGCATGAGAACATAACCAATGAAATACCAAAAAGCTTTCTGTATTCAATATTTATCAGTGCTGATCAGTACCTGTGACAGTCAGAGTTGTACCAGGTAAACTGCTCGTCCATTCAAAGTCCCGTGTTCTGAATGTGAAGTGATACTGGGCTGAATCTGTCTCTCTCAGGTCAGTGATTGTCAGAGTGGAGCGTCTCTGTGTGAGAGACCTGGACACGACCTGAATACTGGGAGTCTTTACTAAGATCCTCAGGCTGTGAGGGATTCTGCCACTGATGACGACGGTCAGACCGGAACCAGAACTTAGAGGTTATACGTCCATAACTGCTGTAGGTACACGAAATGTTCACTGATGAACCTTTGAAAACACAGATTCTTCTGTCAGTGTAAGTCACTTTGTTGCAGGTTTGTTCTTTTTCTCCACCTGAAAGATAAAACATGTGAAATCCGTCTTGTTACAGCTACAGTGATTCTCAGCAGTTGTGCTGTTGTCGACTTACTGACAGATATGATGCTCCTGTACAGCTCAATGCAAACACATGGTGTTAATGTCGAAAAAGACACAGTCACGAGTCAGTGCAGCAGGTTCAATGTGGAAAACTGTGAATTAACTCACACACTGAGAAAGAGGGGAAGTCCTCACGTCCTTTAACAGCACAGGTATAACTGTCTGTTGGACTGAGTTTGTCCGGATATAAAGACGTTTGTCCCTGAGTTTTCTGTCCATTCTTGTACCAGATGTAGGAAGGATGATCAGGTCGACCACAACTGCTGTGACACTTGAACTGTGTCCTAGAAGGAAACCGGTTTATCTGTAGAGCTAGAATATTAAAGAAGGAAAAAAATATGTAAATGTCCTAAATCCACACGTTCAACATGCACGTTTATTTTATTGTTCCTCAAAGACAAAATCTAATTAACTGACATGAACATTAAACGTTTTTCCCGTTAACTGAGATACAGGCAAGTTACTATTTCATCATGAGACAAAAGTTTACACTATCATATATTCACAGTTCAATTTTCCTATTCATCACATATTATAAATAAATAAATAAATAAATAAATATATATATATATAAACTGTATATATATAAAGTTGGAAAACTCAAAATCCACTTCTATTTGTTATTGTGTATCGTCCTCCAGTCCCTTATTCTGAATTTTTGACTGAATTCTCTGATTTTCTAGCCGACTTAGTGCTTAGTGCAGATAAAGTCGTCATAGTGGGCGATTTTAACATTCATGTAGATGCTGACAGTAACTCCCTCAACACAGCATTTACTTCATTATTACATTCAATTGGTTTCTCTCAAATTGTAAATGAACCCACTCACTGTTTTATTCACACCCTAGACCTTGTCCTTGCATACGGTATTGAAATTGATAAACTAACAGTATTTCCTCATAATTCTGTTCTCTCTGACCATTTCCTAATAACATTTGAATTTAGTTTATTGGACTACACGGCAGCTAGAAAGAAGTTTTGCTTCAGTAGGTGTTTATCTGAAAACACTGTGAACAAATTTAAGGAAATGATCCTTCATCATTTACTTCAACATGTACTGATATAACTGAGAGTAGCCTCATTAACTGTACTCCTGTACAAGTTGATTACCTTACTGATAATTATGCAGCATCTTTACGTTCCATACTTGATAGTGTTGCCCCTCTAAAAAGAAGGCAGTAATTCTGAATAGGCGATCTCCATGGTATAGCTCGCACACCCGCAATTTAAAGCAGGCGTCACGAAGATTAGAAAGGAAGTGGCGTTCCACTCATTCACAAGAATCACGCCTAGCCTGGAAAAAGACTTTTATACTTATACAAATTAGCACTCCGTAAAGCCAGAACAGCTTATTATTCATCACTAATAGAGCAAAACAAGAACAACCCCGGTTTCTTTTCAGCACTGTAGCCAGGCTGACTAAGAGCCATAGTTCAGTTGAGACTAGTATTCCCTCAACGCTATGTAGCAATGACTTCATGACCTTCTTCACAAACAAAATCATAGCTATTAGAAATAAAATTCACCAGACCCTCCCCACAAATACAACAGAATTAGAATCATCAGTAAGTCCTCAGTCCCTTTTAGACTGCTTTGTGCCCATAGACCTTGCTGAGTTAACTTCAACTATTATGGCATCTAAACCAACAACATGTCTGCTAGACCCTATTCCAGTTAGACTGCTCAAAGATGCTCTACCCTTATTAGACACGTTCATATTAGATATCATTAATCTATCCTTACAAACAGGATATGTACCAAAGGCTTATAAGATAGCTGTAATCAAACCTCTACTTAAAAACCTAGTCTGGATCCAGATGTCTTGGCCAATTACAGACCAATATCCAATCTCCCTTTTATTTCTAAAATACTTGAAAAAGTAGTTGTAAAGCAATTATGTGACCACCTGCACAGAAACGACTTGTTTGAAGAATTTCAGTCAGGATTTAGAGTTCATCATAGCACAGAAACCGCACTGATTAAAGTCACCAACGATCTTCTTCTGGCTTCAGATAACGGACTTGTCTCTATACTAGTTCTGCTAGATCTTAGTGCTGCATTTGACACCATTGATCACAGAATATTATTACAGAGACTAGAACATGTAATTGGAATTAAAGGAACAGCACTAAATTGGTTTAAATCGTATCTATCAGATAGATTCCAATTTACTCACGTTAATGATGAATCTTCGACATACACAAAAAGTTAGTTATGGAATTCCACAAGGCTCTGTATTAGGACCAATACTCTTTACTCTATATATGTCTCCCTTGGCAACATTATTAGAAAACACTCTGTAAATTTTCACTGCTACGCTGATGACACGCAGTTATATCTATCTATGAAACCTGATGAAACAAATAAATTAATCAAACTACAAGCATGTCTTAAAGATATAAGGGACTGGATGACGTATAATTTTCTTCTTCTAAACTCAGATAAAACTGAAGTTATTGTATTTGGGCCTAATAGTCTAAGAAACATGTTTTCTAACCATATCGCTACTTTAGACGACATAACTCTTGTCCCCAGTAGTACTGCAAGGAATCTTGGAGTCATTTTTGACCAGGATTTGTCATTTACCTCACAGATAAAGCAAATCTCTAGAACAGCCTTCTTCCACCTACGGAACATTGCCAAAATTAGGAGCATCCTGTCCCAAAGCGATGCTGAAAAATTGGTTCATGCATTTGTTACTTCTAGATTGGACTATTGTAATTCTCTACTTTCAGGCTGCCCCAGTAACTCTCTAAAAAGCCTCCAATTAATCCAAAATGCTGCAGCAAGATTACTGACTGGGATTGGTAAGAGAGATCATATTTCACCTTCATTAGCTTCTCTCCATTGGCTTCCAATTAAATGCAGAATAGAATTTAAAACCCTTCTTCTTACCTATAAAGCTTTAAACGGCCAAGCCCCATCATATTTAAAAGATCTCTTAGTACCATATCATCCTACTAGACCACTTCGGTCCCAAAATGCAGGCCTACTTGTGGTTCCCAGAATTTCCAAAAATAGAATGGGAGGCAGAGCCTTTAGCTATCAAGCTCCTCTCCTGTGGAACCAGCTCCCAGTCCAGATTCGGGAAGCAGACACCCTCCCTATTTTTAAGACTAGGCTCAAAACCTTCCTTTTGATAAAGCTTATAGTTGGTTATAGTCATGCTGCTATAGTCTTAGACTGCTGGGGACTCTGCACTGTGCCACTTCCTCTTCTCTTCATTCTCTCCTCTCACCCCACATCTATAATGTCACCACTGTATGACATTAACTCTGTGTCTTCTTTGTCCCGTAGTCGTCTCTCTCCCTCTCTTTCCCCCTCTCTCTCTCCCTGTCCACAGGTGTCCCAGATTTGGCGCTGTGTGTCCTCCAGTGTGCAGCTACTGGTCCTATTAACCTGCTCAATGTTTTGTTGTTGCTTTTGTTGCTCTGTTCTTTTCTCTCTCCACTTTCCACTCTGCCCAACCGGTCAAGGCAGATGGCCGTCCACCCTGAGCCTGGTTCTGCTGGAGGTTTCTTCCGTTAAAGGGAGTTTTTCCTCTCCACTGTTGCCTATGGCTTGCTCAAGGGGGATTTGTTGGGTTTCCTCTACCTGTTTGTATAGTCTTGACTTTATTATGTAAAGTGCCCTGAGATGACCTTGTTGTAAATTGGCGCTATATAAATAAAGTTGAATTGAATTGAATTGAATTACCTTTGACAGTCAAAGTGACTCCAGGTTCACCAGTGTATCTCCCTCCTTGATGGTTTGTGATGAATATGAAATAATAAACATCTGAGTCGCTCTTTCTCACGTCTGTTATTCTCAGACTGCAGTTGTTCTCATCGCGGGAAAACTGCAGACGACCTGCAAACACTGACGATATTTTCAGATCCACATATTTATAGTCATTGACTTTAGTAAACCAGAATGTGTCTTCAACTGTAGTGGCAGCGTCTCCTGTCCTGGATGGGTATGTGTATGTACAGTGTATGTCCACTGTTGATCCTTCGAGGACACAGATCTCAGTAGGAGAGTAAGTCACTCCCCAGTTATTCTCACCATGTGTCACTGTAACACAGAGAACAACAGAAACGACGACCTCAGTTAAAAAACTGTCAGTTAGAAATTGTATCATAGCACCAACAATAACGTCCACTGACCATTAATGTTCACCTCAATCTAAGCACAGCTGAACTAGAAAATAGAATCTAACTATGCTGTATTTTTATCAAGGCATTTTCTCTGTTCTATCCTCTGATGATTGGGGATAGTTCATATAATATAATTGGTTCTAGTTCACCAAAGAGGAAAATTACCTGGGTTAAATTAAGATTGCAGCTGTTTGTAAAACACACTGTGGTTCTGTTCTCGTTCTGACTCCTGTTAAAATAATTCCTGATGAATTGTACGTTGGTATTTTGGAACGTGATTAACAAAGTCCTGATTTCAATGTCTGTTCAGATTTCTATATGCAGTGCAAAAGAAAAGTGGAAGCAAAGCTGCTGATTTTAGTTTAACTTGGTGTGAACTGATGCAGAACAACATCCAGTCTGTCAGTGTTTCTGACCAGGGTAAGAGGACGGATAGAAGTGATCAGACTCTATGAGCTTTTCTTGCTTCGTTTCCTCTCTGCTCACTCTGTGGTGAAGCTGCTGCTGAGTTAAGTGTGAAAATGAGAAAGAAACAAACTGTTTCTCTAAATGAAAAGAACCTGTCATCTTGTAAAATGGTTTTGTGGTGCAGATGCAAGTTGAGCCGATATGTGATGACACTAAACACTGACTTCACAGTGATAGAAGTTCTGTAGCTACGGAGACAGAACAAAACTGTCACAGTATCCAGAACTTCTGACAGTTCTGGGATTAACATGGCAAATATTTAATGCTGGTGTCAGGACACACAGTGTGTCACAGCTTGATGTGTGTTGAGTAGCTGCAGACAAATCGCACAAATGTAGAAGTACAGTACCTGACAGAGAGACGAGGAGGACGAGGACAAATCTGTCCACTGCTGCTGTTAAACTCATAGCTGCTCCTCTCAGTTTCCTCTGTGGCTTCAGGGATGATGAAATAATCAGGTGAATTATGTCCACGAGATCTTTCAAAAGATGTTTCTACTCGCTGTGAAGCAGGTTTTTTTCTCTAATGAAGTCGCTGCATTATGATCAGAAAACTGAAGACAGCAACAAACTATTAACATACTGGACTTCCTGCTTCTTATCAGTTTTAAGAAGTGTGATGAACAAAGTTATTCTAAACTCTGAACTTCCCTCTTTTCTCTATAGAAAACAGCGAATGAGAAACCCGTTGACGGGTCTGTTAGAATTAAAACATCTGTTGTTTCTACATTTACCTTCTTTCACATTTCGCCACATTAACAGTTTCGGACCTTTGACTGACACACAGTGTTGGACAAATGAAACCAAACCTTTGCAGCTTGTTTCACTCCTCCTGAAGCCCAGTCATTTCAAACACTGGGTCAGAGCTTGTACCAACACACTGTCACATGACCGATGACGTTCGGGGCTTCAAACGCCTTCTCTGTTTTACTTTGTGCTTTCTTGTTTGAAAATGTTTCGAAGCGTTTCATTGGCTCAAAGCGTTAGAATCCGGTCTGAGCCAATGAAAGACTGACTTGTCAGCTTCAGTTTAGTTTGATACTATGCGCACTATATAAGATGGATAAAAATTACAGAAAAATGTTGGGTTGTGAGGAGATTTGCAAAGAAATTTGGAGAGTGATTGTTTGCCAATATCATGACGACTGTAGGCAGTAGACGGCGTTCAAATGTTTTGGATCATTTTGATCTTCTACCACCAAATAAGGTAAAATACTTTTTCATGCCCTACATTTTCTGTTAATTATTGAATTATTTTCCATTTTTAATGGATCTGATAAAACCCTGCCTGCAAATATCTGTGCATCTCAGCGTCAGGGCACATGGATACTTCTTTTAGAAACAGCAACTCACCTGGCCAAACCCAACAGGTAATCTATAAAGAACCTGTGCAGTCGTTCAATCAGTGATCAGAACCTGTTTCCGAGCGGCATGAGGTCTGGCAGTTTCTTAAGTCAGTAGTTCCGGTCTTCCTACAGGTTGGCTGCATGTCAATTTTGCTAATTATTGAAGCAGCTTCTTTAGTGAGAGGAAAGGTTGGCAAGAGGACCCAGTTATTTTCTTCATAGTTGGCCTTGTTTCCCTCATGGTCTGACTTGGCTTGTTAGGTGCATAACAGGTGAGGTGTTCATAAATCTGAGCATCCTTAATCCCCTTGGATGGCTCGTTGGGTGCCGCCTCCTTGTGGATGTGTAAAGTGGTCTTAAAACACCTTGCCAGAAGGATTCTCCATGTCAACATGGATCAACATCAGAAAGATCAGACCCTACTCAGCCCAACTCATTGTGCAGGCATTGGTCATATCTCATCTTGATTACTGCAACGCACTGCAGATGATGCAAAGTGGGGCAGCACGCCTCATTTTTAACCAGCCAAAAAGGACTCATGTCACACCGCTCTTCAGATCTCTGCACTGGCTTCTTGTGGCTGTGCGGATTAAGTTTAAAGCCCTGTCTCTTGTCCACAGGGTGTCCAACTCTACAGCTCCATTGAAGTCTACAATCCAGATGTTGGAGCTGCCATGTCAAGCTAACGCTCATGCAAAGCCAACTGAAGCCAGGCAATGCAGATTCTTTGTCCAAGTGAAGACCCGTCAAAATTGGGTCTCACCACAGTGTTGCTGGATGACCAGAAAGCATGGCTAGAACACAGACATCCAACTCCTGGAACCCAGCAACAATAAACCATAGAAACTATGACAGCAGGATGCCAACTCGGCAGACACCTGAATTTACTTCAAGTGAATGGACCAACAACATCAGCCACAGACTCATTTTGGACAGACACAAACTAGAGAAGAAATGTTTCTTCAACCTTTATATGAGATTAAAATCACTGCATTCCTGTGGTGGTTTATAGACATGGGTGGCGAACCGGTGTGTCTTAAAGAAGTGTCCACATGCTGTGACCTACTGCTCATATGGAATATGTATGTTGAAATAATATCAAGCCACAGTGAAAGAAAACTCTTCCTCATTACTGAATTTTTTCTTTTTATTTGACATGAACTTATCCGACTTTCTTCCTGTCCAGACGGGCCACAACTCTCAAAGACAAGTGAGTAGGTCATGAAGAATTCTTCTTTACATGCACCAAAGTATCAAAGCCTGAATATGAATCTAACAAAGTCTGAACAATCTGGTTAGAAACATAATTTCATAAATAAAAAAAAAAACATGTTTTTTAGCTGATAAATTACACAGTAGATGCTGTGAAGGTGAACAGATCCAGTTTTAAGTGTGTATGTGGCAGAGATGTCATTGTCTTTGTCCACTAGAACATTCTTGCTATTTTTTAAAAGCGATATATCAATAAACTGTCTGGCTTTTTCTACCGACCAGGTGACTCAGCATCTGAAGATAATCGTCAGTCCAATATGTTTGAGGAATAAGAATTTGAGTTTTGATTTTGTTCCTGCAGGAGGCTCTAACCTGACTGTTCTTCACACCACGTCTTCGTGCTCCTCTGTGTCGTCTCTCTGTGCTGCAGTGATGGACGTTACAGCTGAGCTGATCGGATGATCATGTTGGGAGTCTGACTGATGGGGAGAGAAGGAAGGTTGGGATGAAACAGACGTAATTTAAAAAACCTCAATGATATTTAACATTTAAAAGGAGGTTAAAACGCTGATATTGTTTTCTGTGAAGAACAAAGAGAGTTCTGACTAATATTTCATTAAAGTCCAGCATTATGTTCTGATTACGTTTTCAAAAGAGCTGCTCACCTCTATCATTTCCACAGATTCAAGGTTCTGAGTTTTCTTCTTCCTGGAATAAAAATAAGATACCTTATGATTTTACAGGTACAAAAATGAAGGAAAAACTGTAGAAACAGTTTTTTATCATTTACCTTATTGACAGACTCAACACAAGCAGAAGAACCAGGACCGCAAGAGTCAACCTGATGATGTTCATTATCATATGTGATTTATCTAAAGATACAAAGGATGTTATCAGGTTGATTAAACTAATCATCACTTTGTCAGTTGTGTTTATATTCACTCAGCCACATAGAATAAAACAGAGGAGATTGTTTTATTATTTGCATCATCCAAAGTTTCATCTCAATAAATATTCTGATGAGTTTTGGTGCAGTAAACAAATGAACAGCACAGTGCACATCCTACCTGCCAAAGCAATTGAACATAATGTGGAGTTCTGACGTCCTATTATGTTCTGGGCTTCACAGTAATAATTCCCACTGTGTTCAGGTCTGAAGTCAGTGATGGTGAAGATCTGTCCTGAAGCTTTTGGTGAGTCTTCATTCTCCTTGTACCAGGTATAATTAGCTGCTGGGTTAGAATCACTGCTACAGGTCAGAGTCACTGAACTACCCTCCACTATCTCAGCAGAGGGACTCAGTGACACTGAGGGAACCTTTGGAGGATCTGGAGGAGAATAATTAATATATAATCAGTCTCACGTTGTCAAGAGTGAAAAACTTAAAAGTTAAAATTCATAATCTGTTTTACATTCCACATTAATGAAGACGTCCTCAGATGTCCTCCTCCCCAGCTCGTTCTTAACTGTACAGTAATACTGTCCAGATTCAGAGGACTGGATGGAGCTGAAGACAAGCTGTGGTTCTTTGTTGATCTCTGTTTGGTTCTTCTTGTACCAGGTATAATTAGCTGCTGAGTTACTGTCACTGCTACATGTCAGAGTCACTGAACTACCCTCCATGATGCCACTTTGTGGACTCGCTGACACAGACGGCACCTTCAGAGCATCTGGAGGAGGAAACATCAAACAGTGAGTAGTGGAGCTTCACTCCATATTGGACAGACCGTAATGGTTTGACTCTCTAGTTGGTTCCATATGAATCAAACTCACACACTGAGGGGGAGCTGTAATCCTCATGTCCTTTTAAAGCACAAGAGACAACGTCTCCGGGATAAAACTGGTCTTTGTAAGAATTTGTCTCCTTCGTGATTTTCTCTCCGTTCTTGAACCAGACGTAGGAAAGACGAGCAGCTGATCTGCAGCTGCTGTGACACTCGAGCTCTGCCTCAGTATGAGACTCCTGGACTGTTAGTCTGATCACCTGCACCTGGACACCTGGACACATCAGGGACAACATATGGATAACATTGAAAAAATAATAGCAGTTGAAAATTAGCAGTTAAAACGGTAATAAGCGTTAGAGTGGGAACGGAGGTTAATACAAACACTATCTGAAAACACAGAAACTATTTTTATCCTTAATCAGCCTGGGACACGTTCTGACAATGTTTATTTTATAAAGTGAGTTTATAACAGAAAATGCGGGATCAAATCCCGGTGTGGGAAATCCCAGCCTACCTGTAACTCCCAGCCTCCCCACCAGGTGTGTCCCTGAGCAAGACACCCAGCGCTAGCTCCCTGGGCGCCAAACCGTGGCAGCCCTCTGCTCCCTCAAGAGGGATGGGTTAAATATGCAGCAGTAAATTTCACTGTAACATGTATGTGCAAATGTATATGTGATCAATGTGACTAAAATAAAGGTTCTTCTTCTTAGAGTTTCCGATGAGAGTCAGGGAGCACTAGGAAAAACCCTGAGGACCAGTTTTGTTGGGGAGTAAAAAAAAAAGGTTGAGATGTGATTGTACATTATGGAAATGTACATGACATTAAGTAGTTTTCTTAATTATATATATTATTAAGGGACATATTTACAGAAATTTGGTTATTCAAAACTACTATTAATACATAAAATTGTTTTTTCATAACGACGACCAGGGGGATGCAGACAACTGGCTGGAAAAACCTGGTGCTCGATTTGAATTTAATGAAGACTGATCTGATTAACTGTTGAACTAAAAAAACAACCCAAAAAAACTCGACAAAGAATTTATATTTTTTTAAAGGACATGCACTAGGACATGCACTAAACTAGGACAGGAAACCTACTAAACAAGTAAGTGTTGGAAATTTGTTTGTTGGCTTCAGAGATTGCTGAGTTTCTGTCATTTCTCTTGAGTCTGCTGATTTAGCCTGGTTGTTAGTCTGCTTTTAATAAGTGTTAGGAATTATAGGTAGAGAGCTTTGACGTGGATATTTGGTCTGTCGTTGGTGGTAGTTTCAGTTTAGCAATCACCGAGCATTCACACCTTTGACTCAACAAAGGCACACTAATTAGTTTGGTTTAAACAAGGGGGCGGTTTCAGCTGTAGCTAATTAAGACCATATTTAAGGCACCTGTTGTGCTGGAGTGTCAGCGGAAGCGTCAGCCCTTGTGTTCAGCCCTCCTTGTGTGAAGACCAGCAAGTCTACCTGCGCGAGTCCACCGAAGGGAGCACACCATAAGACACTTTTCGATTTTCTGATTTCTCTTCTACTTCTACTTGTACCCTCCTCCGCTCCGGAAAGCCTGTTCTCTTTGTCTTCATGTATTTTAAGCAGATCCCAGTCTTCCTCCACAGACACAGGACACAGCACTCTCTGAGACGACGGTGCCTCTCTAACCTGCGTGCCCTCACCCAGACCACTCTGGCCCCAGCCTCTTTTTCTCTTGCACTGTGGAACTGCCAATCGGCGGTGAACAAGGCTGACTTTATTCTGGTTTTTGCCACACAGTAAGCTGTTCAGCTCCTCACACTTGCAGAGACCTGGATTACACCGCAGAACACGGCCACCCCAGCTGCACTCTCCACTGGCTTTGCCTTCTCTCACAAGTCTCATCCATCAGGTCGGGGGGGTGGGACTGGTCTTCTTGTTGCCGACTCCTGGACCATTTCTTCATCCAGCTCACTGTCTTCATCCCTACGCTGTCACACCTTCCTACCACACTGATTACATTCCACCGTAACCTCAGATCTCTTAACCCGGAGCAGTTCTCTTCACTGGTTTCTGCAACACTGCCCTCGCCCCAGGATCTCTCCACCCTCCATACAGACGCGGCCACTGACAGACTCTGTAATACACTTTCATCGTGCCTAGACAGTCTCTGCCTGACAACCTCTCGACCTGCTCGCCCTTCAGCTTTCAACTCTTGGCTAACTGACCAGATTCTGGAACAACTTACTGTCCTCAGGGGTGCTGAGAGGAAGTGGCGCAAAAGCAAGGCCCCATTTGCTCTATCTCACTGCCAGGATTTGCCTGCATCCTTCTCTCACAGTGTCACTAGGGCTAAAACTGAATACTTCCAGGACAAGCTCAGCAACACCACGGAGACCAATAAGTTGTTCTCCACTTTTAAGTCATTGCTCTACCAACCGCCCCCTCCGCCACCCACCTGTCTCACAGCCGACGACTTTGCCTCCTTTTTCACCAACAAGGTGGCAGCCATCAGCTCCCAGTTCTCTCCACCAGATGACATCCACCTACCAACATCGAATGACGCACTGTCAGAGGACGACGTATCTACTCTCCTCCTCTCAAATCGCCCAACCACTTGCTCTCTGCATCCGATCCCCTCCACCCTTCTTCAAGCTACTGCACTGACACTAATACAAGCCATCACGCAGATCGTCAACACTTCTCTCAAAACAGGTACCTTTCCCACCTTGTTCAAGCAGGCCCAGATTACGCCTCTGTTGAAGAATCCTTCTCTTGATCCCTCCCATGTGGAGAATTACAGACCAGTCTCTCTTCTCCCATTTCTGGCCAAGACCCTGGAACGAGCAGTCTACAATCAACTATCAGACTTTCTTTTCCAGAACGACCTCCTCGATGTGAATCAGTCTGGCTTCAAGAGTGGTCTCCAAAGAGATGGCACTTCTGACTGTTGTGGAAACCCTACGAACTGCTAAAGCTGCGGGGAATTCTTCAGTCTTAACACTACTGGACCTGTCGGCAGGCTTTGACGCTGTAAACCACCAGATCCTCTTAAATACAGTCTCTAACTTGGGTGTCTGGACCAGCTTCAGCCTGGTTTCGGTCCGACTTGTCTGGACGAACCTACAAGGTATCCTGGCAGGGGCGTGATTCTGTCATCATTTCTCCACTGGTGTACCGCAGGGCTCTGTTCTTGGTCCTCTTCTTTTTTCCATCTATACTTCTTCCTTGGGCTCTATCATCGACTCACGTGGCTTTTCATATCACTTCTATGCAGATGACACACAGCTCTTCCTGTCCTTTCCGCCAGACGTCTCTACTATCTCGACACCCATCTCTGCCTGTCTCTTTTACATCTCTGCCTTAATGAGAGAAAGACATCTTCAACATCTCCAAGACTGAGGTTCTAGTCTTCCCAGCCAAACTGCTGACGCAGCACAACATCAGCATCAACATTGGATCCAAAGTGATTGTTCCCGCTAAGTCGGGCAGAAATCTGGGGGTCATCATTGACGATCAACTGAGCTTCACGGAACACATCACCTCGTGTAGCTTTGCTCTCTACAACATCAAGAAGATCAGACCCTACCTCTCTGGGTACATGACTCAACTCATCATGCAGGCATTGATCATATCTCATCTAGATTACTGCAGTGAGCTGTTGATGGGGTTACCAATATGCACGACCAAACCCCTGCAGATGATCCAAAATGCGGCAGCACGCCTTATCTGCTTTATCAACCAGCCAAAAAGGACTCACGTCACTCCGCTCTTCAGATCTCTGCACTGGCTTCCTGTGGCTGCAAGGATTAAGTTCAAAGCTATGTCTCCTCCCCACAGAGTGGTCAACTCAACAGCTCCAGCTTACTTAAACTTAATCATGTCTATCATCAGGTCTACAATCCCTCCCGACTGCTGCGTTTGGCCAGTGAGTGAGGTCTGGTGGTCCCAGCAGCACACAGAAAATACCAGGGAAACCTATTCAGCTCAGTAACCCCACGATGGTGGAATGAGCTGCCAAACTCTGTGTGCTCAGCGACCTCACTCACTACATTTAAAACACTGCTGAGAACAGAACTCTTCCATTTCTTCCTTTAAAAAGAAACAAAAAAACCCTGCTTTTTCTTTTTTTCTCTACTTGCATCTCATGAAACCGTAACACTTATTTGATAGCACTTTACTTTGATGTTTTTCTCCTTAACTTAGATTTGTAAGTTGCTTTGGACAAAAGCGTCTGCCAACTGCCTAAATGTAAATGTAAATTATGTTACAGTTGATGAGCCTGTATCAGACTAGAGTATAAGGAAGTGTTGCTGAGGTGTGTGCTGATCACTACCTGTGACAGTCAGAGTTGTACTACGTAAACTGCTCGTCCATTCAAAGTCCCGTGTTCTGAATGTGAAGTGATACTGGGCTGAATCTGTTTCTCTCAGGTCAGTGATTGTCAGAGTGGAGCGTCCTGTCTCTGTGTTAAAGACCTGAACACGACCTGAATACTGGGAGTCTTTCCTAAGATCCTCAGGCTGTGAGGGATTCTGCCACTGATGACGACGGTCAGACCTGAACCAGAACTTTGTGGTTATACGTCCATAACTGCTGTAGGTACATGAAATATCCACTGATGAACCTTTAGTGGCACAGATGCTTCTGTCAGTGTAAATCACTGTGTTGCAGGATTGACCATCGACACCTGAAAGATAAAACATTTGAAAAAAGCATGTGAAAAATTGTGTGTTTGTGTTGCTGAGGTGGCAGATTACATCCACTTCAGGCATAAAACCAAACATAGCAGGTTAAAGATGCTTCTGAGGCATGTCCTAGGCATGCTTCTAAGCTGTGCAGTGCAGCAAACAACAGATTCCTCATAGGACTGTTGCTCCTTGTCCCCATGTTGTCTGCAGTGTTTAGGTCATACTCTCTATGATATGGAGTAAATCATTTATTTTCGACCAGGCAAATTGGCTGGCCACCCACACCTGCTAATCAGAAACAAGATCCTAAAGTTCCTCACTGGGTACTGTATCTGGACTCTACACTGAGAAAGTAGAAGGATTCCTCTGTCAGCATGCTTGGGGGCGTTCAAGGACCAGAAGTGAATCTGCTTCATTTTGTCCACAACTGATCCTTCAAACTTTGCCTGGATTGGCCCCAATACTGATACTAACTATCTAATCCAGACATTTTTGGTTAAAATGTTACAGAATGAGATACAAACGAAATCAGAAAATGTTCAGCTAGTGGAAGAAACTGTGGAGGAAACTCACACACTGAAGGAGAAGGGAAACGCTCATGTCCTTTGACAGCACACGAATAGCTGTTTACATCATAGTCATGATGAAATATTGATCTTTTTTCCTGATTTCTCATTTTTCCTCCATTCCTGTACCAGATGTAGGAGGAATGAAGTGGTAGATGACAGCTGCTGTGACACCTCAGTTCAGGCCTGTTAGAATATGATCTCCTTGTTATCACCTGCAGATGTGGACCTTTTGAAAAACAACAGAAACGTTTGGTCTGTATTGAATACTGGCATAAAATGTACACAAGACAAGTACAACAAGTTCAATTTTATATATCATAAGTGAAGCTGTGAAACATTAGAAATTCTGCTCAAAAAGCTGCTGTTGTTAATATTACAAAAGACTTATTGCACAGCTACATGCAACTTTCACTGCTGTTCTGTTTGTCAGTTTGTGCTGATCAGTACCTGTGACAGTCAGAGTTGTACCAGGTAAACTGCTCGTCCATTCAAAGTCCCGTGTTCTGAATGTGAAGTGATACTGGGCTGAATCTTTCTCTCTCAGGTCAGTGATTGTCAGAGTGGAGCGTCCTGTCTCTGTGTGAGAGACCTGGACACGACCTGAATACTGGGAGTCTTTCCTAAGATCCTCAGGCTGTGAGGGATTCTGCCACTGATGACGACGGTCAGACCGGAACCAGAACTTGGTGGTTATACGTCCATAACTGCTGTAGGTACATGAAATATCCACGGATGAACCTTTGAGGGCACAGATGTTTCTGTCAGTGTAAAGCACTGTGTTGCAGGATTGACCATCAACACCTGAAAGACAAAAAAAAATCCCTGGTCTCACTGAATCGTTTGAGTTTAATTTGGAACAAAGGTGAGTAGGCAAATAACTCAGGTTCTGCACTCTGATAGTTTCCAGGAGTTAAATTAACACGAATGCACTTAAAACCTGAATTATGCATGAACGATGATGTTCTCACCTCTACTACTACTACTCTTTCGGCTTTTCCCATAAGGGGTCGCCACAGCCTATCATCCATTTCCACCTCACTCTATCGTGGGCATCTTCCTCTCTGACACCAGCTAACCTCATGTCCTCTGTTAGAACGTCCATATATCTCCTCCTTGGTCGTCCTCTCGCCCTCTTGCCTGGCAGCTCCATCTCCAACATCCTTCTACCAATATATTCACTATCCCTCCTCTGCACATGTCCAAACCATCTCAGTCTGGCCTCTCTGACTTTGTTGCTAACACAGGCAACGTGCGCTGTCCCTCTGATGAGCTCGTTCCTTAATCTGTCCAACCTTGTGACTCCTAAGGAGAACCTCAACATCTTCATCTCTGCTGCTTCCATCTCTGCCTCTTGTCTCTTTGTCACTGCTACTGTCTCTAGCCCATAGAGCAGAGCTGGTCTCACCACTGTCCTGTTCACCTTTCCTTTGAGTCTTGCTGACACTCTTCTGTCACACAACACTCCTGACACATTCCTCCACCCACTCCAACCCGCCTGAACTCGCCTCTTCACCTCTTTTCCACACTCCCCATCACACTGAACCATTGACCCCAAGTACTTAAACTCCTGCACCTTCTTCACCTCAGCCCCCTGTAACCTCACGCTTCTACCTTGCTCCCTCTCGTTTACACACATGTATTCTGTCTTGCTACGACTGACTTTCATGCCTCTTCTTTCCAGAGCAAACCTCCACCTCTCCAGCTGTTCCTCCACCTGCTCTCTACTCTCACTGCAAATCACAATGGCATCTGCAAACATCATTGTCCAGGGAGATTTCTGTCTGACCTCTGTCTGACATCTGTCAACCTATCCATCAGCATAGCAAACAAGAAGGGACTCAAAGCCGATCCTTGGTGTAGTCCCACCTCCACCTTGAACTCCTGTCTGACCTACGGCACATCTCACCACCGTCATGCTCCTCTCATACATGTCCTGAACTACTTTGACATACTTCTCTGCCACTCCCGACAACCTCATACAGTACCACAGCTCCTCCCTCGGCACCCTGTCATACGCCTTCTCTAAATCCACAAATACACAATGCAGCTCCTTCTGACCATCTCTGTACTTTTCCATCAACGATCTCAAAGCGAAAATGGCATCAGTGGTGCTCTTACGGGGCATGAAACCATACTGCTGCTCACAAATCTCCACCTCCTTCCTAAGCCTGGCCTCCACTACTCTTTCCCACAGCTTCATTGTGTGGCTCATCAGATTGATCCCTCTGTAGTTGCTGCAGTTCTGCGTGTCACCCTTGTTCTTAAAGATCGGCACCAGAACGCTTCTCCTCCATTCCTCAGGCATCTTATCACTCTCTAAAATCCTGTTAAACAGACCTGTCAGAAACTTCACTGCTGTCTCTCCTAGACACTTCTACACCTCCACAGGTTCGTCATCAGGACAAACAGCCTTTCCGCTCTTCATCCTTTTCAGAGCCTTCCTCACCTCATCCTTTCTAATCTCTGCTATTTCCTGCTCCACTACATCCACATCTTCCTCCCTTCTTTCCCTGTCATTTTCCTCATTCATCAGCTCCTCAAAATACTCCTTCCATCTTCTCTGCACACTCTCCTGGCTTGTTAGCACCTTTCCATCTCTGTCTTTAATCACCCTTATCTGTTGCACATCTTTCCCATCCCTATCTCTCTGTCTGGCTATCCTGTACAAGTCCTTCTCTCCTTCCTTTGTGTCTAACCTGTCATACAGCTCATTGTAAGCTTTCTGTTTGGCCTTTGCCACCCCCATCTTTACTCTGCGCTGCACTTCCTTATACTCCTGTCTACTTTCCTCAGTCCTTTCTACATCCTACTTCCTTTTACCTAACCTCTTCCTCTGGATTACATTTACATTTAGCAGACGCTTTTATCCAAAGCGACTTACAGATTAATTTGGTACATACATACACAGTGGTGATGGCTGCCACACAGGGTGCTCATTACCACTGGGAGCAAGCGGGGGTTCAGTGTCTTGCCCAAGGACACTTCGACATGTAGCAAGCATGGACTGGGGATTGAAACACTGAACTTGCCTTACCAACTGAGCTACAGCTGCCCACCCTGTAGGTTAACAGCACCGGTGGCGGTCGTTGTTGACCCGGGCCTCGACCGATCCGGTATTAAAGTGGCATGGATGACTCGCATGGTTGTACTTGGCAAAATTTTACGCCGGATGCCCTTCCTGACGCAACCCTCTCTATTTATCCGGGCATGGGACCGGCACAGAAGTTACTGGCTTGCAACCCCTGGGGCTAGATTATGATGTTCTCACCTCTGACGTAATTCAATTCATGGAGAAGATTAATTTTATATCACCAAACACCTGGAATTAAAAAAACAAACAAACAAACATCTAATACACTCCTTTCACCTTTGTCCAACATCTGACTTTGTGTTTGAAATAAAACACAGAGGATCCAAAATGCGGCAGCAAGGACTCATGTCACACAACTGTTCAGATGTCTACACTGGCTTCCAGTAGCTGCAGGCATCAGCTTCAAAGCTCGGTCTCTTGCCTACAAGGGGGTAAACTCCAACGCTCCTGCTTACATCAACTCCCTCATTTTCGTCTCCAATCCCTACCGTCAACTGCACTCTGGTGGTCCTGGCCTCACACAGAAGACACCAAGCAAAACTCTTTAGCTCAGTGATCCCACACACAATATTCCAACAACTGCTGAAAGTGGAACTCTTCTGCACCTTCCCATGCACTTGAATCTTGGAGGAATCTGTTTTTTTAATCTAGTTTTTCTTGCACTTGCAAGTGTTTAGGTCAGAAATTGTTTGTCTACTAGCACTTTCTTTCAATGCTTTGTTCTAACCTTAGAGTTTTGCTTGTTCCGCATTATTTCAGACTGATTAGATTCCTCTGTGGGGACAGAGAATAACAATAAACCATAAGATGGAGACATAGTCTTAGTAAACTCACACACTGAAGGAGAAGGGAACATGTCGTGTCCGTGTAGAGAGCAGGAAATGCTTTGTGCAGGATCAAAGTGAGCTGCTAAAGATGATGATGATGATTCTCTCCACATTTGTCCATTTTTGTACCAGATGTACAAATGACGATCAGGTAAACAACTGCTATGACACTTCACCTCTGCCCAGACAGAATCCCGGTGGACTTGTGATCTGATCACCTTCACCTGGAGATCTGATTATGTATAGAATGAACAGAAATGTAATAATCACATACAGTGGATGTACATTTGTGCAAGTTTACTCTAGTATTTCAAACTATTAACCATCTGTGACTGAATTCGTCTTTCTAATAAAACATTACCTGTGACAGACAAAGTGACTCCAGGTTCAGCAGTGTAACGTCCTCCTGGTTGGTTTGTTAGGAACCTGAACTTGTAAACAGCTGAGTCCCTCTGTCTCACGTCTCTGATTCTCAGAGTACAGACTCTGTCGTGACAGTGATATTCCACTCGACCCATGTAGTCTGGGTCTGTTCTCAGGTCTACAGGTGCATTGCCCCCCCTTTCAGTGAACCATATTGTGTTTTGAAGTGTTGGTCTGGATGGGTATGTGTAGGTGCAGGACATGTCCACTGTTGATCCTTTTATTGCACAGATCTTCGTTGAAGAGTAAGTCACTCCCCAGTTATTCTGACCATGTGTCACTGTAACACAGAGAACAACAGAAACAATGATCCTAATAACCTCAGTAGTAGAGTAGATGATGCGATGCTGTGAAGTTGTCTTAGTTTAATTGTTGTGCACTCATGCACAACATCATCCAATCGCAGTGAAGCGACGAGCTTTACTACAGTGACACTCACCAGGGAAAGAGCAAGAAGACGAATCATCAGAATCTAGGTTGGTTCGGGCAAGAAGTTAGGTGTTTTCCTACTTGTATGGTTTTAGTTTTCCTGTGCGTCTTTTTTTTTTTTACCTTGCGCTCTGTGTGTCCCTCCAGGTTCCCTCCTTGCCTGCTGAGGTTCTCCTCCACCTCATTCAATCTCTCCTGCTCTCCTTGAATCCACTCTTCTGTTGGCAGCAATCATCACACCTGAACTGCGCCACTCATCCACACATGCATATAATGACTTTTGATTATTATCATCTTTGTGTGTCTGTGTCTGCTTTTTCTCCTGTTCCTGTCCATTCCCTGACCCCCAACCTTTTATTAGTCACGAAACGTCTTGTCAGTAAGTCCTGGTTTGTTGGTGTTAGTTTTTTAGTCCTTTTTTCTTTCATCCTTCCTTTTGATGGCTACTCTGTCACTCCTCCTCCCCACATGTAACGTTGTTGACCTTCGACCTGCTCTTAGCCTGCATAAGACGTCTATCCTTATCCACTCTCTGCTCACTGCCCGTCTTGACGACTTTAATGCTTTGTTATCCGGTATTTCACACAGGTTAACATTTGACTTTTAAACCCTCATCCGTACTTTTAAGGCCCTTAATAGCCTTAGCCACAGCCACCTTAGCTTTCCGAGCTCCTACAATTATAAACCCCTTCCCGTACTCGTTCTTTCTTTAAGAGTCTTCTTTCCACGCCACTGCTCCCCCATCTTCTGAAATCTCTCCCTGACAACAGTCAGAACACTGATTCTTTATCCCTATTCCAATCACGTCTTAAAACCCATCTATTTAAAATGGCTTATTCTTTGTGATTTCCCACTGTATTATTTATCTAAATAGCTCGATTTGGTAATTTTATCCTTGTGGTTTTTTCATATAGTTTATTTATTGTTATTGATTGTTGCTACGTGCTTCGGGACAGTTTTCTTGAGTGACGTGAAAGTTGCTTTTATATAAAATGTATTATTATTAAAAGAGACTAAAACTCATGATGCAGATGCAAGTTGAGCCAATGTGTGCTGAGTCAACTGAGAAACCAAACTTCCTCATAAACACTGATTAAAAAATGATAGAAGTTCTGTAGCTACATAGACAGAACAAAACAGTCACAATATCCAGCACTTCTGACACCAGGGTGGGTCTCCGATCATCAACCGTTTAAAGATCTTCATTACAGATCTTTCTAACAAGTGACTCAGTAACCAAATACTGGTTAATAAAGACTTATCTTTGTGTGGTCTCTCTCTTTCTGTGCTTACTGCTTCGCCTGTTCTGCTAAATCGGGGAGAAATGTTGTTTGAATATTGACATGCTGTGGAGGGACATGAGGTGAAGAACCTTCACTACACACTGACACAGACATAGAACAGAACAGGAAGGAGGCATGTGCTCTGAAATAAAGGGCCGTCACCAGTGATGGTGCTGGGAAAAAAGAAGCTGCTTTTGGTGGAATAAGTTCAGAAATCGTCACAAACAGTGTTGATCCTAGAGTCTGTTGGGGCCCCAGGCAAAAATGTACGTATCATAAACCAGCTATGGTTATGAAATGGAAACGCCAGTAAAATACACAGCACAATAACTTACAGTAACCCAACATAGTGACTCATAGTACACTATAATATAGACTTATTTGCATTTACATGTCATACCAGCATACAGAGCTTGACGATGAGCTTAGTCGGACACCGCACGCCACTGTCTGTGACGACACACAGCTGATTATTAGCAGCCTGCTACAGTCGCTAAGCTAACAAGTTGACTTTCAGCGACTTCATCAAAGCTGGACACATTAGCCTGCTCCGCTAACTTAGTACTCGGGCGACTGGAGACAGCACAAATCATTCTGGCTCAGAGTCAAATGTTGCTGTGCATGCAGACATAACCACATCTGATCATTACTGGTTGTTTTCAGGTGGTTACACACATTCTTCACTAAACACAAACACCCTGAAAATTGCTTCTAATTTATGATGAATAAATGCACAATGTTGGTCAAACTGTATATACTCAGTGCAAATGTTGTAAATGTGCTTTGTTTAATGGATTTGTTGGACTGAGGAGACGTCACATAGTCTGACGGTGAAGAATTGAAAATAATTCTTATTTCTGTTCACTCTGTGTCAAGTTGCTGCAGAGTTAAGTGTTAAAACCACAAAGAATTAAATTGAGGTGAGAAAAATTTTGCATTTGAGCTGTTCTTCCTGTTGCCTCATTCATCCCCAAATAGACACATAGTGCAGTTATTGGTCAAACAAACATTCATGTACAATAGAAATTAAAGTGATACACCAATATGTTCCATATTTGAAATCATTTACATATGAATATCTTTTACACTATTTCGGCGATGTTCGATATTCACTCAGCTCTTAGTCACTCATTTTCAAATACAACATAAAAATATGACTTTCCTTGTACATTTACAAATGCAGCAGTTTCTTCCACTCAGTGAATGTAAATGTAGATGTACAGTACCTGACAGAGAGAGAAGGAAGACGACTAATCCACTCGCTGCTGCTGTGAAACTCATAGCTGCTCCTCTCATGTGTCTGTGCGACTCTAGAGATGATGGAACAAGTTAGAGACAGGAAGCACATCAGTCACATCACTAGACAAACTCCACCAGCAGGAAGACGCCGAATCTAAAGATGTCTTACCTCTGTCACCGGTAAAGACAAGACAGAAATCAGGATGTTAAAATTAAGCAGATTTATTTATCTACTTGACTAGAAAAGAAACATTTGACCTTTTTCATATAATCTACAAAACAGATAGATATACATATCTGCAACTCTCCTTTTGGGGTTAAGACAAAGGTCAGTGTCTGAAAACAGAAACAGAAATGAATGCAGTGTAGTTATTGATACATAGTTATTGTCCTTTTTATGCTGTGCTGTGATAATGTCGGCGTGGTGACCTTACAGTATTTGTTTTGGCAATAATAATATTTGCATGTAGAGATGAAAAAAGTATTTTTTGTAGGACTGTGTGTTGGGCCTCGTCTTCCGGTCGTCGTTCTTCCCGCCTCCTGCTACGTGATTGCTCAAAGCAGCTTTAATCCTAGTCGTTGCAGGTTTTATCTCCGTTGTCTCAATTTATTACAAAAAATTGTACATCATAAAACCGCTATGCTTAAGATATAGAAGATACAATAAAACACACATCATATCATAATAACTTAAAGTAAAACACTGTGGTGATTTATAGGATCTAAATTTCATAGCTTAGCACAGTTAGCTTGGCTGGAAACAGCTTTCAAATACTTTCCCACACAAAAAGTCTTGTCTCAGTTAACCTTGCGGATTCTGTGCAGCCTGATGGCTAAGCTAACAAGTTGACTTCTGGTGCCTTGACTCTGACTCCAGCAGCCGAACGTGTCCATTGGCGGCTCTGCTAACTTCAGTCCGTTTCAGATATTAACTCTGGACTTTGTTAGGACAATTCAGCCTGGGACATTGTCCGGTGAGGCCATTCAGAATGTAACTAACAGTGGGAGATGCGTCCTCAAGTGTGAAAATGGAGGATCGATTTCCATGCGCGATCAGTGGACAGGGGAGGCACGATTTGATATAAAACTTAATCTGTGGTGACGTGTGTTTTATTAACAGCCCAACGGAGCTGTACATCTAATAACAAAAGGTTCAACCAATCGACTACAGCGACACTTCGGTAATAGAAACGTCAGGAAGACGCCACTAGCTTTGAATCGTCCTGACGATTCGGCCCAGAGCAACATCATACTGGAACAGACTGGGACACTGCACTAGGGAGCTCAAAGGACATAACCTGGATAAAGTCCTCAATGTCTGAAAAAGGCTTTAGTTAGTGAACTAATGTTATATGTCAAAGGAAACATGAGAACCAGCGTTTATCTGACACTATCTAGTGTTATATTGAATCATTGTCATCTGCTCCACTTACCACTATCTGTCTTTTTTCTTCTTCTTTTCTCGACCAGAATGATGACTCTTCTTCATTTTCAGCAGCTGGTTTTTGGTGCTTCATTACACTGTTTATTTGCACTGAATTAATGGTCTGCACTTATGTCTATAGGTAAGGCGGCTGTCCACCGACAACAGGGTCAGTGGTTCGATCCCGCGTAGCTCCTTTCTATGTGTCAAGTGCCCTTGGGCAAGACACTGAACCCCAAGTTGCTCCTAGTGGTTTAGTTGAGCACGTGGCTCGGCAGCCATCACCATCGGTGTGTGAATTTGTGAAGGAGAAGCTTTACTTTAAAGTGCTTTGGATAAAGGCGCGATATAAGCGGAATTTACCATAACTGATTGTTTGAGTTGTACCTATTGTCAACAAAACTTTACAAATCTACGGTGAACTGCTCATTAAAGACGCAGGTACACAACATGTTTTTAAAGGTGTCACAGTTCACTGAGGTCGGGGGGAAAAACATTAAACTGCTTTTAAAATATGATTGAAGCAACAGAAGCTGAGAAATCTGACGTCCAATGTCACAACTGGGCAGATGGACTCAAACACAGACTGTGAGGCAGGTAGTTACGATTGAAGCTCTGATTTATTTTTAAAGCAGGGAGGAGCACAGAGAGTAGAACAGGTCCAGAGTAAATACTGAAATACAAAGACAGTCACCAACTGTCAGGGAGACAAACCAGCCCTGAGTGATGGAGGCAGAAGGTGTAACTGCTGGACTAATGAGGATCTGGAAGCAGCAGGATGTGAAGTCAAACCCAGAGACAACCGTTGAGATGTGAATAGCACAGAAGAACAGACTGGAGCTACAAAGGGCAAGATCATAACATCCAATCTCTGATGTCAAACTTTAAACACATATGTTTCCCATAATTTCATCCAACATGCGACTTCATATGTAAAAGTTGTGGAAGTCCTTTCGATTAAAATAAGAATATCACAAATTTTATTTCTTTACCTTATAACCTTTATTTTACCCACCGTACACATCAATAGAGACGTCTTCAGACGTCCTCCTCCCCAGCTCGTTCTCAGCTATACAATAATAGTCTCCAGAGTCAGAGGAACGGATGGAGCTGAAGACCAGCTGTGGTTCACTGACGAGTTGAAGCTCTGGGTTTCCATTCTTCTTGTACCAGGTGTATTTAGCTGCTGGGTTAGAATCACTGCTACAGCTCAGAGTCACTGAACTGCCCTCGTCAATGTCAATGGATGGACTCACGGACAAAGATGGAAGCTTTGGAGCGTCTGGAGGAGATACATACAGCGTTTAAGAGTTTGATGACAATTATTATTCATTTCTAACCTGTATTTATTCTAAAGTGAATCACTCAAACAAGAGGAATTAAAGAAAGTAAAACCTCACACATTTAAAACTTCCTTTCCTAATGTCTGGTGGCCTAGTAGCTCATTGCAGCGTATACGAACAGTGCAGGATCAAATCCCCAGTTGACCCCCGGGTGTGTCCCTGAGCAAGACACCCAGCACGAGCTACCCAGGCGATGGTGGCGGCAACCCACTGCTCCCCCCAGAGGGATGGGTCAAATGCAGAGGACACATTTCATTGTAACATGGATGTTTGTGCAATATCTGTGCATGCTCAGAAATTAATAAAGGTTCTTCTTCTTCTTCTTGTCTCTGTCCAGAGTCCTGATCCTGGAGCTGTCCATGGTATTCAGTGTCCTATAGGCTGCTTTAAACTGCTGAGGTGCAGACAGGAAGCCAATGACCAGCCTCTGATCATGTATCCACTCTGACATTTGCTCACTACATGTTGTTTTCTGCTCGTCTTTTCTCTTTCTGTAAATATCAGTAATATAGTCTGATGACTCAAAGTGTGTGTGGTGTCATCTATATTATTTATTTAGTGTTTTTAATTATTCACTCTCGTTTATACTTGTTGGTGTTAAGACACATGGAGTGAAATAAGCTGATTGATTCAAAACCACCTTGGTGTAATTTAACTTGTATGTAAAGAACTTTAAATGTGTGGGATGTCCAGTAATACGGAACCTATTCAGTAAAACAAAAAGCAAACTCACACACAGGAGGAGATCTGAACTCTTCGAATCCTTTTATGGAACAGGCATAAGTGTCTGCAGGATCAAATGTGTCCAGATGAAAATATTCTTCTCCTTCAACTGCCTGTTCGTTCTTGTACCAGATGTATTTATGATGATCAGGTACAGGACAGTTGGTGCCACACATCAGCTCTATCCAGGTAGAAAACTGATTGACTGTCGATCTCCTCACATGCACCTGGAGCTGAGGATCTGTGAACAATGAATGAAAATCCCCTGTCATCTTAGATACAACAATACACACTTTCATGCTAATGTGTATCATATACATTTTAAGCATAACTTCAATTGCAGTGAAACTATTACCTGTGACAGACAAAGTGACTCCAGGAAAACCAACATATCTCCCATGATGATGGTTTGTGATGAACCTGAACTTGTACACAGCTGAGTCAGACTCTGTCAGATCAGAGATTGTCAGAGTGCAGTGGTTCTCCTTACAGTGATAGTGCACACGATCTCTGTAATCTTTTTCTGTTTTCAGATCCATGTATGTATCTCCTTCCTTTTTAGTAAACCAGAGGGTTTGGGGAACTGCAGTATCAATGCCATTTATTCTGGATGGGTATCTGTAGATGCAGCTTATATTCACTGTAGATCCTCTGAAGGCACAGATCTGAGTAGAAGTATAAGTCACATCCCAGAGGTCGTGTACAACTGTAACACAGAAAATCATGACAACAGATTCAGATGGGAAGAGTTTAACTCTCTGTAAAAGGTTTTCATTGAACAACTGGGTGGAAAAGTTCGCACGCCCTTAGTTTGAAAAGGTAAAACGAGTCAAACAAAGACTTTTTCTAACTAGTAGAAATGTTTCTTCATCAGAAAGGAAAGAAACCTCATTTTTAATTACCTCATCATTAGGGTTTAGTTGACACACACCTCTACATATCATTTCACTTTCAGGGGATGCTCATTTAACCCTAAACATGGTAATAAAGCACATTCTGCTTTGTCCTGGTGATGATGGACCCCTCACCATCATCACCGACTTAATGAGACCCTCAGACCTTTATTTACATTTAGTGCTTTTATCCAAAGTGACTTACAGAGTAATTTGGTACATACATACACAGTGGTGATGGCTGCCACGCAGGGTGCTCATCACTTCAGTGTCTTACCCAAGAAGGGATTGAGCCACTGACCCTGTGGTCTCTGGACGACTTGCCTTACCAACTGAGCTACAGCCGCCCCTTTATACTTAACACAACTACGGTAACTGTCAAACCCTTCATGTTAGTCGTGACTTTACCACAACCCTAAAACCCAACAACCATGTGAAGGGTCCTAGAAAATTAGGAGGCCAAAAACAAGTCTTTGATATTAGTGAAGACTGTGGAGGAAACTCACCCACTGAAGCAGAGCGAGCGTTCTCATGTCCTGTTAGAGCACAGGAATAACTGTCTGCAGGAGTCGTGGTCTTGATGTCGTTTGTGTAAGAATTCTGTGTGTCTGTCTGAATCTGTCCATTCTTGTACCAGGTGTATTTAGGATGATCAGGTAGAGGACAACTGCTCTGACAGTTCAGCTGTACTGAGTTAGAAAACAGGTTGACAACAGATTTACTCAAGTTCACCTGGAAATCTGTCAAAGGAAGAAAAGGTTCATTTAAAACTGACTATAAACGATTAAAGCAGTTCGAAGATGTTAAACATTTGCAACTAAATAAATATAAATCATGAAGTAAACTGTTACCTGTGACAGACACAGTGACTCCAGGTTGACCAGTATATCTCCCATGTTCTATGTTTGTTATAAACCTGAACTTGTAGACAGCCGAGTCACTGAGTCTCAGGTCTCTGATTGTCAGAGAGCATTGATGGTTTTCACAGCGATAATCCACACGACCTGAATAATCCGGGTCTGTTCTCAGATCCACATAAACATTATTACTCGCTTTAACAAACCACAATGTTTTCTGAACCTCGGTAACAGGGTTTGTTGTGGACGGGTGTGTGTAGGTGCAGTTAATGGTCACTGTTGATCCTTTTACAGCACAGATGTTAGTAGACGTGTAAGTCACCCACCAACCATCCTGGGTCTGTACCACTGTAACAGAGGAACATCAGTCAAAAATATACATAAATTAAAAACAAAAAAGTATCAAAATCTAAAACTATAAATTACAATAAAATTGTTCAATTCAATTCAACTTTATTTATATAGCGACACTTCAAAACAAAGTCATCTCCAGGCTCTTTACATAATAAAGTCGGGACTATACAGACATTTAGAGAAAAGACAGATGTCAGCAGGCTTCTGTCCAAACACATTTTGTACATCTGTCATGATAAATCACTCATGATCATTTTCATTTTACAGGAAACTCAGTGACATATAAGGGAAAAGCTGCTCGCAGTGTAAATTTAAATCTACAGTACCTGAAACAGCCAGAAGGACGACGACAAATCCACTCGCTGCTGCTGTGAAACTCATATCTGTTCCTCTCGTAAACACAGAGGCAAAAAACTAATGTGAACTAAAGTAATAATGATTTACTCAACTACTTGCACCTATAGCAGAAAAAGAACTTCCTGGTCTGAAGGCAGAAGACAGAAGTCAAGTTGTTAAAAATACACTCAGCTTTCTTCCTCTTCACGTGATTTATATGCAGCAGAGAATCCAGGAAATCAAGCAGTAACTTTTCGGCTGCAAGAACTTTAGCAAACAAACAAACTAAGACTTTGAGATTAAATCACTAAGTTGTTTCTGAAATGGACACAAAAACCTTCTATGTCCCAGAAAGAACAGAGAATGTAAGAGGTCGACTATAGACATTTCTCACAGCAGTTTTAAGGACAGAGTCTGTGTCCCAGTGCATCACTTCACTGAACATCCTGTGTGAGAATTAATGAGTCACAATTTTTTAAATTAAAGTAATTTTGGCTGATTCAATTGTAAAAGCCTTAAAATTTACCACGTAGACTTACAGTATGTGGGAAAGCAAGAAAGCTGAAAATAAATTCCCTCATAGCTGCTCACGTTGTTTCTATAGACAGATATTTTATTAATCCCCAGAGGGAAATTTTTGCATTGCAGTAGCTGTTACACATAAAAACACACTATATGTATATTGGACGTATGTCACAGATGTTGCAGTTATGTTATGATGATGGCCTGTCTCCTGACACTGCAGGGAGTCATTGTACTGACTGACGGCTGGTGGCAGGAACGACTTCCTGTTACTGTTCTTTGTCACCGTGGAGCTGAAGGAGCCTCCTGCTTTAGCTGCTCCGCTGTTTGAGCAGCAGCTCGTGGAGACGATGTGAGCTGTTCTCCACCACGTTTAACAGTTTGTGCCGTAAACAGCCACAGAGTCGTAGCACATTTGTAGCTACAGTAAAGTGCAGAAAAGCTTTTTCATGTCATGTTGTTAAAGATACTGTTAGAGTAAATATGATTTACTCACTGGTTTATTATTTTATTATTATGATGTTACGCCACTTATAAGGCTGATTTATTGTTTCTTACTTATTGTCATTATGAAAAAAAAAAAAAAAATATATATATATATATATATATATAGACATATATAGACATATATGTGTTTAATGTTTTAATCCTGTCATGTATGCACACCGCTGAAGCTGCGCCCTGGACCAGACATAGAAACATAAAGAGGTTTGGACAATGAACATGGACAATGATGTCTCTTCAGAAAGAAAGGCCCATGTCTGAATGTGTTTCCCAGCTGAACACAGAGTATTTGGTTCCCTTCACTTCTCTTTAAACCATCTATCCTCTACCCGCAGGTAAGTTACTGTACTTACCTGCAGCCTGCCACTCATCCCTGGTTCTCCAGTATCTTGTTCCCCTCTACTCACCTGGTCATCCCCCATCTCACCTCTCTCTTTGTCCCTCTATTTTCTGATCCCCCTGATCCACTAACCAGACTCACTCGCCTTTTTATCACAGTTGTCATTTAGTGCTGGTGTCAAACATTCTCAACCTTCCTCCTGTGTCCTGTATTTCTGGGTCCATTACCAAAACCTTGACAGAGGATTCTATCTTCGAATACAGAACCTTCACATTCTTCACATTCTGGACAGAGAAGCCAGACAATTTGATGAAGAGGTTAAGGATCATTCCACCTGAGCATCACCACCTCCCAACAGAGGCAATGGGTAAGAGACACTCACAAAGGAGTTCTTTGGTTCAACCTTTGACAGACATGACGACAGCCCACAGGTGACCATGAAACTGTCAAGTTTTTATTCATCTGTCATTTCAAGCCAGTTATTTACAACCAACGTAACCTTTAGGATAAGGTCAAAGTGCAAGACCTGCATGACTGAGATAAGAGATAAAAGAGCAGGTTAATATACGAAGGCTCTCACATGTGATTTGTCGCCATTCAGAAATGTTCATGCCTGCACATAGTTAACATTTAAACGTCTAAACTCCTAAACCATTATGCATTTTCACACAGATTTTTTCTCCAGAATTCTTTTCAAAAAGATCAAGAGATTCTGTTAATATGGTATGAAATAATTGAATTAATATCATCATATTCCAACAATGGTTGTGACTATAGAAACAGGAAAATGCTTTAAAGAATGAATTCAGTTACTTTTAGTTTGGTGATGTTACTGTGTGAGGAGCTGATCAACTCTGGGCTGTTAAACTCCTAACAGTTAAATCTGACAGCAGCATATTCAGCCACTTCCTCTTCCTCCTTGTGTCTGTGAGGCCGAGCTGATCTGATGTTGGAATAAACAGAATCTGTCTGTGTGTTGCAGAATTGGACGCTGGCGTATTGAAGGTTTTCCTGCTCCTGTGGTTGTAGACGCTGCAAAGACAAAAGTGCTTCAGCTACACACCTGACATGTGGTAAAATGAGAGGTCTGTCCTGGAAAGACCAGCAGCTGCAGAAATGATGGACCAAGTATCACTGATGTCAACACAAGAACCTTTTAGTCAGTTGAGTTAGTCGACATGCCCTGAAAATCGTGTCTGTGCTGATCTTCAGGGTTTAACTTCTCACTGTGGTGTCCAGGTGCACGAGTCCAGGACGCTCATCTGTCTGCAGGCAGGTTCCTTTCCTGTAAAGACTAACTAGTTTTTGCTGACCCCTGGTGGTTTGTCGTCTAACTTTGCTGCCTCTCAGACCTCATGAAGCCACTATTGGATGATTTTACTGCTTCATTGAAGCACATTTAGGACCAAAGCCAAACACACTGATCAGTGATTGTGGGTGTGGACAGAGGTGAAACAGGAAGCTGAATTGAAGAAGTCTCACCTGTTCCCTGTTGTCTGGTCCCTCTTCAGGCTCAGATGATTCCTTAGGTTTCTTCTTTTTCCTGGTTAAAAACAGACTGATTGTTTGAATCCTCACAAACAGACTTTCAATGATTTAGTGAAACTAAGCTGCTCACCTAATCCATAAGAAGACACAGAGGACAAGGACAAGTAGGAGAAGAGCAGTGGTTCCTCCAGCTGCTGCTGATTTCCAGGATCCTGGGGAACAATCCAGAGAACAGTGACAGTTCATGTGAGTGTTACAGCCTGTTTGGACCCAAAGACTGATTTATAGCAGGAACAAAACCTGTCCAGGCCTATGGTGCATGTGCCTGCAACATCACTGCTTTGCTGTCTGCTTTACTAGCTCCCCGGGTGCCAACTGTGGCAGCTCACTGCTCACCCCAGAGAGATGGGTCAAATTTCAATGTAACATGTATGTGCAAATGTATATGTGATTGAAGTGACGAATAAAGGTTTTTGTTCTTCTTCGTCACTTTTCCATAGATACTCATGAAGACGCCATGAAAAGGTCTTAATTTTCTGTGTCGTGTGTGTTTAAACACAGAAGCAAAACCCCCAAATAAACTTCTGGGACCACATTTTTGTATATTTTAACAGCGTGACAGAAAACATGTAAACATTAATTTAAAAACCCTATAAGCCTTTCATCAGATAAAAATTATTAAAAAAATGTTCTGCACCTAATATCAATATGTAAACTTCCGCCTTTGTCTGAGGTCATCCTTCCTGGATCGTGGTCTCAACTTTTCTAGTAACAGATAAAATCTCACGTAATTTAAACACAATCTATTTATTTCACTTTTAAAGCTTCTTAAAGTTTCCCCTGGTAACAATATTTCTACCCTCAAAAAACACATGGTATGATTTTTTTTTTATTATTCTGTGTAACTGTAAAACAATAACGTCAATAAAAATGGTTTGATACGTGACAGTTAATTAAATTACATTTTCACACATAATGTTGCATTTTCATGAAATGTGTTGTGCAAAACTCAATGCAATTAATTACCTGTAAGAACAACCAAACATATTGTGGAGGTCTGACGTCCTATCGTGTTCTGGGCTTCACAGTAATAATTCCCACTGTGTTCAGGTCTGAAGTCAGTGATGGTGAAGATCTGTCCTGAAGCTTTTGGTGAGTCTTCATTCTCCTTGTACCAGGTATAATTAGCTGCTGGGTTAGACTCACTGCTACAGGTCAGAGTCACTGAACTACCCTCCACTATCTCAGCAGAGGGACTCGCTGACACTGAGGGAACCTTTGGAGGGTCTGGAGGAGATGATTTAATATATATTCAATGTCAAGTTGTGAAGAAAAAAAACCTAAAAAGTTCAAATTCATAATCTGTTGTTTTACTATCCTACATTTAACTCACATTTCACATTAATGAAGATGTCCTCAGATGTCGTCCTCCCCAGCTCATTCTCAGCTGTACAGTAATACTGTCCAGAGTCAGAGGACTGGATGGATCTGAAGACAAGCTGTGGTTCTTTGTTTATCTCTGTTTGGTTCTCTTTGTACCAGGTATAATTAGCTGCTGGGTTAGAATCACTGCTACAGGTCAGAGTCACTGAACTGCCCTCGTCAATTTCAATGGATGGACTCACGGACACTGAGGGAACCTTTGGAGGATCTTAAGGAGATGATTTCATACATAATCAGTGTCAAGTTGCAAAGAAGAAAAACCTAAAAGGTTCAAATTTATAATCTTTCATAGTCAACCATAATCTAATTCATACTCTATGCATTTGTTACTTCTAGATTGGACTACTGTAATTCTCTACTGTCAGTCCCCAGTAACTCTCTAAAAAGCCTCCAATTAACCCAAAATGCTGCAGCAAGATTACTGACTGGGATTGGTAAGAGAGATCATATTTCACCTTCATTAGCTTCTCTCCATTGGCTTCCCATTAAATGTAGGATAGAATTTAAAACCCTTATTCTTACCTATAAAGCTCCATCCTACCTTAAAAATCTCCTAGTACCTGATCATCCTAATAGACCACTTCGATCTCAGAGTTCAGGCCTACTTGTGGTTCCTAGAATTGAAGGCAGAGCTTTTAGCTATCAAGCTCCTCTCCTGTGGAACAAGCTCCCAGTTCAGATTCGGGAAGCAGACACAAAACCTTGTAGCTATTTCTAGTCCCGCTGCTCTAGGCTCAGACTTCTGGGGGACCAACACCTGATGCACTGAGACACTTTCCTCCTCTCAGCCCACATTTATATGTCACCACTGTAGGACATTAACTCTGTGTCGTCTTTCTTTCGTAGTTGTGTCTCTTCCTTTCTGTCTCCCTCTGTCTGTCCCTGTCTTCATGTGTCCTCGGCTTTGGAGCTACTGATCCTACCAACGTGCCGAATGTTTTCCACTCAGCTTAACCGGTCAAAGCAGACTGACGTCCGCCCACTTTGAGCCTGGTTCTGCAGGAGGTTTCTACCGATAAAGGGAGTTTTTCCTCTCCACTGTTGCCTGTAGCTGTCATAGTCTGTGTGTTTTTCTGTTCTTGTTGTGGTTTTTTGGATGCTTCTCTAACTCGGTTTCTCTCTGTGCAGGTCAGCAGCTCCCTCTCCCGGTTTGGCCTCACCTGTAGCCAGTGCCATCAGTGGGGTGCACAGCTGCCTGCACTTGGGACTGATTAGAGCAGACCTTTAAAACCTGTTCCATACAGGCACTCGGTGTTGGTGCGTCGTGTATGCTGTGTCTGTTCCTGTCTGTCCCCTCACCTACTGAGAAGCTGGTGTTTGGGACTGTGTAACTCTGGTTCGTCGGTCCTGGTTTTTTGCTCTGTCTTTTGTAGCTAGTACTTATCGGTTTAGGCGCTCTTCCTTTTGAGGAGTTGGTTTTTGTTGTGCCTTTGCTTTGGGGAGTTCTGTGTTTTCCCGTGTTTTCGTGTACATTAAACTTGTTTTTTTTCATCCACCACCTCCGCCTGCGTATGTGTTTCTGCTCTTGGGTCGCTATTTAGCAAACCGTCACATTACGCACCAACCATGTCCGACCCAGCAGAACCTCGTCAGCCTTGCGACGTTCCGCTACCACAGGTGGATTCGGTTGCGGAACTTAGAGACCAACTCCAGTTTTGTTTGTCTTGTATACAGTCTCTCCATAGCCGCGTCGTGCATTTGGAACAGGCGTCTGCCCCCTCTCCCTCGCGTATTAATCTGGGGCAGCCAGAGCCTTTTGACGGTTCTGCTAAGGAATGTCGCCCGTTCCTGTCTGCCTGCAGACTTCAATTTGAGCTAAATTCCCGGGATTTTCCGTCCGAACGTAGTAAGGTTGCATACGTACTCAGCTTATTAAGGGGCAGAGCTAAACACTGGGGCCTTGCTGAGTGGGAACGTAGAGCTGCTCACTGTCAGTCGTTTTCGGAGTTTTCTACACAGTTGGTCAGTGTTTTTGATCCTGTGGCTCCCCCACCGCACAGCTGCCTCACAGCTGCTTAGACTGTCCCAGGACACACACTCGGTCTCTGATTACGCCATCCGGTTTCGTACGCTGGCTGCCAGCAGCCGGTGGACTGGGGACGCGTTATCAGATGCTTTTATGAGGGCTTATCTGGAGCAGTTAAGGATGAATTGGCTGGCCGGGAGCTTCCTGAGGATTTGGAGGATCTCATTGAGCTCGCTTCACGGATCGACCGGCGTATTAGGGACCGAGCCCGGGAACGCCACATCAGCAGAGCTGCGGGTGTCGTTCTCCGCCACCACCAACTGGACTCAGCAGTGAGCCTTCCTCCTCTCCGGAACCCATGCAGCTGGGCACGGGCAAACTGTTTGCAGCTGAGCGGCGGAGACGCGTGGGTGAGGGCCTCTGTCTGTATTGTGGAGAGCCAGGGCACCTGCTGAGGACCTGCCCGGCAAAAGCCGAGGCTCGCCAGTGAAGGGGTACCTGGCGAGCCGTGCGTCCATTTTTAAGTCCCCTCAAGACCCCAACTAGGCTCCTTGTCTCCTACCAACAGCGCAGGGGTGAGTTTCTTGCTCTTATTGACTCTGGGTCGGATGGGAGTTTATGTCTCTGGAGGTAGTGCAGAAACTGAACATTCCTACTGTGAGCATCAATCCTCCCCTAGCAGTCTCTGCGATTAATGGCTCCATCATTCACAGAATTACTGCTCGCACAGCCGAGGTTCGTATTACTCTGTCAGGGAACCACACTGAGACTGCCTCTTTTACGTGGTTGATTCTGTGCATCCTCCTATCATTCTGGGCTATCCGTGGTTGTGCAGACATTCCCCCACATAGATTGGACCTCGGGAGGGTGCTCTCCTGGAGTCCATATTGTTTGTTGAACTGTTTAAATGCAGCTGTTGTGCGTACTCCCTTGTCTAAGTCTCTTCCAACTCCTCCGGACCTCAGTAAAATACCTGCAGAATATCATGATCTGGGAGCAGTCTTCAGTAAGGCCAGGGCTCAGTCGTTACCACCTCATCGTCCCTACGACTGCGCCATTGACCTCCTCCCTGGATCACAACCTCCCAGGGGTCACCTCTACCCCCTCTCTGGACCTGAGCGTGAGGCAATGGAACGCTATCTCCATGAAGGGCTGGGGGCAGGTATAATCCGGCCATCCTCATCTCCTGCAGGTGCTGGCTTCTTCTTTGTGAGTAAGAAGGATGGAGGGCTCCGGCCTTGTATTGACTATAGGGGGTTAAACAAGATCACTGTAAGGAACACTTACCCCCTACCCCTCTTACATAGTGCTTTTGATTTGTTGAAGGGGGCTAATATTTTTACTAAGCTGGATCTTCGCAGTGCCTACCACCTGGTGCGCATCAGAGAGGGAGATGAATGGAAGACTGCTTTTAACACTCACAGCGGGCATTTTGAGTATCTGGTGATGCCTTTTGGCCTCACAAACGCCCCCGCCGTCTTTCAGAACTTAATTAATGATATACTGAAAGACATGATAAATCGTTTTGTGTTCGTTTATTTGGACGATATTCTCATTTTTTCTCCAGACCCGGTGAGCCATGTGCAGCACGTCAGAGTCGTCCTGCAGCGACTCCTGGAGAACCAACTTTACGTCAAGGCTGAGAAGTGTGAATTTCATACCACCCAGACCACATTTCTTGGTTTTGTCATTTCTCCAGGGGCCATCTCTATGGACCAGGGCAAGGTCAGAGCGGTTCTCGAGTGGCCCGTCCCTGTCGGACGCAAACAGCTCCAGCGCTTCCTCGGCTTTGCCAATTTTTATCGGCGCTTCATACGGGGCTACAGTGGCGTGGCTGCACCGCTACATAGACTCACCTCCACTAAGGTACCTTTTGTTTGGGGGGAGAGTGTGGATAAGGCATTTTCTGTGCTGAACGACGCTTCTCTGCCGCCCCCATCCTGGTGCAGCCTGACCCCTCCAAACAATTTATAGTGGAGGTAGATGCGTCAGACTCGGGGTAGGGGCGGTGTTATCTCAAAGGGCGTTCGATAACAAGGTTCACCCCTGTGCATACTTCTCCCAAGCTCTCTCCTGCGGAGAGTAATTATGACATAGGGAACAGAGAGCTTTTAGCAGTCAAATTGGCTCTGGAGGAGTGGCGCCACTGGCTGGAGGGAGCAAAACTTCCTTTCCTTGTTTGGACAGACCACAAGAACCTCGAATATATAAAGTCTGCTAAGAGACTTAACCCTCGCCAGGCTAGGTGGGCCCTATTTTTTTCGACAGGTTCAAATTCTCCTGTCCTACCGCCCTGGGGCCAAGAATGTGAAGCCGGATGCGCTCTCCCGGCAGCACCAACGAGAAGAAGTTGCCGGGAGGAGTCAACTATTTTACCAGCCACCCTTGTGGTGGGAGCCACTCGCTGGGCACTGGAGCGTAAGGTCAAGGCAAGTTTGAATACCTACCCTTCTCCCCCTTCTGGCTGTCCCACTGGTTGTCTGTTCGTGCCTTCCCATTTACGCCCACAGGTCCTGAAATGGGGGCACTCTTCACGCCTGGCTTGTCATCCCGGAGCTACACGCACTCGTTCCTCGTGGCCCAACGGTTCTGGTGGCCCACAGTTGTCCAGGATGTTAAGACCTTTGTAGCAGCCTGTCCAGTCTGTGCCCGGGTGAAGATGCCACGGAGACCCCCTGCAGGTTTCTTACTCCCTTTGCCTGTGCCATCCCGGCCGTGGTCCCACGTGGCCATGGACTTCATCACTGGACTCCCTTGTTCCCAAGGTAAAACAGTTATCTTAACTATCATAGATAGGTTTTCCAAGCTGGCTCATGCTGTCGCCCTGCCCAAGCTCCCCTCAGCCAAGGAGCTGGCTCTGATCCTGTCTGAACATTTATTTCGTCTACATGGGCTCCCAGTGAACATTGTGTCGGATCGGGGTCCACAGTTTGTGGCCAACTTTTGGAGAGAGTTCTGTAGGCTTTTGGGGGTCAGTGTGAGTTTGAGCTCTGGTTTCCACCCTCAGACCAATGGCCAGGTGGAGAGATTCAACCAGGACCTTGAGACCACCCTACGAGCCTTGTGCTATAAAAGTCCTGGCACCTGGACCTCCCAACTAGCGTGGGCTGAGTATGCCCATAACTCCCTTGTCACCTCATCTGGCTATTCTCCCTTCCAGGCTGCATACGGCTACCAACCCCCCCTCTTCCCTCCCCAGGAGAGGGTGGCAGCCTCCTCCGAGCCTGCAGCGTTTGTTCGCCGTTGCCAGCGCACATGGAGGGTTTTCCGCTCTACCCTACTGAGGTGCCGGGAGAGGATCCGGCTGTCCGCCAATAAACGTCGTTCTCCTGCCCCTGAGTACCAGGTGGGTGACAAGGTCTGGCTATCCTCACGGGACGTGCCCCTCAAAGGAGGGGAGAGGAAGCTGCAGCCCCGCTTTCTTGGTCCTTTTCCGTTACCCGGATCCTCAACCCTGTAGCTGTGGAGTTGAGGATTCCTGCCTCCCTGCGCATACACCCTGTTTTCCATGTATCCAAGTTAAAGCCTGTCCGGCAGTGTCCACTTCAGCCTGCTCTGTGTGACCCTCCTCCTGCACGGATTGTGGATGGGGGACCAGCTCACACCGTCAACCGCCTCCTCGCATCTAGAAGGAGGGGCCGAGGAGTGCAGTACCTGGTCGATTGGGAGGGCTACGGTCCTGAGGAATGCCAATGGGTCCCCGAACACCACGTCCTGGATAAGGAGTTGCTTGCACAGTTCCACCAGGATCACCCTGACCAGCCCCGTCGCCCGTCTAGAAGCCGGTCATAGAGAGGGGGGTTATGTCATAGTCTGTGTGTTTTTCTGTTCTTGTTGTGGTTTTTTGGATGCTTCTCTAACTCGGTTTCTCTCTGTGCAGGTCAGCAGCTCCCTCTCCCGGTTTGGCCTCACCTGTAGCCAGTGCCATCAGTGGGGTGCACAGCTGCCTGCACTTGGGACTGATTAGAGCAGACCTTTAAAACCTGTTCCATACAGGCACTCGGTGTTGGTGCGTCGTGTATGCTGTGTCTGTTCCTGTCTGTCCCCTCACCTACTGAGAAGCTGGTGTTTGGGACTGTGTAACTCTGGTTCGTCGGTCCTGGTTTTTTGCTCTGTCTTTTGTAGCTAGTACTTATCGGTTTAGGCGCTCTTCCTTTTGAGGAGTTGGTTTTTGTTGTGCCTTTGCTTTGGGGAGTTCTGTGTTTTCCCGTGTTTTCGTGTACATTAAACTTGTTTTTTTTCATCCACCACCTCCGCCTGCGTATGTGTTTCTGCTCTTGGGTCGCTATTTAGCAAACCGTCACAGTAGCTGCTCAAGGGGGATTTGTTGGGTTTTCTCTAAATGTCTGTATAATCTTGACTTTATTCTGTGGCTTTAGATGACTTTGTTGTAAATTGGAGCTATATAAATAAAGTTGAATTGACTTGAAAAATGTATTGATGTCCAATGACTTGAACAAATTTGAAAATTTTTAATATTAAAATTTAAAACATCCACTTGTTTAGTTACATTGAATTACAACTGGACATTTCTAAACTCACACACTGGAGGAGAAGGACAATCTTCATGTTCCTTTAAAGCACAGCAGATGTTGTCTCCAGGATTAATCCGGAATTTATAAGATGCAGTTTCCATCTTGTTGATTCTCTGTCCATTGCTGAACCAAACAAATGGAAGACGACCAGTTGGACTCTCACTGCTGAGACACTTCAACTCGGCCTCGGTGTAAAACTGGTGGACTGTTGATCTGATCACCTGCACCTGCAGAGCTGGATGTAGAGGAACAAAGGAGGAAGAACAAAGTGTAAATCAGTTTACAGAAAAACTACAGATCAAATTACACATCAACAGTGTCTGTGATGAAGATAAAACATTTTACACTAACTATTCACATTCTTTACTTATCAACTGATTTGTTTTACATTTTACTTAGTGTCATTACCTGTGACAGTCAGAGTTGTACCAGGTAAACTGCTCGTCTATTCAAAGTCCCGTGATTTGAATGTGAAGTGATACTGGGCTGAATCTGTCTCTCTTAGGTCAGTGATTGTCAGAGTGGAGCGTCCTGTCTCTGTGTGAGAGACCTGGACACGACCTGAATACTGGGAGTCTTTCCTAAGATCCTCAGGCTGTGAGGGATTCTGCCACTGATGACGACGGTCAGACCGGAACCAGAACTTAGAGGTTATATTTTCATAACTGTTGTAGGTACATGAAATATCCACTGATGAACCTTTGAAGACACAGATTCTTCTGTCATTGTAAATCACTGTGTTGCAGGTTTGTTCTTTTTCTCCACCTGAAAGATAAAACATGTGAAAACCGTCTTGTTACAGCTACAGTGATTCTCAGCAGTTGTGCTGTTGTCGACTTACTGACAGATATGATGCTCCTGTACAGCTCAATGCAAACACATGGTGTTAATGTCGAAAAAGACACAGTCACGAGTCAGTGCAGCAGGTTCAATGTGGAAAACTGTGAATTAACTCACACACTGAGAAAGAGGGGAAGTCCTCACGTCCTTTAACAGCACAGGTATAACTGTCTGTTGGACTGAGTTTGTCCGGATATAAAGACGTTTGTCCCTGAGTTTTCTGTCCATTCTTGTACCAGATGTAGGAAGGATGATCAGGTCGACCACAACTGATGTGACATGCTAACTGTGTCATAGAAGGAAACCGGTTGATCTGTAGAGCTGGAATATTAAAGAAGGAAAAAAACATGTAAATGTCCTAAATCCACACGTTCAACATGCACGTTTATTTTATTGTTCCTCAAAGACAAAATCTAATTAACTGACATAAAAATTAAAATCACTTCCTATTAAATGACAGGTGAGTTACTATTTCATAATTAAATTGTTTAAAAAATCCCATACATTTTAAAAACTGTTACCTTTGACAGTGAAAGTGACTCCAGGTTCACCAGTGTATCTCCCTCCTTGATGGTTTGTGATGAATATGAAATAATAAACATCTGAGTCGCTCTGTCTCACGTCTGTTATTTTTAGACTGCAGTTGTTCTCATCGCAGGAAAACTGCAGACGACCTGCAAACACTGTCGATATTCTCAGATCCACATATTTATAGTCATTGACTTTAGTAAACCAGAATGTGTCTTCAACTGTAGTAACAGCGTCTCCTGTCCTGGATGGGTATGTGTATGTACAGTGTATGTCCACTGTTGATCCTTCGAGGACACAGATCTCAGTAGGAGAGTAAGTCACTCCCCAGTTATTCTCACCATGTGTCACTGTAACACAGAGAACAACAGAAACAACGACCTCAGTTAAAAAACTGTTTGTTAGAAATTGTATCATAGCACCAACAATAACAACTGATGACTATTAATCTTAGCAGAAATGTTGATGTAGACAAATGACTGTACAGTGTTTTTTTCTGTCCAACCCACTGATGATTGGTGATAGTATCTATGATTGTTAAATTCAAGCTGTTCTCGTTCTGACTCCTGTTAAAATAATTCAGAAATTGAAAACACAGAAATTTACATTTAGCAGACGCTTTTATCCAAAGCGACTTACAGAGTAATTTGGTACATACATACACAGTGGTGTAGGCTGCCACGCAGGGTGCTCATCACCACTGGGAGCAACTAGGGGTTCAGTGTCTTGCCCAAGGACACTTTGACATGTAGCAAGCAGGTATCTAACCACTGACCCTGTGGTCCACGGATGACTTGCCTTGCCAAATGAGCTACAGCCGCCCCAATTCTTGATGAATTGTACGTTGTTATTTTGGGACATGATTAACAAAGTCCTGATTTCAACGTCTGTTCAGATTTCTATATGCAGTGCAAAAGAAAAGTGGAAGCAAAGCTGCTGATTTTAGTTTAACTTAGTGTGAACTGATGCAGAACAACATCCAGTCTGTCAGTGTTTCTGACCAGGGTAAGAGGACGGATAGAAGTGATCAGACTCTATGAGCTTTTCTTGCTTCGTTTCCTCTCTGCTCACTCTGTGGTGAAGCTGCTGCTGAGTTAAGTGTGAAAATGAGAAAGAAACAAACTGTTTCTCTAAAGAAAAAGAACCTGTCGTCCTGTAAAACGGTTTTGTGGTGCAGATGCAAGTTGAGCCGATATGTGATGACACTAAACACTGACTTCACAGTGATAGAAGTTCTGTAGCTACGGAGACAGAACAAAACTGTCACAGTATCCAGAACTTCTGACACCAGAGTCGGTCTCTGAACAACACGATGAACCTTCACACAGTTTGTAGCTAATGAATGAATGTGAATGGAACCTTTAAAACAGACAGAGGAATGACTCCGAGCTCAGCGATGATGCCTGATTATACATATACAAATATATAATGAAGCTTCACTGCTAGAGGACAGTGAAAAATTTGTGTCATGGTGTCACAAAAGGAGGCTAAAGGCAAATCACCCTGCAGTTGTCCCGACAGATGAAGTCTCAGTGTCCACTAAGAAAAAAGCAATTGGTTTCCAAAAAGACACGTGGTCTGTTCTGGGGAACATGCTGTGTGACTTCCATAAAACCATTCAGACAAATTTGACAAATTCTTATGAGGAAAAGGGAACTTTCATATCTATTTATTTATTTATCTTTAAGAATTTATGTGTGGGAAATCTTGTTTTATCATTGTTGGATATGGCTTAGAAGTGATTATAAGATGAAAAAATAGAGATGAAGTGTTTCTGTAGACACAAAGACTTTGCACAACTCACAGTTTGAATACTGACATGCTGTGGAGGGACATGAGGTGAAGAACCTTCACTACACACTGACACAGACATAGAACAGAACAGGAAGGAGGCACGTGCTCTTAAATAAAGGGAAAAAAGAAGCTGCTTTTGGTGGAATAAGTTCAGAAATCGTCACAAACAGTGTTGATCCTAGAGTCTGTTGGGGCCCCAGCCAAAAATGTACGTATCATAAACCAGCTATGGTTATGAAATGGAAACCCCAGTAAAATACACAGCACAATAACTTACAGTAACCCAACATAGTGACTCATAGTACACTATAATATAGACTTATTTGCATTTACATGTCATACCAGCATACAGAGCTTGACGGTGAGCTTAGTCGGACACCGCACGCCACTGTCTGTGACGACACACAGCTGATTATTAGCAGCCTGCTACAGTCGCTAAGCTAACAAGTTGACTTTCAGCGACTTCATCAAAGCTGGACACATTAGCCTGCTCTGCTAACTTTGGACCGCTAAGTTATCCAATGTCTGTGATCGCTCATTCAGCAGAGGTGTGGGTTGGGTTGAGTCATTTCCCCTGGAACCTGTGTAACAGAGCGGCAGGATATTGTTGGCTGGGGTCACCCGTCCCAAAACACCTTGTGTTCATGTGAGTAATAACTGATATCGTGGTGAATCTACAATGTTTCCTCTTTCAGTGCTTCATCAAAGCTGGACACATTAGCCTGCTCCGCTAACTTAGTACTCGGGCGACTGGAGACAGCACAAATCATTCTGGCTCAGAGTCAGATGTTGCTGTGCATGCAGACATAACCACATCTGATCATTACTGGTTGTTTTCAGGTGGTTACACACATTCTTCACTAAACACAAACACCCTGAAAATTGCTTCTAATTTATGATGAGTAAATGCACAATGTTGGTCAAACTGTATATACTCAGTGCAAATGTTGTAAATGTGCTTTGTTTAATGGATTTGTTGGACTGAGGAGACGTCACATAGCCTGAAGGTGAAGAATTGAAAATAATTCTTATTTCTGTTCACTCTGTGTCAAGTTGCTGCACAGTTAAGTGTTAAAACCACAAAGAATTAAATTGAGGTGAGAAAAATTTTGCACAGCAGATTCTCTTTACTGCACAGAGCAAAGCAACATAAGATCCAAAATGTCCTAAATCCAACTCCAACGCAGCTGGTGTTAAATGGTACTTTGTTAGTTATATTGTTTTTGAAATTATTTAATCTGCGTGTGTGTATCTGCATTTGAGCTGTTCTTCCTGTCGCCTCATTCATCCCCAAATAGACACATAGTGCAGTTATTGGTCAAACAAACATTCATGTACAATAGAAATTAAAGTGATACACCAATATGTTGCATATTTGAAATCATTTACATATGAATATCTTTTACACTATTTCGGCGATGTTCGATATTCACTCAGCTCTTAGTCACTCATTTTCAAATACAGCATAAAACTATGACTTTCCTTGTACATTTACAAATGCTGCAGTTTCTTCCACTCAGTGAATGTAAATGTAGATGTACAGTACCTGACAGAGAGAGAAGGAAGACGACTAATCCACTCGCTGCTGCTGTGAAACTCATAGCTGCTCCTCTCATGTGTCTGTGCGACTCTAGAGACGATGGAACAAGTTAGAGACAGGAAGTACATCAGTCACATCACTAGAAAAAAAAAGATACTCGCATTACTTAAAGAAACTGGTTGAAACACGTAGTTCCTGTGTCACCAGTAGGTAGAAGATACAAATCAGAAAGTTAAAAACCAGCAAATACCTTTAATGTTCAGATTTTAAATTTGACTGACTAGACAAAAACATTCGACCTTCTTAATACAATCTGAGAGAGAGAGACGGTGGTAAAGACAAACTGTTGCCACTTTGGTGGAGCTTTGCTTTTTGACAAATGAAAACTGTTCAAACTGCAACGACACAGACACAGAATGTGTTGATGCTGTAGCACAAGTGTAAAGTCTGGAAAAAACTTTATCGTTTGACGCTGCTTATGAATCACATGCTGTAGGTGTGCTGACCTCACACGGGTGTTTTTTACCTCTTTCTCTTGCTCATGTTCCCAAGTCCTAGTGGAAATGCAGAACTCTGAAAATCTCTTAGCGTGAAGCAGTTAAAATCAACTGGTTGGATTTGGTTTATGATGTTGTAGTAACATGACTTATGGATATGATGTTAATATGGGGCAGCTGTAGATCAGCTGGTAGAGCAGTCGTTCACAGGGTCGGTGGTTTGACTCCAAGTCCTCCTGGCTGCAAGTGTCCCTGGGCAAGACACTGAACCCCACAGTTGATTCCAGTGTCTGCTACTTACTGCTAAGACGCTTTGGAGAAAAGCGTCTGCTAAATGACTTTAAAGTGTAATTATCATGTGATTTTTGATAACAGGCCTTGCAGCAGAGCATCACACTAATGTAGCAAACATACATATTATCAGTGATTTATCCTCGTGAGACAGATATAGATCAGTTATAAGACGATCACTTTGTCAAAACCAGCCAATCGTTGATTAACCAGAACAAACGAATCAATCATATATGTAGAAACGTGATTCTTGACCTCTGTCACCAAAGTCCCAAAGAGGGTCTCTAAAGTTTCCCAGGGGCTGAAGCTGGGCCAGAGAGTTCCGGAACTTTGTGGGAACCAATGTCAAGAAGCGTCCTTCATCGTCTGGGCAACCAGAGTATGTAGTTTACAGCAAACTTTGGCAGGATGGTGAAGCTGTGGAGCGACGTCCTCAGGATGTCCGAATATAACCACAACCAAATACAAGAATTGGTCACGATGTAATTTCAGGATTAAAACTGATTAGAGCTGCGGATCTTATAAAAATGTAATTATTTGAACTAATATCAAAAGTCGCTTCAGTCTGTTACTTGAGCAAATATTAATTTAATTTGGTTTTAATAAACAAAAAAATCTTGAGTTCACTCGCTGTATTTCAATGTTACTAATTTAAAAAAGGAAAATTATTAGACTGACACAAAGATGACGTGGTGACTCACGATCTGCCTGAGCTTTTCCTGAGTTCGAATTCACTGATGGACTTTTCTGATGCTTTGAAGCTGATGGACATGTATCGTTTTTCACGCCTTTGGGAGAAAACACCTAGTTTTCCTTATCTAGAAGATACATATTTTGCATATGCATTAGGCTGATTTTCTAGTCTCCATATGCTCAAGAAGTTAAATAAGTAACAGAATCATATCAAAGCAGCATATCAACATAACCCCAATTCCAAAAAAGTTTGGACAGTGTGTAAAACGTAAATAAAAATAGAATGCAACGATTTTCAAACCTCATCAACCCACATTTTATCCCCATTAGAACATAAACATCATCAGATCTTGAACCTGAGATATTTGACTATTTCATAGAAAATATTAGCTAATTTTGAATTTGACAGCAGCAACAGCTCAAACCTGTTGGAAGAGGCTGATGTTTAACATGTGCAGCATCCACTCGTTAACAACTGTCTGTGAACATCTAGGAAGTGACGGGAGCATCTGCTGGAGTTTTTACATGAATTACACGCACGATGAACCAGATGCCGTTAGAGAAGCTAGACGAACTTCAAAAAAGACCCTTTTATATCTGAGCATAAATCACTAAACTGTTTTCATAAAAGACACAAAGATGTTTTATGTCCCAAAGAAAGAACAGTGAATGTAAGAAGTCGACTATGAGCTTTTCTCACAGCAGTTTTAAGGACAGGCTCTGTGTCCCAGTGCATAACTTTACTGAACAAATCTACATCCTATGTGGGATTAAACTGATCACTACTTTAAATATTAAACTCATTTCTGTCTGCTACAAGTGTAAATAAATAAACATTTACGATGTAGACTTACAAACATAACAAAAAAATGTAAAATACTTCAGAAAAAATGGTCTCAAAAGGCAGTACAATGAGCTTCAAAACAATAAAGTCATGTACAATGACAAGACCAATGAAAATGCTAAATACAAAGATTTATTACAAATGGCAAATAAAATAATCAATAATTAACATCTAAATACATTTGTAAAAATAAAAAGTAAATGTATGTAGTTAGAAGCAAATTTGAAAAGTTTTAATTAGCTTTGTAAATAGATAGTAAATTAATTTCCAAAAAGAGTACAAATACACAGTTAACACAAAGAAAAAACAGCTGTGGTGAAACTGTTACAGAAAATAAGTGAAACAAAAACATGATGAAGATGTTTAATAAAAAGGAAAGAATGCAGTACACAGATCATCATTCTCATTCTATAGAAAACAATGAAAAACCATTCGTGGGTTTTGGTATAATTTACAAATATAATATATAATATATAATATATTTGTTTATTTACCTTCTTTTACACTTTGTCACATTAACACTTTCTGCTTTTTGACTGACACACAAACGGCCAAACCCACAACAACACAGTCAGTTACTGTAGCAACCACTGTGGATTTATCATTAGTTTAAACAAGCTGGTGAGAACATGAAACTGACTTTGTTTCACCGAGAAATGCAGAAATGATCGACCTTTAAATGGGAATAAAAACACAGGAAATTAATCTCTCCATTCATTACATATTCCATGTCTGGGAAATGACACGAGGCACGTGGATAATTGTTTACGAAACGTCTTGTCCAGCCACAGCTCACAGATAATCTGTAAAGCGCCTGTGCAGAGGTACAATCAGTGATTAGAACCTGTTTCCAAGTGGTTTGCGATCTGGAGAGAGTCTCGTCACTCAGAGAACCACAGTTTTGATGTAACCAGTGTGTTCTCTATCACAAAATGATCTCTCCACTTGTTAGATATAGACTCTTCAAGACATTTAGTGAGGAGACAATACATCCCAATGTGAATCTACCAAGGCCAATGAGGAGGCGTTCCCCTTTAATGGGTGTCACACACAAGTCTGAGTGGCACAAAGTTTCTGTAGTCAGACTGCAGGCAAAGGACAATTTGCAGACACTGGGGCCTCACCGATTTAAGCTGTGTGGACTCAGCCAGGCTTCAGAGTGGGGCCTTGGGTCACTGAAGCCTGCCCACAATGCAGATCCTTGTACGTTAGCTTGTGTCTACAAACAGCAATATGCCACCTGAATGGATCACAATGGTATCGAGAGAGGACGAAGCATATCTGATCTGAATTGATCTCCTCGTTTTCGTGAAAAGACCGGGTGCAAGGTGGTTCAAGAAGTGGCCCAATACATCCGGCAGAAGTATCAGAAATCCTGCCCAAAGCTTGACATCCATTCCGATCAAAGTAAAACCTCAAGTCAAGGAGGGTCTACTTTGATCTTCAACGTGGCAATACTTATTCGAGCAGCTTCTCCAGTCAGAGAAAAATTCAGCTAGAGGACCCAGTTATTTACTTCAAGGTTGGAGACAAAGTCTACCCGGAGGACATAACTGTGCCCCTGGCCGAAGCTGCATGGATGAAACTTGAAACAGAGTAGAATGAAGTCCAGTTGACATGATTCAACCTTTGAGTAACAAAATGTAGATGACTAAGAACCTGCACCGACTTCTTGTTGACTGTTCAGCTCAACACAGAGAATTCTTTTTCATAACTCCACACTGAGATATGTTCCAAGTAATAAGGGTCCCTTTGGCCTGCCTGACAAAAGAAACACTCCCTTCTAAATTTCCTTACTATCCTTCCTGTCCTACAGAATCAGCTGTTGTCTGTTAGAGTGACAGCAGAGCACAGCTCAGTTGATTTATTTTGCCTTTTTTCAATATTAAGGGAGAAGCAGGAGAAGATTCTTGCTGTAGCTGGATCTTTATTACAATAGTGTCATGACTCAGTCCCTCAGCTCCACTTCCTCCCTTGGACTTTTATTTTGTTACCCGCTCCCCTCCACTTCCTGTCCAGTCCCTACTATGGCTCAGGCAGCTTTACCAACCGTGATTACCCTCTATTGGTTTCACCTGCTCCCGCTGTCTATTTGTACCCGGACTTCACCATAGCTCGCTGCCAGATCGTCTTTTCACATGACGACTTTGCAGCCTCCAGGAAAGTTTCTCGCCACGCCGGACTTCTCACTTTTGGACTTACTCTGCTTGCTCGCCTGCCTTTTGACTCCTCAAGTTCCCCAGGAACCTCTGTTACCACGCCGGATCATTTCTAGTTTGGATTACTCTGTTCGCCTGTCTGCCCCTCAGCCAACCTACCCTCACAGCCTTGCCACACCGGACTTCTCCCACCACTCACCTACAATCCAAGATCTCTGGTAACCAGCCTACACAGCCACCACTCACGGTCAAGCCGTCTTTTGCCACGACTCACGTTCAAGCCGTCTACTGCCACGACTCACGTTCAAGCCGTCTTTGCCACGACTCACGTTCAAGCCGTCTTTGCCACGACTCACGTTCAAGCCCTCTTGCCACGACTCACGTTCAAGCCCTCTTGCCACGACTCACGTTCAAGCCGTCTCTGCCACGACTCACGTTCAAGCCGTCTACAGCCACGACTCACGTTCAAGCCGTCTACAGCCACGACTCACGTTCAAGCCGTCTACAGCCACGACTCACGTTCAAGCCGTCTACAGCCACGACTCACGTTCAAGCCGTCTACAGCCACGACTCCCCCCCAAGCCGTCTCTACCACGACTCCCCCTCAAGCCGTCTCTGCCACGACTCACGTTCAAGCCGTCTCTGCCACGACTCACGTTCAAGCCGTCTCTGCCACGACTCACGTTCAAGCCGTCTTTGCCACGACTCACGTTCAAGCCGTCTTTGCCACGACTCAAGTTCAAGCCGTCTTTGCCACGACTCCCCCTCAAGCCGTCCACAGCCACGACTCCCCCTCAAGCCGTCCACAGCCACGACTCCCCCTCAAGCCGTCCACAGCCACGACTCCCCCTCAAGCCGTCCACAGCCACGACTCCCCCTCAAGCCGTCCACAGCCACGACTCCCCCTCAAGCCGTCCACAGCCACGACTCCCCCTCATCATTCACAGTAATTATTCTTATTTCAATAAAAATTCACAATCTTCCTCCTGTGTCCTGTACTTTTGGGTCCACTAAGAAACACAATCCTGACAGTACGATCTGGCCAGACAATTGGACCCCCAGGACACTGGAGGAGAAGTCACCATGAAACCACATTCCAGTAATCTCCCTGGTCAGCAACCCCTCTTCCTCACCTCTGGAATACTGTCCATGTCACCCTCCCAGCCGGTTCTGGATTCTGACCCGGCCTTCCTAAGTCCGTTGGAGGCAAGGAACATATGGAAAGAATTAAAGGCTCAAGCCTCGGACTTCCTCTACTCTCCATCGGGTCAGGATCCAGAGGTGCCCCACTTACACCCCAGTGTTGCTTCATCAAACAAGAACAGCCACAGTAAGCGTTACACCCGCACCCAGACTCTCACACCATGCACACCAGTTTCAGCCACAGTCTCTTGTCCTCCTGCCCCTGAGTCTGCCAACCCCCCTTCGGGCTAGGTTTCTGCTCCTGCTGCTGTCCCTCATTCTGCACCTGTTCGCCCAGTTACGAAGCCTGCAGTGAGTTCACCGGACACCCTGCTTTCTTCAGTGCCCAAGTCTACTACCAAGATTGCCCCCTCACCCACAGTCAGCGAGACCAAGCCACAGTCCAACTACACCTCCACACTTAGAAAACAACCAGCCAGACGCCGTAGGTCCCATCACACCACGTCTCCTAGCCCTCAACCTCCCTCAGACCCAACCTCAACCTTGATGTTAAGACTTGGGGAGGCTGTTGCAACCCCAGGAGATCCTGAGGGTCGCTGTGCAGCAGCAAGGCAGTTGGAGGGCCTTTTTGAGTCCAGGCCCTGGTTGTTGGGTCTGCCCGGGGCACACCGGGTCCTGGAGAGCGTGACCGCTTTCAGGAGGGACATTTCTGCCCTGCTTCACCCACCTGTTCCTGAACCAGCCAACTACTCTCCTGACCCGGAAGTTGTCTCAGAGTCTCCTAACCATCTTCCAGAACCCGCTCATGCTCCTGTTCCAGTCCTGGCCTCTGCTGATGCCTCAGCCTCACTTTCACCAGTGGTCCAACACGGTCCGGTCTCCATGGGGGCCGTTGGCTGCAGTCCTGCATCTCTTCCTGTTCCTGGTTCCAAGGATGTGGCTGACTGCACCGGTCCCACACCTGTTCCTCGTCCTGTTTTCACGGGGGCCGTTGAAGGCGGTCCCACACCTGTTCCTCGTCCTGTTTTCACGGGGGCTGTTGAAGGCGGTCCCACACCTGTTCCCGGTCCTGTTTCCATGGGGGCCGTTGGCTTCAGTCCCGCACCTCTTCCTGTTCCTGGTTCCAAGGAGGTGGCTGACTGCACCGGTCCCACACCTGTCCCTCGTCCTGTTTCCACGGGGGCCTTTGAGGACGGTCCCACACCTGTCCCTGGTCCTGTTTCCATGGGGGCCGTTGGCTGCAGTCCCGCACCTCTTCCTGTTCCTGGTTCCAAGGAGGTGGCTGACTGCACCGGTCCCACACCTGTCCCTCGTCCTGTTTCCACGGGGGCCGTTGAAGACGGTCCCACACCGGTCCCTGGTCCTGTTTCCATGGGGGCCGTTGGCTGCAGTCCCGCACCTCTTCCTGTTCCTGGTTCCAAGGAGGTGGCTGACTGCACCGGTCCCACACCTGTCCCTCGTCCTGTTTCCACGGGGGCCGTTGAAGGCGGTCCCACACCTGTCCCTTGTCATGTTTCCACGGGGACCGTTGGCTGCAGTCCCGCACCTCTTCCTGTTTCTGGTTCCAAGGAGGTGGTTGACTGCACCGGTCCTACACCTGTTCATCGTCCTGTTTTCACGGGGGCCGTTGAAGGCGGTCCCACACCTGTTTCTGGTCCTGTCTCCATGCGGGCCGTTGGCTGCAGTCCCGCACCTCTTCCTGTTCCTGGTTCCAAGGAGGTGGCTGACTGCACCGGTCCCATACCTGTCCCTTGTCCTGTTTCCACGGGGCCGTTGAAGGCGGTCCCACACCCGCCCCTGGTCCTGTTTCCATGGCGGCCGTTGGCTACAGTCCCGCACCTCTTCCTGTTCCTGGTTCCGATTCCAGGAGGTGGCTGACTGCAGCGGTCCCACACCTGTCTCTTGTCATGTTTCCACGGGGCCGTTGAAGGCGGTCCCACACCTGTCCCTGGTCCTGTTTCCACGGAAGGCGGCTCGCCCAGTTCCTGTTCCTAGGCCAAGGTCAGCGGCAGCCTATCCGGCGCCTGTTTCAGTGCAGAGGCCCCCGGAGGGCTTCCTACGTCGACGCCGGCCCCCAGCTCGGCGTCCTGTCCGCTCTCCGGAGGTCTTCTCACGTCAACGCCGGCCCCCAGCTCGGCGTCCTGCCTGCTCTCCGGAGGGCTTCTCACGTCGGCCCCGGCCACCAGCTCGGCGCCCTGTCCGGACCCCGGAAGGCTTCCCACGTCGACGCCGCCCCCCAGCTCGGCGTCCTGTCCGCTCTCCGGAGGGCTTCTCACGTCAACAAGGTGGTCCCACACCTGTCCCTTGTCATGTTTCCACGGGGACCGTTGGCTGCAGTCCCGCACCTCTTCCTGTTTCTGGTTCCAAGGAGGTGGTTGACTGCACCGGTCCTACACCTGTTCATCGTCCTGTTTTCACGGGGGCCGTTGAAGGCGGTCCCACACCTGTTTCTGGTCCTGTCTCCATGCGGGCCGTTGGCTGCAGTCCCGCACCTCTTCCTGTTCCTGGTTCCAAGGAGGTGGCTGACTGCACCGGTCCCATACCTGTCCCTTGTCCTGTTTCCACGGGGGCTGTTGAAGGCGGTCCCACACCCGTCCCTGGTCCTGTTTCCATGGCGGCCGTTGGCTACAGTCCCGCACCTCTTCCTGTTCCTGGTTCCGATTCCAAGGAGGTGGCTGACTGCAGCGGTCCCACACCTGTCTCTTGTCATGTTTCCACGGGGGCCGTTGAAGGCGGTCCCACACCTGTCCCTGGTCCTGTTTCCACGGAAGCGGCTCGTCCAGTTCCTGTTCCTAGGCCAAGGTCAGCGGCAGCCTATCCGGCGCCTGTTTCAGTGCAGAGGCCCCCGGAGGGCGCCGGGCTTCTCACGTCGACGCCGGCCCCCAGCTCGGCGTCCTGCCTGCTCTCCGGAGGGCTTCTCACATCGCCGCCGGCCTCCATCATCAGCCTGGCTCAGACACTCCTCCAGACCCCCGCCGCCCGCCAACCGTGATTACCCTCTATTGGTTTCACCTGCTCCCGCTGTCTATTTGTACCCGGACTTCACCATAGCTCGCTGCCAGATCGTCTTTTCACATGACGACTTTGCAGCCTCCAGGAAAGTTTCTCGCCACGCCGGACTTCTCACTTTTGGACTTACTCTGCTTGCTCGCCTGCCTTTTGACTCCTCAAGTTCCCCAGGAACCTCTGTTACCACGCCGGATCATTTCTAGTTTGGATTACTCTGTTCGCCTGTCTGCCCCTCAGCCAACCTACCCTCACAGCCTTGCCACACCGGACTTCTCCCACCACTCACCTACAATCCAAGATCTCTGGTAACCAGCCTACACAGCCACCACTCACGGTCAAGCCGTCTTTTGCCACGACTCACGTTCAAGCCGTCTACTGCCACGACTCACGTTCAAGCCGTCTTTGCCACGACTCACGTTCAAGCCGTCTACTGCCACGACTCACGTTCAAGCCGTCTTTGCCACGACTCACGTTCAAGCCGTCTTGCCACGACTCACGTTCAAGCCGTCTTGCCACGACTCACGTTCAAGCCATCTTGCCACGACTCACGTTCAAGCCGTCTTGCCACGACTCACGTTCAAGCCGTCTACAGCCACGACTCACGTTCAAGCCGTCTACAGCCACGACTCACGTTCAAGCCGTCCACAGCCACGACTCCCCCTCAAGCCGTCCACAGCCACGACTCCCCCTCATCATTCACAGTAATTATTCTTATTTCAATAAAAATTCACAATCTTCCTCCTGTGTCCTGTACTTTTGGGTCCACTAAGAAACACAATCCTGACAAATAGCAGCGTTTGTGATTGTCTGTCAAATGTTATAGACCAAGGAATGTTTCATTATTGCATGTGACTGGCATCTTGTAAACCAAGTCACTTTAACCAAAACGAACAAACAACGTTCCAATTGCTTTGATGTTGTTCTGAACAAAGGAGCTTCTTCAAGATCAATCACTGCACGTCTGCATGGTAAGGAAGGATGTCTTAAAGAAGTATCCACATGCCCTGACCTAGGCAGGTCATTACCTCTATTGAACATGGATCGAGTGGAAGGATCTCGAGGGCCGAGGAACAAAAACTGCCTCATTTAGGATAACAAAAATAATGTGTTATATTTGACATCAGCTGGGAAGATTCCAACACCAACATGTTCCACAAAGACAAGCGAGCAGGTCATGAAGGTCATGAATGGATATTGAATGGACAAAGTCTAAACAATGAGGTTAGAAAGCGAGACATATTTTCATAAATATAATAAACAGGTTGAGTTAGTAGAAAGACCAGCTTGAAAAATACCAAAAAAATCCTTTAAATTGTCAGTTATTCATTGAAGGTTAAACATTTTGTCTCAATTCACGACATCTATAAGTGACTCCTGAAATTTGATTGGACGGCATTAAGATTAAGATCAGTAAAGAACATTTTCCAGTTTGATTTGTTTTCATAGCTGGTTAGAAACATATAAAATAATAATTTCATGTGATTTTAGCTGATAAATTACACAATAGATGCTTTGAAGGTGAACACGTCCATTTTTAAGTGTGTATGTGGAGGAGACGTCATTGTCTTTGTCCACTAGAACATTCTTGCTATTTTTTAAAAGCGATATATCAATAAACTGTCTGGCTTTTTCTACCGACCAGGTGACTCTGAAGATAATCATCAGTCCAATATGTCTGAGTTTTGAGTTTGTTCCGGCAGGAGGCTCTCCCCTGACTGTTCTTCACACCACGTCTTCCTGCTCCTCTGTGTCGTCTCTCTGTGCTGCAGTGATGGACGTTACAGCTGAGCTGATCGGATGATCATGTTGGGAGTCTGACTGATGGGGAGAGAAGGAAGGTTGGGACTAAATAGACCTAATGTGATATTTAACAATGAAAGGAGGTTCAAAGGCTGATATTGTTTTCTGTGAAGGACAAAGAGAGTTCTGACTAATATTTCATTAAAATCCAACTTTATGTACTGATTACATTTTCAAAAGAGCTGCTCACCTCTATCATTTCCACAGATTCAAGGTTCTGAGTTTTCTTCTTCCTGGAATAAAAATAAGATACCTTATGATTTTGCAGGTACAAAAATAAAGGAAAAACAGTAGAAACAGTTTTTTGTCATTTACCTTATTGACAGACTCAAGACAAGCAGAAGAATCAGGACCACAAGAGTCAACCTGATGATGTTCATTATCATAAGTGATTTATCTAAAGATACAGAGGATGTTATTAGGTTGATTAAACTAATCATCACTTTGTCAGTTGTGTTTATATTCACTCAGCCACATAGAATAAAACAGAGCAGATGGTTTTATTGTTTCCATCATCTAAAGCTTCATCTCAATAAATATGCAGATGAGTTTTGGTGCAGTAAACAATTGAACAGCACAGTGCACATCCTACCTGCCAAAGCAATTGAACATAAGGTGGAGTTCTGACGTCCTATCGTGTTCTGGGCTTCACAGTAATAATTCCCACTGTGTTCAGGTCTGAAGTCAGTGATGGTGAAGATCTGTCCTGAAGCTTTTGCTGAGTCTTCATTCTCCTTGTACCAGTTATAATTAGCTGCTGGGTTGGAATCACTGCTACAGTTCAGAGTCACTGAACTACCCTCCACTATCTCAGCAGAGCGACTCACTGACACTGAGGGAACCTTTGGAGGGTCTGGAGGAGATGATTTAATATATAATCAGTCTCACTTTGTGAAAAGTGAAAAAACTAAAAAGTTGAATTCATAATCTGTTGTTTTACCTACATTCTACTCACATTTAACATTAATGATGACGTCCTCAGATGTCCTCCTCCCCAGCTCATTCTCAGCTCTACAGTAATATTGTCCAGAGTCTGAGGACTGGATGGATCTGAAGACAAGCTGTGGTTCTTTGTTGATCTCTGTTTGGTTCTCCTTGTACCAGGTATAATTAGCTGCTGGGTTAGAATCACTGCTACAGGTCAGAGTCACTGAACTACCCTCCACTATCTCAGCAGAGGGACTCACTGACACTGAGGGAACCTTTGGAGAGTCTGGAGAAAAAATTAACTTTGTTAGAACTGTTTGGGAGACATTTAACTGAAACAAACTGACGTCAGGATGAACTGTGTCTCTTTGAATAATTTGAATTATAAATATCTGTCTAAATATATAAAGAACTTGTTCAAGAACAGTGTTTAGGGAAAGTTACAGTTTAAAACATCAATATTAAAAACTATTTGCTGTTTAGTTACATTGAATTACAACTTGACATTTCTAAACTCACACACTGTAGTAGAAGGACTATCTACATGTTCCTTTAAAGCACAGCAGATGTTGTCTCCAGGATTAATCCGGCCTTTATAAGATGCAGTTTCCATCTCGTTGATTTTCTTTCCATTGTTGAACCAAACAAATGGAAGACGACCAGTTGGACTCTCACTGCTGAGACACTTCAACTCGGCCTCGCTGTAAAACTGGTGGACTGTTGATCTGATCACCTGCACCTGCAGAGCTGGATGTAGAGGAATAAAGGAGGAAGAACAAAGTGTAAATCAGTTTACAGAAAAACAGATAAAAACTAAAGCTACATGAATCATAAAGGAAATTAAAACATCACCAGAGTCTGTGGAGAAATAAGAATATATAATAACTGTTCCCCTAGAACAGACAACTGATTTTTTTTACATGCCAAAGCAATAAAACACAAGGTGGAGTTCTGACGTCCTATCGTGTTCTGGGCTTCACAGTAATAATTCCCACTGTGTTCAGGTCTGAAGTCAGTGATGGTGAAGATCTGTCCTGAAGCTTTTGGTGAGTCTTCATTCTCTTTGTACCACGTATAATTAGCTGCTGGGTTAGAATCACTGCTACAGGAAGCCAGTGCAGAGATCTGAATAGTTGTGGGACGTGAGTCCTTTTTGGCTGGTTCAAAATGAGGCGTGATGCTGCATTTTGGATTATCTGCAGGGGTTTGGTCGTGCATGCCGGTAATCCCATCAACAGTGCATTGCAGTAATCTAGACGAGCTATGATTGATGCCTGCACAATGAGTTTGGTCGTGTACTCAGAGAGGTACGGTTTGATGTTTCTGCTGTTGTGGAGGGCAAATCTACACAACCTGGAGACTGAGGAAATGTGTTCCGTGAAGCTCAATTGGTCATCAATGATGATCCCCCCCAGATTTCTCGCCGATTTAGCAGGGACAATCACTGCAGATCCAATGTTGTTGCTGATGTGTCGAACATTTGGCTTGGAAGATTCCATCTTGGAGATGTTGAGCTGAAGATCTCTCATGAATTTCACTCATCCAAGCAAAGATGTCAGAGAGACAGGCAGAGGTGCGTGTCGAGACAGTAGAATCATTTGGCCAATAGGACGTGTTGTTAGAATCACGCCCTTGCCAGGATTCCTTGAAGGTTCATCCAGACAAGTAAGACCGAAGCCAGGCTAAAGCTGATCCAGAGATGCCAAAGTTGGAAACTGCAGGCAAGAGGATGGTTCACAGTGTCAAAGGCTGCAGATAGGTCTAGTAGAATTAGAAACAGAGGAATTAATTGAAGCTTTTGCAGCCCGTACGGATTTAACAACAGTCAGAAGTGCTGTCTCTGTGGAGTGATCACTCTTGAAGCCAGACTGACATCGAGGATGTTGTCCTAGGAAAGAAAGTATGAGAGTTGATGGAAGACTGCTCGTTCCAGGGTTTTGTCGAGAAATGGGAGAAGAGAGACTGGTGTGTAATTCTCCACACGAGGGGTCAAGAGAAGGCTTCTTCAACAGTAGAGTAATCTGGGCTTGCTTGAACAAGGTAGGAAAGGTGCCTGTTGTGAGAGAAGTGTTGATGAAATGTGTAATGGCTGGTATTAGTGTTGGTGAACCTGCTTGAAGAAGGGTGGAGGGGATTGGATCCAGAGAACAGGTGGTCGGGCGATTTGAGAGGCGGAGGGTGGATACGTCATCGTTTGACAGGGTTGAGAATGTGAAGCGTGATGCATCGTTTGATGTAGATAGCAGGATGTCATCTGGTGAGAGATCTGGGAGCTGAAGGTTGCCAACTTGTTAGTGAAGGAGGAGGCAAAGTCGTTGGCTGTGAGACAGGTGGGTGGTGAAGGTGGGTAGAGCAGTGATTTGAAAGTGGAGAACAGTTTTCAGGTGTCCGTGGTGTTGCTGAGCTTATCTTGGTAGTATTCAGTCTTTGCCGTAATGACACTGTGAGAGAAAGATGCAAGCAAATCCTTATAATTAGCAAGAGCAGATTGAGACTGGGATTTGCGCCACTTCCTCTCAGCACTCTTGAGGACGGTGCGTTGTTCACAAATCTGGTCGGTTAGCCACGAGTTGGAAGCTGAAAGGCGAGCAGGTCTAGAGGTTGTCGGGCAGAGACTGTCCAGACAGGAAAGCGTATTGCAGAGCCTGTCTGTGGCCGCGTCTGTGTCAAGGGTGGAGAGATCCTGCGGCAAGGGCAGCGTTGCACAAGCCAGTGAAGAGAACGGAGAACTCCGGGTTGAGAGATCTGAGGTTACGGTGGAATGTAACCAGTGCGGTAGGAGAATGTGACAGTGTGGGGTGAAGACTGTGAGCTGAATGAAGAAGTGATCCGACAAATGCAGAGGAGTGACAGCAATGTCATCCACAGTGCAGTTCCGGATCAGAACGAGGTCTAGGTTGCCAGCTTTGCTGGTCGGGGCAGTGGGGACCAGTCTGAGATCAAACTTGTTTAGAGGAGTGAGCATGTCAGCTGGCGGTCGGTAGATCACAATGACGTGGGCTGTAATCGGTGCCGCAATCCTAATGGCATGACATTCCAACGACGACAGACTGGGTCACTAAGGGTGCAGTCGTGAAAAACTTCTAGGAGTCGGCTACAAGGAGCATAAGAAACATTGTGCGGCTGAACAGCTAAACAAAGTGCGTATGATCAGGCAAATTGTTTCCTACAATAATGAAGCCGAATTAATCCACTGTGTTTCTCCTTAAATAAGTTGTTTTACTCACATTTGACATTAATGAAGACGTCCTCAGATGTCCTCCTCCCCAGCTCGTTCTCAACTGTACAGTAATAATGTCCAGAGTCAGAGGACTGGATGGAGCTGAAGACAAGCTGTGGTTCTTTGTTGATCTCTGTTTGGTTCTTCTTGTACCAGGTATAATTAGTTGCTGGGTTAGAATCACTGCTACAGGTCAGAGTCACTGAACTACCCTCCACTATCTCAGCAGAGGGACTCACTGACACTGAGGGAACCTTTGGAGGGTCTGGAGAAAAAATTAACTTTGTTAGAACTGTTTGGGAGACATTTAACTGAAATAAACTGACGTCAGGATGAACTGTGTCTCTTTCAATAATTTGAATTATAAATATCTGTCTAAATATATAAAGAACTTGTTCAAGAACAGTGTTTAGGGAAAGTTACAGTTTAAAACATCAATATTAAAAACTATTTGCTGTTTAGTTACATTGAATTACAACTTGACATTTCTAAACTCACACACTGGAGTAGAAGGACAATCTACATGTTCCTTTAAAGCACAGCAGATGTTGTCTCCAGGATTAATCCGGCCTTTATAAGATGCAGTTTCCATCTTGTTGATTTTCTTTCCATTGTTGAACCAAACAAATGGAAGACGACCAGTTGGACTCTCACTGCTGAGACACTTCAGCTCGGCCTCGCTGTAAAACTGGTGGACTGTTGATCTGATCACCTGCACCTGCAGAGCTGGATGTAGAGGAATAAAGGAGGAAGAACAAAGTGTAAATCAGTTTACAATTACACTACAACAGTGTCTTTGATGAAGATAAAACATTTTACACTAACTTTTCACATTCTTTACTTATCAAGTGATTTGTTTTACATTTTACTTAGTGTCATTACCTGTGACAGTCAGAGTTGTACCAGGTAAACTGCTCGTCCATTCCAAGTCCCGTGTTCTGAATGTGAAGTGATACTGGGCTGAATCTGTATCTCTCAGATCAGTGATTGTCAGAGTGGAGCGTCCTGTCTCTGTGTGAGAGACCTGGACACGACCTGAATAATGGGAGTCTTTACTAAGATCCTCAGGCTGTGAGGGATTCTGCCACTGATGACGACGCTCAGAACTGAACCAGAACTTGGAGGTTATAAATCCAACACTGCTGTAAGTACATGAAATGTTCACTGATGAACCTTTAGTGGCACAGATGCTTCTGTCAGTGTAAATCACTGTGTTGCAGCTTTGACCAGAGACACCTGAAAAAAAAAAATTAAATTAAACTACTTTGTTGTTATGTGTATGTTTGTAAAGAGGGAAAATATATCATCTTAACATAACAGACAATATAAATAAAAACTGTTCACATGTTCAGCCGCTCTAAAGACGTGAGATGAAGCAAATGATTCTGATTCACTATAATTTGATGATCATCTGATGATCTCTGAGGGTTAAATTAACAACATTGATGCATAAAATAAATCGATCAGACCTGGGACAGGTTTTTACACCACTGTTCAACAATGACCCTTGATTTTGTAACACTAAGTGCCTGTAGTTCCTGAGTTTCTGGAAACTTCAGATGAGTTAGGGCTTGTTTAGCCTCTGTCAAAAAATTTTTCTGTGAATTATTAAAACCTTCAGGGCATCTTCAATAAAGGGTCAACATTTCTGAATAACAACTTTAGAAAGAAGTGAATTATTTGTCATGCTGGTGCACATTTGTTCAAGAGTTTTGTGATCCAGCAGGATTACAAACAGAAATCTTATTTTACACTTTTATTCCTTTTTGGGGACAGAATAACAATAAAATAATTTTTTTTAGAGTTTTCCTTCAAACCCCCCACAGTAAATTGCCAAATGCCACGGAGTTGCCTGCAGTCAAAGTTCAATAAGATTAAAGCTCCACAAGACGGTGAAATAGTTTTAGTAAACTCACACAGTGAAGGAGAGGGGAACTTCTCATATCCTTTCAGAGCACAGGAAACACTGTCAGCAGGACTAAAGTAGTCTGCATAAGAAGATGTTGACTGTCTCTGAATCTCCTGTCCATTCTTGTACCAGATGTATAAAAGACGATCTGATGAACAGCTGCTCTGACACGTCAACTTTGTCCATGAAGAAAACCATGAAGAAAACCCTGATGTGACGTCCTTCACCCAGAGATCTGAATGTTACAAACATATACAGTACGTGAAAATGTGCATGTTTACTGCAGTGTTTATAATATGTTAAACATTTGGAACCAAAGAAGTCTGAAATTCTTACCTGTGACAGACAGAGTGACTCCAGGTTTACCAGTGTAACGTCCTCCTGGTTGGTTTGTTACGAACCTGAACTTGTA